>JABACO010000021.1:2882842-3209764 GCA_013339895.1 Ephydatia muelleri
TAACTAACTAGTGTAACAATTTGAAATAACGGTACTCTAGAAAAGGTTAGTTGTTAATGCGTAGCGTTACGGATCGGCAGTCTGATGGATAGCGTCTCCACTTTCCAACCGTCAGTCGACTTTTGGGGTACTATATTCTATTTAGGCAAATAATAATATTCGACCATTCTAAATACCCGTTGTCGACATTGAAATGTTGTCACCCATTCTGAAGCTCATTATGCAAAAGTTGAAACTTTCGCACAAGCCAAACGTTGCCTTGCACTCTGAAACTTTCTCGCATGCATCCTGAAACGCTCTGTCTTGAATAATAATTATAATATTACTCGGAAAATAAGAAAAGAGTGCAACTAATTTTCTACATTGTTTGCACTGAATATTGCTAAGCCACTGTATTGATTTGAAACGTGGAATCGGTGCAAACAATACCCTTTGGCTGTGAGCGGATGAAAAGATATTAATCGCCTTGCAGCGCCAAATTATTGTGTGGGCATAACGAATTGAGCTAGCAGATGAGACCGAATAAATGCGATACGATCCAATAGTCATTAAATTTCTAACAAAAGATATATAGTATTTGCTGAATTTGCTGTCGGTGACAACCTCAACACACCCACAACTTGCCTTCATCAACGTCAGTTCATTGATTCAGCGCATTCCAGCAAGACCAGTCAGTGCTGGATGCCCTAATGGGTTATAACATTAACTTTCATTAACATTATTCGCTATGATATTCATAGGATGTGACAGTGGAGAATGTGCCTTTTAGAGTGACCAGCCAAGACAACTGGTCAGGTCTTATCTCCAGATGTCTTACTACACTTCCCAAATGACTTGGGATATGGTGAAACTCTGGTTTTCCTTAGAACAGAAAACTTGACCATCTCTCAAATGATATTCATAGGATAGGACAGTGGGGAATGTGCCTTTTAGAGTGACCAGCCAAGACAACTGGTCAGGTCTTATCTCCAGGTGTCTTACTACACTTCCCAAATGACTTGGGATATGGTGAAACTTTGGTTTTCCTTAGAACAGAAAACTTGACTTGATCACCTCCATCTCTCAAATGATATTCATAGGATGTGAAGATAAACTAGAGTTCTACCATATCCCAAGTCATTTGGGAAGTGTAGTAAGACACCTGGAGATAAGACCTGACCAGTTGTCTTGGCTGATAACTCTAAAAGGCACATTCTCCACTGTCACATCCTATGAATATAATTTGAGAGAGGGGGGGGTGACCAGTCAAGATTTCTGTTGGAAAAACACAGTTCCACCACATCCCAAGTCATTTGGGAAGTGTAGTAAGACACCTGGAGATAAGACCTGACCAGTTGTCTTGGCTGATAACTCTAAAAGGCACATTCTCCACTGTCACATCCTATGAATATCATTTGAGAGATGGGGGTGACCAGTCAAGATTTCTGTTGGAAAAACACAGTTCCACCACATCCCAAGTCATTTGGGAAGTGTAGTAAGACACCTGGAGATAAGACCTGACCAGTTGTCTTGGCTGATCACTCTAAAAGGCACACTCCCCATTATTCGCTAACTTTGGGCCGGCTCCACCCCTTCAACTTTGTTCTCCCCCACACACTGCAACATTAAGTGATTTGGACTGTGCTCTCATACAAAGCACGTATCCCAATCCTCGTGTGCGCATGATCAAAGCGCAATAATTGACCGCATCCCGTTCAGCACCTTGCACTTATCGTATTCATGCTGAACAACGAATGTCGTTAGTTACAAAGACATCATGACCTTTCCTTGTCTCTTCAGCTGGTGTTGAAACAAATGAACTGAACTCTATTCCATTTAAATCGCACAAGCAACCAATGGCCATGAATCTCCCTTGATACTGTATTATTATTTCAAATCTAACCGATTTGCCCTCAATAGCCCGTTGCTGGTGAGGTCTACCAACAATACCGAACGCATCAATGCCTAGCCAGTTTGTATTACCGTTTACCGCACGTAGACGCTCAACATCTCATTTCGCACGCCCACCATTCGTAAATAAATCATTTGGTTAATGAAATAAATATATAACGTCAAATACAATATAATATGCAATAGCCAACAAAAAAAAAAAAAAAAGGCCTGAGGTATTCAAGATGACTTGGTCTTGGGCAGAATGCACATGATCAAAGCTGATGGTGTGAACAATACAACTGAAGTCAGAAGCAGACCTGCTGTTGTAGGCATCTGCGCAGGAGGGAAAAGGATGGCTCAGATTACAATATGGCACATGTCAACTGTTTTGTGTACAATCAAGTAATCAAGTGATCTCATAACCACAGACAGCTATGACCTTATATTGATCACGTGTTTACACTTAAAGGAATGACATCCCATTACACATCAGGTGTTAAAAAAGGGAAGGTCAATCAGGTGTCTGACCTTAACTTCACAGATAGATATTGCAAGTAAGTCTAACATGAATCACATAATGCACGATTTTCATTTTCGTAGCAACTGTTCAGTTGTGAGGGGTCATAATGTATTTGGGAAAAAACAAACTGGAAGAAAAAAAAAGGGGGGGGGGGGGGGGGGGGGGGGGGGGGGGGAGCGAAACACGGTCATGGTCTAGCTGCATTGTCCCATGAACAATTGCAGAACATAATCGCACAAGGCGTGTCGCCGACGCACAAACATGACCACATTTGCTGTACCTGTAATCCTCACTTATTATTAAAAAGGAACATTCGCGGACATATCGTAAGATAGATAGAGCAGCTCGGGTGCCCTTTCAGCGCGCGACAAAATAGCGATATGCATTGCGCTACACGCAATGGCATATGGACCAAATAGTTGTGCCGTCCCATTCGCCCAAGACAAATGAGGTCTAGCGTCTCTGGTCTTTCCACGTGAATAATGAAGCTGGCTTTACGCGCACGTGGTAAGCAACGCATGCAACAATCTCAATTAAATGTAAAGTGTAAAACTCACCAAAGGACCCTTAGCGGTAGTGATGGTAGTCGCTTGTGGAGCCGCATGAGATCCTCCGTATCGCACCGTGATGGCGCGTGAAGCACGAAGGGAACCATTAATAATTCCTCGCAGTGCCGACATTCTTGGTACGCAAATCTCCTAGCCGACACGTAAAATGCTGCGTTGCAAGAAAATAAGTCCGTCGCTATAGAGCGCATTCAGCACGTGATATCGCTATATATACATTTAAAATGATGTAATTAATTATAGTCACCCAATCAAACATCTCATCGTGCCGTAGGAATAAGGTTTTATTTAGTCTTGCATATGTGGCTTACATGTGGTGTGTGTGCGTGTGTGTGTGTGTGTGTGTGTGTGTGTGTGTGTGTGTGTGTGTGTGTGTGTGTGTGTATGTGCATGTGTGACTATAGGGCAGCCTAAACAAAGTGCACAGCCTGTGGGGCAAAGGTTCGTACAAATAAGATGACTGAGGCTGGGTTGGGGATTGGGAATAGTTTTGTCTCATCAGCCGCCATGCTGATATTCCAACCAGAATAACGGAAGCACACACACGCACATTCATTAAGGATTACCATGGGTACTATTATGGTATTCCCAGAGATCATCTATATGATCTCTGGTATCACCAGGCATGCACATCTAAGTCCAAAGCTTCTGCTTCTCTCCCCCCCCCCCCCCCCCCACTCGAAATCCGGGATCCATGTCTCATCATCATCATCCTCTTCACACACCCCACCTTCCATACAACTGCCTACCCGACTGCCCCCCTCTCCTTTACTAAATTGAACCATAAAAAATTTCATTAGTTCTTATCTTCTCCGCCTATATGCAGTCGGCTATGGATTACATCACTGCTACGATGTAGCATTTATCAAACAACCAAAAACATATCGTGCAAAGCACATGGGAAGGTGCATCGTCTATTCCATCGCTCATCCACCCGCTGTTGCGACGTGGGTCTGGGTACAAGACTACACCTGCCCAGAGATTAATGCCTTGCTCACAGTTTCATACCCAGACCCAACATTTCGTCAGATTGCTGAAGGCTTACAACTCAGTACAAATTATAAACCTAGATCCGCCGTGGCAGTGAGGTGGGAGGTAAACCTTATGTTTGTGTACATTTATTCAAATGGAGGCACACAATATGACAAAGAGTTGCACATACAAACAAAAACGCAATCAATTGTATAGATGCTACATGGTTTATTGTGATGCTTGACTATTTCTTAGCCGACCAATCGCGCATTCTATGTGAACACATGCTCCTTTGCGAAAGGAGGCAGTCAAATTTGTGCACAGCACAACCCTACACTTTACTCAATTGTGAATCCTCTGCATGCAGTACCACTTCATCTGCATGCAGTCGATTACAAACATAGTATTACTTGTTGGTCACAGATCACCCTAAACAGGGTCACAGATCACCCTAAACAGGGTCACAGATCACCCTAAACAGGGTCACAGATCACCCTAAACAGGGTCACAGATCACCCTAAACAGGGTCAAAGATCACCCTAAACAGGGTCATTTGGATGACTGAAGGGACAGGAATATCATTATTATAATACAAGGCTCCCACAAAATGCTCATTGCTACAGCCTGGCAGGTGTATATAGATGCCTACATAGCATGACCATGCCTGAAATTGTTGGCAATGGTGCTGCAAGTAGTGGCTATACCCCAAAACGCAATGTACTCGTGCCATACAACTCCATGTGTTGCAAAACGTACAGAGTACAAACTTGAAGACAGACCAACAGCCATTAAGGTCTCCCTGATGCTAAAAATCAATCTGCTTAATACATGTTGACATCCCCAATTCAAAATACAAACTAGCTCTCACACACAAGTGGACTCCTGAAATGCACCTAGCTGTATACAGATACATGCATAAATGTAGCCTGCACTGCATTGTTACCTAAGTGGCTTCCAATATTATACAGATCACTAAAAAGGCTGATCTTGTGCTTTCCAACGTGCCATGGATACTTTCAGGTCATGTTGAATCAGTGGTGTAAAGATAGAACCTGCTACATGACAAAACAGCAGACATACTCCCGTTACAGAATTTGTAACACAGTCCATACACATCCTGTCTAGCACGGGATTCCCCCTTCACTTGGTTAGGTCTAGCGGCCTAGGTCTGGTATGTTTAGCCTTGGGGAGTGGAAGGAGTCCACACTCACTCCTCTCACAAGTCCAAAGGGTATTCTTGTACGATCCTCTTAACGAAATCAAAAAGTGTAACCAATGTGGTGCCTCACACATATAACCAATGTGGTGCCTCACACATATAACCAATGAGGTGCCTCACACATATAACCAATGAGGTGCCTCACACATACAACCAATGAGGTGCCTCACACATATAACCAATGTGGTGCCTCACACATACAACCAATGTGGTGCCTCACACATACAACCAATGAGGTGCCTCACACATACAACCAATGAGGTGCCTCACACATACAACCAATGAGGTGCCTCACACATACAACCAATGAGGTGCCTCACACATACAACCAATGAGGTGCCTCACACATACAACCAATGAGGTGCCTCACACATATACAGTACACTTTCACAAGCATTACTGGAAATAAGATAACACATAACATACAAGTGCGCACATACAAACAAACATACACAACTAGAAGTAACACAAGCATAAATACACAGTAGTAACATAAATATATACACAGTAATAACACACGATATTAGCAACATATATACGAATAAACACACAAATAGTGACACCCGTAACAAGTTACAACGATGCTAACGTATACATGCACAGCATGAAATACACACAGAACCTAACATATGCCCAAATATAACACATACACTCATAAAAACACACAACTACAAACCACGAATATGTACGAACAAAACAAACGTTTCTCTCTCACATGACAAGTGCAGAGTTCTTTATTGTTCACACCCTATCGTTCTTTCTGTCCATTCAGTGTTCACTGCAATATAGCATAGGCATCAGATTTTATGCGGGAAGAGCTTTAATTAGGAAAATCCCTGCCGTGCAGTCCAAATACTAGTACGCCAATACTAGGCTAGGTGAACACACATGTGCCTCCTTTGCCCATCAGACGGTTGAAGCCGGTTGTGCATATCGTAGCTGAGCTTAGTTTAGCCATGGTCAGGTAATAAAAGAAATCAATTCTTTGTAATCGATACCGCGCTAACATAGAGAGAGATCCCACTCCTCTACCAACACAACAAGAGATAGAGACCCCACTCCTCTACCAACACAACAAGAGATAGAGATCCCACTCCTCTACCAACACAACAAGAGATAGAGATCCCACTCCTCTGCCAACAAAACAGATACTCCCATATCACTCCAAAATAACAGTGTCACTATTTCATCTCCATTAAAGGCGATCAAGGGTCCTCCACATTTCCCCTTCTCATAACAGAACCAACAATCCTCCCTTTCCTCTTTATTACTCCTCTCCACCCTCTTCTCTCCAATTCCTCTTTCTCTCACCCTCACACTCCCCTCCTCTTCCTCCTCCTCCTCCTCTCCCCTCCTGCCCTCACACTCCTCTCCTCTTCCTCCTCTCACTCGCATCCTGCCCTCACACTCCTCTCCTCTTCCTCCTCCTACTCTTCCCTCCTGCCCTCACACACCTCTCCTCTCCTCCTCTCTCCCCTCTTTCCCTCACCACCTCTCCTCTTCCTCTCTCCACCTGCATCCTGCCCTCCACACTCCTCTCCTCTCCTCCTCCTACTCCCTCCTGCCCTCACACACCTCTCTTTCCTCCTCCTACTCTCCCCTCTTGTCACCTCCCTCCTCTGCCTTCTCCTACTCCCACTCCTGCCCTCACCTCCTTCCTTCCTCCTCTCCACTCCTGATCCTGCCCTCACGCCTCTCCTCTTCCTCCTCCTACTCTCCCCTCCTCCCTCACACACCTCTCCTCTTCCTCCTCCTCCTACTCTCCCCTCCTGCCCTCACACTCCTCTCCTCTTCCTCTTCCTCCTTTCCCCTCCTGCCTCACACTCCTCTCCTCTTCCTCCTCCTCCTACTCTCCCCTCCTGCCCTCACACTCCTCTCCTCTTCCTCCTCCTACTCTTCCCTCCTGCCCTCACACTCCTCTCCTCTTCCTCCTCCTACTCTCCCCTCCTGCCTTCACACTCCTCTCCTCTTCCTCCTCCTACTCTCCCCTCCTGCCCTCACACTCCTCTCCTCTTCCTCCTCCTACTCTCCCCTCCTGCCCTCACACTCCTCTCCTCTTCCTCCTTTCCCCTCCTGCCCTCACACTCCTCTCCTCTTCCTTCTCCTACTCTCCCCTCCTTCCATCACACTCTCTCACATGCCAACACTGCTTCGTGTGCTTTGATCACGGCTTCCCATCATGACCAACATGAAATGACTGTGTTGAGTGTGCATGTGTTTGTGTGTGCATGAGTGTGGTGAGCAAAGAAGTAATGAACAACACATCAGGCCAAGAGTTGTGGCTGCTGCTCACCTCACAGTACAGTGTGAGCTTGTTGTCAGGAAGGAACCCATTGGCCTCGTCTGATGAACTTCTTGAATCCCCAGTCATTCCCATGGACAAAGCCATATGCACTCTGACTCTCTTGGGTCTGAGACCCAGGTAGGTAGAAGAAACAACGAGCGATAACACATGCACGATGTACACACACTAAACACACACTTACATGTACACACACTCAACGCACACAAATACATGCACTTACACATATACATACTCAACAGACACATGCACACACACACACACACATGCACACTACACGCGTGCACACAAATACATGCACACATACGTACATATTCAACACACACACATACACTTAACGCACACAAATACATGCACTTACACATATACATACTCAACAGACACATGCACACACACACACATGTACACTATACGCGTGCACACAAATACATGCACACATACGTACATATTCAACACACACACACATACACTCAACGCACACAAATACACACGTACATACTCAACAGATGCGCACCACACACACATACACACACATACACACACATCTCTCACACAATGCACACACACAACGTATGAACAAACTCCCTTAGCTCCAGATTTCCAGTTCACTTCTATTGTTTACCCAGCTCGTTGTCCAGTTCACTTCTATTGTTCACCCAGCTCGTTGTCCAGTTCACTGCACGATTAGTGATGATCTGGTGAATATAAGAAATCCGTAATTGCTTGCGATAAATGTAAGGGTATCCAATGTAAGCATATCTCACTGGATCCTCAAATACTAATATAGTACCACCAGCGACTGCTGTATCGGAAGTTTTGCTAGAAACTTCCATATAGGATTTGACCTCGACATGAAGTCATTATAAACACGCGACTTGCTTCTAACGAGACTCCCGACGATCGGGTCGTTTAGCTTGTTATTTAATCGAACGAGAAGACAAAAATGACCAGTTTCGTCGTTGTTTTATGTGGCAAAATCGGTACTGCCCGTCCTCGTACCCAGTCCCGGCTCTCTCCTGGGAGACTTTTAAAGAATCGCCAATAGCTTCAGAATTGGTTGGCATTTGCGCTTTTGTGATCAAATAATATCAAATGAGATTTGCGTTGCACAAACGCTACTCATGTCTAACAGGACTCCTGGCACAAGAAAACTAGTAGCAAGTGATGTAATGTAATTTAACGTATACGGTCTATATGATAGAAAGTAACGGGCCCTTAGCCTAGCCTCTGAACAAAGTATAATACCAAACTATGAAAAGCATCAAGCAGTCGAGCGAACCAGAAAAGAAATGGACCGCTGAACGTGAAAGTATCAAGCAGAGCCAAGAAAGAAATGGGTTGCTAAAAGGCAACGGTATTGGAAGAGTTCTGAACCTGGTTACTTGAGCTGTTGATTGGGGAGGCTAAATATACACTGGAATGCCATCGAAAGAGTACTACCAATAAAGTCACCCAATGGTATGTCGTGCACGTACATGTACCTGTAGCTACCTACTGTTACCATTGATATTATGTGTATAGCCACAAAATCATGTACTGCTGCAATGCATGAATCCTATGCAGATACACAAGGTGGTCCACTATAATAGAAAATTGGTACATAGTGAGGTTTTAAATACAGAAGTCATGCAATAACAAGCAAACACCAGAATCAAAGCATTTGGCAGCTGTCATATGAAATTGCTACTGAACCAAATCATGCATATGGCTTCATCAATCAACAGCTTGGGCACCTGGTTATTTTTATACATGGACAGTTACACATACATGTATAGACACAAGATCACCTTAGTGCAATATCGATCATCATCGTCACACATTGCTTAGTAAGAGCATATTCATCTCCTTCACTTCTGTAGCTTCTCCCTTGTATAGCATCACCCATCTTTTGCAGCTGTTATTGATGTTATTGCAATAGTGCAGTTGCATTGCTATAATAAGGCACTGAGCATGCATAGAAAGGTAGCAGGTGAATCTCTACATGATGTTAATGCAATTAATGCAATTAAGATAGCAGGTAGTGACATTGTAGCCAGGGTAAGGTATTTACTTTTCTATTTCAGAGATCCAACCATAGCATCCTTCTATTTGGACGATCGCAGTATGAGGAGATTCCAAACTTATCAGAGGACGAGGACGGGAAAGAGGATGTGGCCAAGGCAACGGAGGACGGAATGGTGTTGCCTATTATACTGAGACTGTAAACAGCAATGTATGCTTGTTTAAGGTCTGGGAACGAGACTTTTGCACAGCTTCCATGGTACTGTGTGTCCTTTGTGTGACAATCATATGAACAAAAAATCCATGAAACAAGTAACTAAAAACATTCTCTATGAGAAAGTTTGTGGTATATAGGATTTGAAGGCAATAGTGTGGTGTAAAAAGCAAGGAAACAATGGTCAAAGAATAAGGGAAAATGTAATTATATTTACCACTTTTGTAGAATATTTGTTGTGCTAAATATAGGACTATTATTGTTAGACCCTTGTTTCCTTGCTTTTTACACCACTATTGCTTTCAAATCCTATATACCACCAGCTTTCTCATAGAGAATGTTTTTAGTTACTTGCCCAAATCTAACTTGATTACACTATAACACACCACATAGATGTTTTTCTCAATTGTTCCTATGCTAAATAGCTTTTAAACTTATATGCACATGCATAACGACGAAACACCTCTGTTATAACATACCTGAGTGAGTTCTGATTCAAGCCAAGCGTACACTTTAAGGCCAGTTCCAAGTTGCCTAATAAATAGGCCTATATCGCTTACATTCCATTATGCAGATCATTGTGAGAATTATTAATGGTGACACTCAGCACCTTGATAAGTAGGGCCAGGAGCGCCCTATGATATCAAAGACATGTCTTCATGATCAGGCTAACATAATCCAAGTGCGTTTTTACCTCAACTATCACAAATTTACAAACGTCTTGAAAAACTATATCAAATTTGTACATATGTCTAGTAGCTTATGATGTCCTTCATTCAATTCTTGCTGTGTTTTTTTCATTTCTGTCATTTTCTGAATAGAAATAAACTTTTTCCATACATTTCAATGGACGGGATGTGCGCGGTAACGTGTCAGCAATGCGTCATCAATGTCCGAAATTTTTGGCAATGTGGGATGTCAACATGAAAGAATGAATTTTATGGCAAATAAAACAAACATCGACCTACTCTGGGCATTGTGGTAGTTTTTTAGGATACTTAAATGTGGACACACGGGAGGGCGAACAAGTTTACTTAGCTGTTTGCTCGCGATTATAAAAAAAGTTCGAACTCTTTTTCGCCTCTCCACTATGTTATTATAGATGACTTACCTCTATATGCTCCTGCAGGTTGAGGGTCTTTTGTTTGTTCCCAAAACTTAATATCGCCGTAAATTTCAGTAAATGTACATTGCCACATGATTTACACGTGCTATAATTTGATACTAAGGCAATTAACTATTGTGCTCTTGATGCCGTGGGAAAATGTGCACTAAGAGCGCTGTGTTGTGTGTGCGTGTATTAATGTACAACAATATGCCACCAATCCTGTATAATTGTATATGGCACGTCACACCCTCAACTGGAATCGCTTGCTGACACCAAAGATGGCTATGGCGTTCAGGCAGCTATGTAATCCCATATCAGTACAAATTTAGCTGCATGTATTTACGAGCACCGCGGATACATACATTGTTGTCAAACAACTATGGGCTATTCTTACAAGGGGTGGAAAACCCCTGGACACCAAAGCTTTAGTCTAGATAACTCCAGCCCCTCCTGTACAGTCATTAAATGGAATAGCCCAATGCTTGCAAGCCTAAACGCATAGATTATTGTTTGACCAGCTGCAGATATACATGTACACCATAGTAGACAATATCTACCGTACGATTTGACTACACGGTACTGAATATTATACATCCTTTGCTTCGTCAGTGTCACACGACCAAGACATCTCTAATGCCTGCTGATGGCATGTCAATGAGTACGAAACGACTCTTCACGAAGTGTGGAAAGGAAGCATCGGAATCATCTCTCCCGTTGAGATGATCGATTATTCGTTGAGCTAGCCTGTGCCTTATCCCAGCGCTTCTAGAACGCTTCGACTATGGTGGAAATGAATCTTCGATGAACTTTAGAAAGATATCTTTCGAGCTGTTTTGCATTCTCCGTGCTTGAAATCATTTGTAAAAAAGAATTAAATCTGGTTTATTAACAGGATACCCAGTTAATCAACAGGACAGTTGATTATAACCGAACGCCCGGTTGAAACCGGAAAATGATCCACATCGGGACAGAACTTGTATGTTGTGTCGTGGCTATTTTATTGTTTCCAGAGAAGCATCTGTGCTCAGAGGATTTATTAAAAAGAGCAAACAACAACAAAAAACGGCAATATTGGTTAGTGCAGATTCCGTTTTGATATAGGGCCGCCGGGGTTGATAGAATGCTAAATATCGGCTATGAAACGATCCCACACATCCCCCATTTATAATGTAGGGCTATTCAGTTACAGCATTCCATGTTAGGATTGTGCATTGTAGTCTCGTACCCAAACCCAGCAGCAGATGTATTACATCACCGCTACGTGAAAAGATGCTCATACAAATCTACATTTAGTAGTGTTTTGAGTTCATGCCATTCCAATGCTACTTTATATACGTCTAACTTAACTACTAAGTCATTTTTATTGTTACTGCGACCTACCCATCACTGCAAAATTAACAATTGACTACACGCAGTGAACAAAACCGATGGTTTAACGATGAATAATTACCCACCGCACACAATTCATGCATATAGGAAGACCTTTTGAAATTGACGCCAATCCGTATGCATGATGAGCTTTGCAGAATGAATAACCCACTTCAATTAAGAACATTTCACACAGAAACACAGACAGAACAAACTACTAACTCACGCAAGAGTCCTACATTGTGCCCTTTACAAAATATGCATTGCTCCTACTTATAGGGGGCCAACATCTCGAATCAAAATGCCATACGGTCGGACATCGTAGATACCATTGTGATTGTCATGCAGGGGGGAGACCCAATAGTCTGCCCCGACCCTTGTCTTGGCTGCGGGTATGACCTGGAAGTGTCCTCCAGCAATATCAGGGTTCACTCGATTCTGCAGAACCACCCTGTACTTCCTGCCATTGTGGTCGAACCCCTTGGAATAGTAACGGTCAACCATTTCAACTGAAGGGCTCGTGTAAGCACCCTTTGCAAAGGGATGCCCCTCGCCAATTGGATCGCCGCTCTGGAATATGCTCTGCAATTCGTTTATTCCAGTGCCGTGGTAGGAGACGGGCCATTCTCCACTCTTTGGGTCTCTCTGGATCAACCAGTTGTCGTTTGTGTAGTACTTGAGTCCGAGCACCTTTATGGCGAAGCGCCTCCACCCGCAGGGTCGTTTGTACTCGTACCCACCCCTCATGAACCGTTGGCCCGCGTCGTTGATGCCGGTGAAATCGTAATGGTACGGAGGGTCCAGTAGCGCATCGTCCATCTGGTACCAATTCCCGCCACCGCCCGGGACGATAATGACGAGGTATATCGCACCGCCGTTGGGAATTCCAGATGATTCTATGGTTTCCTGGTCGTCAAGAGTTTTACTGGAGTAGAGAAGCCGTTGTTCAGAAGGAGGCGTGCCAGCCTGTACACTCAACATGATCTTCAGGTGTGCTATTGTGGTACACCTGTTTACGATGAGCGGGTATCTCATCCCGGTGAGCGTCATGACGTAGACTTCCATGTCTCCACCCGTCATGAGGACCGTCTCTATTGGAACCATCACGTGAGTGCTCCGGAACAGGTCGTAGATGGACAGAGTCGCGGAGGGTTTGTCTTCAGAGGACTGAGGCTTGTAGCTGGAGGGTCTCACTTCGACTCCTATCATGGAGGAAAATGCTGCAGCAACCAAGGCTACATCGGCGGCCATTGTTTTTTTAATGTTATTTTATTTTAAGCTATGAAGCTAAAAATAGAATTATCTTGAAAATAAAGCACTCATAGTCTCGATCCCAGACCCGTTCTGGATTAGGGAGCCAAGGCCGGGTCCCCTCCCCCCGCGTGAGGCACTCTGATCATACATTGTGATAGTCTGGGGACCAGATGCGTTACTTTTCTGGTTCCCGGACTACGTGAATCACTTCGAGTTCCAATCACTTTTCGTTATGATTGGTACGCGTAGGCTCGCCCCCTCACGGTACTGGCCATCTTTGGCTGAAACCGATACGGATGTACGTGCGCTTTCATTGGAAGAAGTCACTTAGCGATCGGGTGACGGGGCTGAAGATTTTATCTCAGGAGTGGCCACGAAAAGGGTACGTGGAGTACTCTACACGGACTAGGCCATGCAAGAGGAACATTGCCCCGAGGCTGTCTCTGAAGACCACGTGGACCTTTTTTCACAACTCGAGGCATCTAATTTGTGTGAGGTGAAGGACAGCTTCTGTGCGTACGTGTAACCATTGTAGTGTTGTTTATGAAATATACACACTTTTATACATACATTTAAGTGTTTATTTGTATCATTAAGTTGTAAGTTATTGTTATTGTATTACTAATCCCGCAGCTGGGTGTCGTGCATGTACAGAGAAAGTAGCTCATGCTTAGTGTTGCAATGAATTAGTAGTGCTTAAGTTGGTATGGACATGACGAATGTGATCTTTGGTTTCTGATGTCCAAAGCCAAAGGACAGGTGTGAGGCCAATTGGGAAAGTCTGTCTGGCTTCAATACCCAAGTTCCCATAGCTCTCCACAGAAAGAGGGATGCAGTTCCATCCGAGAGTAGGATACTTGGGGTCATTAGCCGGGTGCTTCATTTCCTCTGCCAGTAGTGCAGCTGGACAGTGCTATCAAAGGCACCCGGCATGCCTTATGCCCAGTCCCTCACTAGCACATCACCTGGGCGAGTGTGATCCAGTCCTGGTGGAGGCCACTTCCTGCTTCTAACAGTGCTGCAATGTGAGCTTGGTGGCAATAGCTCAGAAAGACATCACGCAACTTATTGCGGCATACCACAACATCACCACCATGCCAACAGGTACATGTAGCTGCATGATGGCTGAGAGGGTCGAGTACCACCTCAGGGCAAAGAGCACATAAAGTGCCTCTGGAAGTGTCCAAGCCCAGCTCATTTGGATATAGATGGAGCCCAAGACCACAGAAGGCACAAATCTGAGCCAGTATGGGGTGTGGATGTCAAAAGAAGATGAGCTTTGTCAGTCTCAGTTGCAGCTTCAAGTATAAGCCCAAAAAGAGAACCAGCTATGTTACTAAGTCCGTAAAACGCATTAACACCTAAAAGTCATACTAGAAGCGACAAGCACCTCTGACCTTTATTTAAGCATAAATCATGTGGCCTGACATTTGTTGACTGTCAGCTCTGGCGCTTCGAAGCAATTGACTTTCAAGCGGTGTTCGCCGACCTCGTGTGTTCAAACAACAATAACGACGCTCAGGAACCGAGATAGAACAGACCCAAACTATCACGGTAAGGTTAATAGAATGCTCTATCTGTTTTTGGTACAAGCTAACGGTGACGCATTTTCTGAAGTAGTTTTCAAGCCTTTAGAAAATCCGCCATTTTGGCGTCTTTTGGGTATTGCAAGTATTTATTATTTTGACAGAATATTATTCTCCTGGTATTAAATACTTGAAAGTGAGCGCATCACATAGCTATATATTCTTTACTCTCTTAGCTGGAGGCTACCAGTTGTGGTTCAATGCTTAATAGATGTTCTTTAACTATGCACAGCAGATTGGAGCAAATACCAAGCCAAGTCTATTAAACTTGGTATGAGTCAATTCAGCCCCCTGTTCTCCTAAAAGGCCGAAGCCAGCATGGTAGGTCTTTGCCCACTGTACTGCATGATTCTCCAGGAGATGCATTTTAATGGGACTGTTGCTTCAGGATATGGTAAAAGGCCATGAACTCTTGAATAGCCTTGGAATCCACCTTCACTGGCTGGTATAAACCCTTCATGCCAGGTAAGCCTGGCAGCATTGCAACCATCCTTTTAAAAGTAAGAGCATTTGTATTTCACGCTTACCTTTCATTTTCATTTAAGAAGTAGACAACCTTATCTACCAGATGGGGAACGTAAACTAAAGGAGGGCAGCATTGCAACCATCCTTTTAAAAGTAAGAGCATTTGTATTTCACGCTTACCTAGTAGACAACCTTATCTACCAGATGGGGAACGTAAACGAAAGGAGCTCCTTTGATTTCATTTCCACCTGGAAATATAAAAGGGGGCAACTTTCCTTTGAGGTTATCACCCACAATGTGGCTGCAGATGTGACACATCCTTTCCTCACCAGCCAGATGAATTCAAGGCACCTGAAAAATCAGTGAGTTACCTTTTCTGCATACATTTATGATATCATACTGTCTTAGAAGTCTCAATTTATTCCAAGGTATAGCAAGACCAGCCTTTATTGCCAATACCTGAGCTGGACCAATCTCAATGGATGATGAGATGCTTACAGTAGCTAGCCAACAAACATTGTCACTGTTCATCACTGAGGGTGAGAACTTCTGTTTGGATGAGGGCAGATGCTTCTCCACTGACAATACTCCTGTATTCTCTGCATTTCAGAGCATCTGGTCCTTGAGCAGGCGGCTGTGGTATGTTGCTTGGCTTTGGTGACTTGCATGAATGTCATTGGCTAAGGTGAGGGTAGATATTATGTAACTTCCTTAACTGCTCCTCCTGTAGCAAGCTGTACAACACCTTTGTCTGGACTGGTAGAGATGGCTCTCTTCAGTAGCTCAGCAGCTTGCCTCTCCTCCTCAGGTGTAAGTGATGGTACACACTCATGCCCTTCATAATCACCACTTCTAATGTTCCTGTTGCAGCCAGCACAAGGTCTTCTAACATCTGATAGCAGCAGAGGAGTATCATGCACATTTGATGCTGGCCGGGTCTGACATGAGATGGATCATCGTCTGAGCAACAGGGACAGCTCACAGCGCCAGATGCTGCTATGCACTCTGTGAGGCACTTGGTGCATACCAGTGCACTGCACATATCAATTCTAGTGGCTGTGAAATAATGTTGGAACACAGGCACACTTCAACTTCTCTATTATCAACTGGTTGTTCTCGCTGGCCAAAGTTGGACTAGGCTCATGCAATAAAGCTGGTGGAGTGGCAATCTTCTGAAGATGAGCTACTAGTGGCCTTTTTCATGTGTCCATCCACCCACATGCACTGAAGTGCTCACACCATGATATCATACTATTGTATTGTTCAAATAAAGTACATTGTATCTTGCATTGATGTTTGTGCCACTGAAATACACTGACTGAATGCTCCCCCTTCATTATGGCACATATTGTTCTCTCCAACAAATGCTTACAGAGCAAGCAACAGGATGTGTGTTGACATCGACATCATCCCCCAGAAGTGTTGATGTCAAAAGCTATTTTCAGATCAGCTGTGAATGCATTGCATTCATAGCTGATCTTTTGCTTTGCTTTGGATTTCCACAGCCTCTGTCCACACACTCTACAACACTGGGTACTTGCTCTATATAGTAATTTATACCTATTATCATGTACACCAGGTATATATACATGTACGAATGAAGCCACACTTGTATCGATTATTCATGAAATACGCTCCGCTGGTTCGTGGTGAAAGAAAATGCGTCGCCACTTCACAGAGGCGGCGGAAGGTATTTAAAATTGGTCAAGCCCACATTAATAATTAAT
Organism: Ephydatia muelleri; assembly: GCA_013339895.1. Classification (NCBI taxonomy): domain Eukaryota; kingdom Metazoa; phylum Porifera; class Demospongiae; order Spongillida; family Spongillidae; genus Ephydatia; species Ephydatia muelleri. The sequence continues at coordinate 2,900,017 of JABACO010000021.1, forward strand.
TAATTAACTTGGTGCCCCACCCACATTCATAAATCCCCCAAAGTATCGATCATGATGAATTAGTTGCAGTGACCGAAAACTTTCTCTCGGCTTTCATTTCCGCTAATGATCTCCTTTGCGATGTCAGTAAGATCAATTTCATCTGTAAGCTGAACATTTAAAATCATTAGGTTGTTAATCCTCATTGTCGATCGTAAGTACGACTTCACTCGCCGCATAGCGCTAAATGATCGCTCACTTGTGGAGTTGGTTTTCATTTTTGCAATTCACCAATATCCTTGCATTTCGAAGGGTGTGTTACAGTCATCTCCAAAGCCTCTTTGTGGAATAGGCTGGGCTCATGTTTTCGAAAAGAGTTAGTGGCGGCATCCTACCAGTTGCAAAAGCCTCTTGAGGTCTGAAATGGTGATAATGCACTGATTCAATGAAATATGAATACAAACTTGCTCTCCTTTTGCTGTTACATCCCGCTTCAATTTTCCTTCAGACACCGCTCTCGCACAGATGCCACACAGTACAGTATCCTTTTCTTCATTGTAATGCAGCCATGACCAGGGACTGAACCATGCGTGCTGGCAAGATCTGCTCTTTGAACCAAAAGAACGCTTTGGAAAGACGTAACTGATCGGCGGGTGGTTAGGTTGGTTGTCGGAAAACTTAAACACTGTCACACTGCCGATATCTGCCTCACTCGGAACAATCGTAGCAATTCTATCTAACTTCCTATAGATCCTGCCCTCGGCTCAATAAGCAGACAGCTGTTAATAGGATAGATTAACAAAATACTTTATTAATAGCAATGAAATTTAATGAACTCGGGGCCCAAGATTGGTCAGGCCATGGCCTGCATGGTCGGCCTGACTGGTTCCGCCGCCACTGCTTCAAGTTCGTATATACGTATTGCCACATGCCTTCCCGATCACAACCGTAGTATGCTTACCTTCCAATTTTGTTCCTGAAGTTAACGTCGTCTTATTTTGTAATGGCCCCTCCAAAATACGTGCCGCGTGACCTTACAAAAACGGCCCGTGTTGTATGTACATACGCGAGAAGAGAGGCCGAGGACTAAATGCGCTTTATTTTGAGTTGTTCGTGTCACTAGGCTTTTTTGAGAAATCCGCCAGGCCAACTTAAATAGCTCTTTTAGAAACGTGTACTCAAGAGATGGCTGTATTTGGTTCTATTTAGGGTGTAATGGGGCTTATTTTCTGCGCGACGTGGCAACGCTTTGAATAGGGCAGATTTTTACTTAGCGAAGTGGTCCTCTCATAATGTACATGTGAGACTTGTTACTTATATGGATATACTGACACACATATGCGTGGAAAAAATCACACACTATTCTTTACGTTTTCTTTTTCGGCTGGGACACACACTCAGGTAGTGTTGCATAATGCACTTTAGCCTCTGTACTTTGTTAGCCATACTGCCGGGTGTCCACAAAAGAGCGCAATGCGGCTTTTGAACGGGAATAACTTTTGATAGGAGTATTAAATATTTAGAAACTAACAACTTGAGGTCAGGCAAATGTGTTTACATCATGCAATTAATGATGCTTAATTAACTTTAATAAACAAACAAATTAACAACTTTAAAAGTGAAACCATGTTTAGACACCCGTTTCGAAGCCAAAAACAAAATGATCATATATCTTTCACCTCTTAAACTGAAAGTACGAGGCAACACCTATTTCACCTCGGTTACGCATGCGCACTAGTTACACTTCATTGCATAAGCAGGTCCCGTTCCAGACGCAAGGTATTGACGCAACGTATTAGCTCCACCCTTCAACTTGCACATTATCACGTGCCACTGAGCCCCACCCCCTCAAATTGCTTAATTCTGAATTGTTTATTCAGCGAATAGCCCAATAAAGATCTAAAGCTATCCTTGTGAATCATAGATACTAGTAAATAGCCGTACCTGCGGCTGCTTATCTCTCGCTTTTAGAAACGAACTACCCGTATTACTACTACCTCTTCGTAAAAGAAAACATACACCCGACCGTAGGTCATTCATACAGGCGGTGCGCACCAATTAACGTTCTTGCTACGTGTTGTGGACGAGATCGAGATTCGCCTTACGTAGTACAAAACCACACTGGAGAATGTCTTCGATGCAAATGGTTGGTGAGTTAAAGGCACGAACGACTGGGTGCCTATTGGCATACAGTGTACGTGCGGGTACACGCACACATGGTGCAGTCCATGCATCAAGGCTGATCAAGCAAACTATAGATCCTTCCAGCTAACTCTACATTAATAGCTAACTGGTATATGCCCGTAACACTAGAGAAGCCGCGTGTATACTGCCTATAGCTCCTACTAATATTGAAGCTTAAGGGTTCTTAGTGCGCTGTTGAGTTACCGATGTGTGTGTGAAAAAAAGTGCCGAACTGTTCGAGCATTCTTTTCAACAGTATTCAGTGTCATAGGAACTGCAGATATGGCTCTCAACTGGTGTATGTGTATTTGTGTGTCATGGTGACGTGTTCAAATCTGTGGTGTGTGCTAAGTCTAATCCGTTTTAAAACCAACGTTGTTCATTAAGTAAGAGAGTGAGCAGTTTCACCAACATCAGGATGCCTCTAACTGGGCATGGCTTGTAAAATAATACCACTTAATAATTATCTCAGATCTAAATGTAATGTTGAGATGATCTTCAAGTGTCAGTGAATTCTTATTTGGTTGTTTCATGCAAATTAATACAGTTTGTAAAAAAATATTTGGTGTTGTTGGTGGGTGTACTGTTGAGTAGCTTTGAAAAACATTCGCATGCTTCCTGTTAGAGCTTAGTATTTTAATACTAGTCATTTGCGTGTTTCAAAAGTATTATTCTCATGCAATGGAAGCAATCTGCTTATATGCCTGTTTGTCACTAAAGAGAATGTCACTTTGTCATGGAAGGATGAGCCAACAACTTCACTCACAAAATATAGCTATTAAAACCCATGTTCGGTACTTTTGTTACTTTCTACTGTGTGGTTGTCCAATCCAAAATACTCACCCAGTGTGGTCACTTCATACATGCATGCATGCATGCAGCTACGCAAATTCACATGCCATATTAATCATCTCAAAACACCTACCATATTGTCATACCCCACCCAGATATCTAAATAATTTCTGAACAACCATAAAATCACATCCTTACACACACACACACACACACACACACACACACACACATACACACACACACACACACACACACAAACACACACACAAACGCACATGCACCAACACATCACACACAACACACAAACACACACAAACACATACACATACAAACAATGGATACTCCAAAAACTCAAGGCTTTCAAACCAACACACACATCACATACCAACAACCTAAATGTAATACTTTGCAATAGTTTGAATGTAATTGATTATAATCCCATTTCTGACTTAAACGTACACTCTTACTAGTGTCTGATGCAGTGTCTTAATAACAAACCATGCATGCCGCTATGCAAATTCACATGCCATATTAATCATCTCAAAACACCTACCACATTGTCACACCCCATGCAGAAATAAATATTAACCTTGAAACGTTACATCCTTACACACACAAACAGACACACACACAAAACACGCTGTGGGTCAAGTTACTACACTGCAAAGTAGCCATCATGTTACAGAGGGTGCTTGCCATAGGGTTAAAAACTCTACATTTGTGTATGCATAATGGATTTAGTACAAGGGCTTCATTGCTAATAAATAGTCTATGGCATACTTTCTAACCACAATGAAGAGCTAGCCCTTGCAATGCATTTCTTCTATGTTATCGTGTTAGGAAACTGACTTCCTTATTGAACAAACCACTCAGCAAATTTTCTGCCAATGGAAAATATTTGCATGAGCTGTTTCTGTTTATACAAAACCATCAGTGGTGTGACCTCGCAAACAATGGGATTAATTTGCATTTCTTTATTACATGCAAGTATGAGATGACAATGCACTACATGACAGTACTACATATTATAAACAACGTACAATGTCTATAGCATACTGTCCTCCCCCTCGGAGCACTACTTTATTATGCATGGTCCCTTGTGAGAAATGTTGTTTAAAGTGCAAAGTGTGATCATTACAAACGTTTTGTAGGAGCACAATCAGTCTTCATGATTTGGCTGTTTTATAAAAGCATTGTTTTGACTAAAAGCTAAGATTGGAACTGTGTTACATTTTCCGCTGTGGGGATGCGAAATGGTGTTTGTGGTATTTGTTAAATCCTAGCTGGAGTATTTATTCAGATGAGTGGATTGCCAGATATGATGTTCCTAGTTAAGACCCTGACTGATAAGCATTCGTTGTGATTTTTCAATGACTGTTGAGGGATAAAACTTTAGTGGCATTGCACCGAACATGTGCACATTTTTGATGAACATGAAGGACCCTGATTTTTTAAATGCATGTAACATTTGCATACAAAGATTGGGAAGTTACATGTTGCCCTGTTGTTGTGAGGAAATCATTATTATTTAAAGAACGCCTTGCTGGAAAGTTACTTGCTGAATAACTTATGGTATGTATGCATCCCAAAACATAGCTTTATTTTACACTATGATTGTAGTGTTGCCCTGTTGTTGTTAGGTTATTATTAACATACAACTGTAATTACAGTACTTGTCCCTCCATGATCATGAAATTGTGTGGATTTCAAACCTTTACTTGTGTTTTGCATTCCCTATTTGTTTGTGCACAGCTGTCTATAGCTGCAGTGCAATTAGAATGATATTGGTATTGTAAACCTGTAAGAAATTAAGTTTGGTGTTAGATATTGTCCTGTTGTATGTCAGTGCCATGGGTGATTGGATTACTATGGAAAGCATAACTAGAGATTTTTGTTTAAAGGATTTTTACTGTAGCCTTGTGGTTTGTGAAATTGCGAAGGGGTATTGCGAAAGGCAGGATTACTGCTCTCAATTGATGGGTTGCAGTTAGGATCACAACATAATTGACATTACTAACCTTGATAACATTGTACATGTACCTGTTTAGTCTCATAATATTATTATACTTCTCAATGTGGTTGAATGCACACAGTAAGCATATAGTAGTGCTGTATCGTGCATAGGTATTTATACAGACTCATCCATAATATTTGGTGAGAAGACAACTTACTACTGCTAGAAAAATTCTGATAAACAGCTTGATTATTATGTTAAGTGAAATTGAAATACAGTGGATGGCTAGGAAATACAGCGATTTGAATTTGTGTGTGTTTGTGTGTGCTTGTGTTTTTGTGTATTGTTTGTGTTTGTGTGTTTTGTGTTTATGTGTGTTTATGTGTGTGTTGTTTGTATTTTTGTGTGTTGTTTGTGTTTTTTGTGTTTATGTGTGTGTGTTTGTGTGTTTGTGTGTGTATTTGTGTGTGTGTGTTTGTGTGTGTGTTTGTGTGTGTGTTTGTGTGTGTGTTTGTGTGTGTGTGTTGTGTGTGTTTTTGTGTGTGTGTGTAAGGATGTAATGCTTTAAGGTTATTCAGAATATTTCTGCATGGGGTGTGACAATGTGGTAGAGATGATTAGCTATTGCGTAGTTTGCATGTATGAAGTGCGTTTTTGTTCTTTTAAGGCACTGCATCAGACACTAGTAAGAGTGTACATTTAAGTCAGAAATGGGATTATAATCAATTACATTCAAACTATGGCAAAGTATTACATTTAGGTTGTTGGTATGTGATGTGTGTGTTGGTTCGAAAGCCTTGAGTTTTTGGAGCATCCATGCATTGTTTGTGTGTTTGTGTGTATTTGTATGTGTGTGTGCTTGTGTGTGATTTTGTTTGTGTGTGTGTTTGTGTATGTGTGTACATTTGTGTGTGTTTTTGTGATGTGTGTGTGTATGTTTTTGTTTGTGTGTGTGTTTGTATGTGTGTGTTGTGTGTGATGTGTGGGTGCATGTGTGTTTCTGTGTGTGTGCTTTGTGTTTTGTGTGTGTGTGTGTGTGTGTGTGTGTGTGTGTGTGTGTGTGTGTGTGTGTGTGTGTGTGTGTGTGTGTGTAAAGATGTGATTTTATGGTTATTCAGAAATTATTTAGATATCCAGGTGGGGTGTGACAATATGGTAGGTGTTTTGAGATGATTAATATGGCATGTGAATTTGCGTAGCTGCATGCATGTATGAAGTGGGTTTGTTCTTTTAAGGCACTGCATCAGACACTAGTAAGAGTGTACATTTAAGTCAGATATGGGATTACGATCAATTACATTCAAATCATGGCAAAGTATTACGTATTTAGGTTGTTGGTATGTGATGTGTGTGTTGGTTCAAAAGCCTTGAGTATCCTGGAGGATTAATATTGTATTGTTCAAACAACTGCTGGAAGAGAGGTAGCTAGCTATGTGTCATGTCTGTGTTGTAATAGCTCTTGGTGTGAATTTAAAATGTATTGCCCTGTTGATGCAAGAATGTGATGGGTAAAACATATTTGGTAGCCTGAAGGTTGAATCAGGTTACAAGGTATTTTCCAGTCTGGGTGAGTATTTTGGATTGGACAACCACACAGTAGAAAGTAACAAAAGTACCAAACATGGGTTTTTAACAGCTATATTTTGTGTGTGAAGTTGTTGGCTCATTCTTCCATGACAAAGTTACATGCTCTTTAGTGACAAACAGGCATACAAGCAGATTGCATGAGAATATTACTTTTGAAACACGCAAATGACTAGCATTAAAATACTAAGCTCTAACAGGAAGCATGAGAATGTTTTTCAAAGCTACTCAACAGTACACTCATCCTACAACACTAAATATTTTTTTACAAACTGTATAAATTTGCATGAAACAACCAAATAAGAATTCACTGACACTTGAAGATCATCTCAACATTACATTTAGATCTGAGATAATTATTAAGTTGTATTGTTTTACAAGCCATGCCCAGTTAGAGGCATCCTGATGTTGGTGAAACTGCTCACTCTCTTACGTAATGAACAACGTTGGTTTTAAAACGGATTAGACTTAGCACACACCACAGATTTGAACACAAGTCACCATGACACACAAATACACATACATACCAGTTGAGAGCCATATCTACAGTTCCTATGACATTAAATACTGTCGAAAAGAATACTCAAACAGTTCGGCACTTTTTTCACACACACATCGGTAACTCAACAGCGCACTAAGAACCCTTAGGCTTCAATATTATGAATGACCTACGGTCGAGTGTATGTTTTCTTTTACGAAGAGGTAGTAATACGGCTAGTTCATTTCTAAAAGCGAGAGGTAAGCAGCCGCAGGTACGGCTATTTACTAGTATCTATGATTTCACAAGGATAGCTATAGATCTTAATAATTAAGCAATTCGAGGGACGAATATGGCACGTGATAATGTGCAAGTTGAAGGGGGTGGAGCTAATACGTTGCGTCAATATAGGCAGTATACACGCGGCTTCTCTAGTATTACGGGCATATACCAGAGCTATTAAATGTAGAGCTAGCTGGAAGGATCTATAGTTTGCTTGCTGCATGCAACTGACTGCACCATGTGTGCGTGTACCCGGTATGCCAACAGGCACCCAGTCGTTCGTGCCTTTAACTCACCAACCATTTGCATCGAAGACATTCTCCAGTGTGGTTTTGTACTACGTAAGGCAAATCTCGATCTCGTCCACAACACGTAGCAAGAACGCTAATTTGTTCGCACCGCCTGTACCTTGTGTCACACCTGCTTATGCAATGAAGTGTAACTAGTGCGCATGCGTAACCGAGGTGAAATAGGTGTTGCCTCGTACTTTCAGTTTAAGAGGTGAATAAAATATGTTGTTTTTGGCTTCACGGGTGTCTAAACATGGTTTCACTTTTCAAGTTGTTAATTTGTTGTGTTTATTAAAGTTAATTAAGCATCGTTAATAACTTGTAAATAAAATTAGGTAAACATATTTGCCTAACCTCAAGTTGTTAGTTTCTCATTTTTTTCATACTCCTATCAAAAGTTATTCCCGTTCAAAAGCATTGCGTTCTTTCGTATCCTGTACAACTGATTGAAATGGTTATGTATAGCTTCTGTGCCCTGTTCCCCCATCAGCCCAAAGCCTGCATTGTACATGTCCACCCATTCACTGATATGGTGTTCGAGTAGGTGCATCTTTACTGTCCTTTTCATGCCAGGAAAAGCATCTCACACAGAGCAGTTGCTTCCTCGATCAGTGCTTCAATGCATTGTCAATTAGGGATGTGCATAGTGTGTGTGTATATGTTGATCCTGAAATGGAATTAAGATGATATAAAGTATGTTACATTTATTTCACTTTACCTGCAATGACTTGTGTACATGGTTGCATATGAATGCGCCACCATTTTATTGCTGGCATTGTACATTTAGAGACTGGAGAGCTGCTTCCACTCCCTTCACAAAAGGTCCCTCAGACACAGAAAACCCACTTGTTCCTACATGCATCAGATGCATACTTATGTTTGAGGTTAAAAAGAGGTGCATGTACATTGTTGTGTAACTTTCACAAGATAACCCTCCCCCCTCCGTTTACCCTAAGTACTGTATTCAGAGGGTGCAAATAATCCATATACCAAAGTGCATTCCACTTACCAATTCAGCTATCTTATTGCTGCATCTCTCATTTTCCTCTACCAGACTGGAGAGAAGTGGACTAGACTCTCCTACAATCATGGCAGAGTAGTTGAAGAAATCCTTCACACTTAACTGTTCTAGGCAAATGGCTTCCAACTGCTCTTTGTATGTAGTAAGGTCCTTAACTGCAGCTACATAAGTGTCATCTGATGCAGTAGTTAGCTCCATATTCGGTGACATCTGCAATGCAAGTTTTAAATCCATCAAATGGCATTCCTCTTCAAGTAATGAGTATAATTGCCCATAGATATTGCAGTCAGGAAGGCAGACCTGTAACGATAAAGAATATGTTTGGATTCATGAAGCAATTTTCATTGATAGTTAACCTGAGTGAGTGGAATGCTGAACAAGGGTTCACCCTTGCAATTGTTGAAAAATTTGACTTCCTTTATATTCCCTCCAGAAGCTAGAAATCACTATGCATTGACTCCAGCGTTCGCTTCACAAAAGCTGCTCTCAAACCACAACCACTCTCAAGATCATCAAATGTTACCAAGCAAAACAAACATGCCTGCTTCCCTATTTTGGGGCAAGTAACATGTATTTATTAGTTCTAAGGTGCATGTACCTACCACTTGCACCTGACACTCTGTATAGTGTACACAATAGTCTCCAGACATGAAAACCCTTATGTTGTAGCCTCTGTAAACATATAACAATGATGGGGTTAAAAACATTATTTGGAATCATATGCTTACTTCCATTGTCACCACTTCTTCCTTGCATCTGTCAAGGGCTATATGAAGGTTGGTGATAGTGCCCTGTGCTTCAAATCAAGCAAACACGCAAGTATTATAAATGGAGTTGGGTGCGCTGGTATTAACAATTTGAAAGTTCATTTTGAAAGCACCACCACCCTTATCTCCACCTAGTTTGATCCATACTTCATTGCCTGGAATTACTCTGCCATGCCATGTTAGAGTACCTTCACTGTTAAAGGAACTCATATTAATGCACAAGCCATTTTACTCTACTCATTAACCTGTCATACATCTAGAAGTTTTTTTTAACTTTCTGAATGATGTTAGGAGTGTAGACAAAGGCATTTCAGCTTCTTTTCCAATCACTTCCTTAGCAATTAGTCATTGCCTCCTCTCACTGGCTAGGTGTACACCGGAATATGCCAACCATCTGTGTTTAATACAAGTAAATATTCATGCATACTGTGTTTAAGTATACAAGACATTTACACTGAATTACCTTCGAAGTATTCGAAGTTGGTTCCATGGTATGCCTAACGTAGCTTTCATTGCTAGACTGGTATTTGCATCAATATCGAGTGATATCCCGGCTTCAGTCAGTATCTTGTTTTTCTCCTCCCTTCCCAGGACTCTGATCTCCTCCTCAAGGACTGTTTCAGGTCTTTTTGGTGAAAGTAGTGTTCTCATCCCCAAACTTGACTAACATGTCGCTTCAGAGTTCTGCTACAGCAAGCCTCATTTTTGGAAGATTGGGCCTTTGTCACACACATGAGGGTCAATGGCTACAGAAGAAGAAAGTAAGTAAACACTCATCACCCATTCTTTACTTACAGTTCCTCCTGTCTGGATTTGTATAATACCGATATTGTCCTTTGTGCTTTCCTGCGAATCACCGTGGAAGCACATATTTCCTCTTGAACATCGGCTTTGTGGCAATCATGTGTGTCATAATCCCACCCTGCCCGAAGTGTGCTTATTGCATGTTGTACAGGACACCATCACATCATGGAGGAAACATTGGATCATGGCTGGAGCTGGCTGGACTGAACTTGGCAGCAAGTTCACACTATCGTCACAGCATGGGCACTGAGTGCTGGCAGATGTTGCTATGCAGTCAGTGATGCACTTTGTACATACAACTGCATTGCAGTGCAATGTAAGTGGCTGCACCAGCATTTGTTCACACATTTGGCACTTAAGTAAGACTGTGCTTGTGTTGGGGTTAACTGTGGTTCCCTTCTGTGATACACAACCTTTGGTGGTGCAATAGTATTGATGTAATCAAGCAAGGTATTTGGTGTGACACCTAGTTGCCGCCCTGGTTTCTGTGCATGGGTACATGTAAGTGGAGCCAGCTTCTTGTGTGTGGGTTCCTCGCATGTATATAATTACAAGTGTAGGTAGGTATACACACTTGGTCAATGAGTGTCACATTATGTGAATATGTTTACCTTGCAGGTACTGGGACAATGTTGTAGCCAGTTGTATGGCTTTACCATACACCTGTATGCAATTTTCTTTACTGCTGCTTCTTGTACTTTGCACATAGCACGTCTGCACGCTCTGCAGAAACTTGTTGGGAAATCAACAGTGTAAAGAGCTCCATTGAAAGGGCAGCACAGGTGTATTTTGTTTGAGACTCGTTTTCCGCCCTAATATATCTTAAACAGTATATGACCACATACTCTACAGAACTTCTGGACTTGTCATTGCATTGTCGTTGTGTATCACATTTATACATATGGGTGTAGCGCACGTGCCCATTTCGCATTATTCATTAGTTACATGGTCCCGAGTAACCGTGTCGTTCTTTCACCAGAAAATAAGCCCCATCATGTACTAAACGCAAAGGTGATAGGGTAGCGTCAGGTATATTCGCCAGGGGGGAGTAGTCGCCACCCCCACTTTTAATAGCGCATAAAAACAAAAATAATAAGTTTGGATCTTTCTATATGAGTTTAAAACAACCCTAATAGGCTCCTTTGTTAGTACCATACACAGTTTTACGCAAGTAACGTTGCTCCGTAGAATAAACAGGGGGTGGCGAACACTCCTGACGTTATCGCAGGTGGCGATCACTACCTACTCTACCCTATACAATGATCGCTCTTTGAGTAGGAGTATGTTTTAAAACCATCTGTCTGGGGGGTTACGAGAAAAATCGGTTGCCGCCTGAGCACTTACGGAAGACAATAACAGGGCATTTATAGGCCAGAGGAAAACTTACTTTGGCTGTGCGTATTATCCTTTTTAAGTACGAAATTGGTTAGGGAATAGCTCAAAATTATAACGGTTTTTTATATTGAATTTGTAGTGGTAAACAGCGCCTCTTAACGTAATCCACAAAATAATTAGCTCCTCTAGGATCCCAAATGCCAAAATACCGTAATGTTCGAATGTGTTCTAATTAACAACTTAATGTCCATCTCGAAACAGTCGTGAATTTGACGCAAATACATGTAACAATAACAGTTCAATTTATAATTTCTGCAAGATATTTATAACCAAGACAAAACACGTTTTTTCATATACAAGGTCAGTTACTATAGTACGTATTACACTATGTGTGTGTACCGATTACGCTTGCATGTTAAGAAGGCGTGTACATGCATACTACCCAACTTTCGATCCACTATTATTGTATGTGCGTGCGTGTGACACACAAATACATACGGATACACTTACGCACGCATAAACACTCAGATGTATAAAGATTTCAATCCGCCCTTTGTGACACACGCATACACTTACATGCACACGCACATACACACACACACACACACACACACATACACACACACACACACACACACACATACATATATTGACAAGGCTATTGGCGAAGGACGTTCGGATATGGGAAGGTATGGTATTATGTATTATGCAACCGTTTTCAGGCTCTCAAAGTTTAGCATGTACGGGAGTATATCGTTATCTAACAAAAATAGTAAGGTCTGCACCCGTGGTAAAGTTGATGTAACACTAAAACCACCTTGACCCTGCTGATGTAATCTGGAGTTCTACCAACAGCCTCAAGGGGTCGGTTCTCAAACAGCCTCTCCCCCTACTATAGGCTTAGTCACTTCCCCAAGGTGTCTTCTCAATAGCCTCTCTCCTCTCCTAACCACAGTACTTCAACAGTCAAACACAAATGCACATCACTTGTGAACACCCTATATCTAGCACACTCTTAAAACTATAAAGCCTCAGACAGTACTTTCCGTCAGACCTTCAAACGATGATCCCCTTCCCTCGTGCGTTCCCCAAGTCCAGTCTTGTCAGAGTTCGATGTTTTTTTTTTTTTTAATGATTCACTTCGTCACATGAATGTTCCCTGAATTACAGTGGCATGCATTGTGTAAACATACCATGGGTACAGACCTTACAGTTGTGGCTAGATAAGAACTTCACCTGAACACAACAGCAAATAAAAAGGTGAGACAGTCGCGCCTAGCTGCATGATAGAAATTCTTGGCGACGTACGCGTATACACTTCATATACATGTTTTGACACCAGTTTTGACTTTGTGCATAGATGTAGCTCTCAATTGATAGCGCACCCGGCATCTCAACTCAACACGCAAATTAATCACAAGAAGCAACTCAACCGTTTTTCAGCAATTTTTCAGGCACTCAAGCGATATGTTTTTTTGTTTGTTTTTGTTTTTAATTTTATTATAAAGTTGAGCTTTCTTGCCTTTGAAATACATGTATGCAACATCTGCCAGACTCGACTGAGTTATATCCTTATCTAACAGAAATGTAAAGTTTATGTAGTACAAAACCACCAATCTGACCTTTGATGTACTGGAGGTCTACCTGGAAGCTGAACACTCCAACATAGCCGCTTCCAATACCATGGTCTGCTCTCAAACAGCACCTCCCCCCCCCCCCCCCCCCCCCCCCTTCTCTTCTCAACAGCCTCTCCTCTCTTACACCATGATACATGATAACAGCCCCATATCTTACACACAACACTACATGTAACACACTTTTAAAACATGACCAGCACAAAAAGCGTACCCAAGGTTATACGCACATGTATACTACCCAGCTTCAATCCAGCTGTGGTATGTGTGTTGTGTGTGTGTGTGTGTGTGTGTATGTGTGTGCATAGATCTACCTACCTACGCAGAGCAGGGGCCAGCTACCTATAACTAGATTTGACCTAATTTTGAGGTGGTAGACCCATACCACCTCAAGGGAAAAAACCTCACTTATGTGTGTGTGTTCGTGTGTGCGTGTGTGTGTGTGTGTGTTATGGAGAGGTTGCTGCCTCAATTTCAAGCTTGGCTAATTGGTGCATGGTGCTCTGTATATACATATTCATTTGCAAAAGTACATATAAAGATAGTTTGGGTATGCTGTATACACCCAGCCCGGCTCAAACCCTTAGGGTTATTGATTTTATGCTTTCTGGTCTCAGCCTCCTCTGCTGCAGCCCCTTCAAACAGGCTTGCTGCTGTTAGAATTGAAGGGATTAAGGGAGAGGTATTTTACAGAATGTGCAATCCATGCCTCGACTTCTTGCTTTCTAGAAGACCTTCAGGCGTGAAAAAGTCTATCTGAAATATTCACATCCTTGACCATCACTTTGTTGGTAACATAGCCAGTCTTTAAACCCCTGGACGATAATGCAAATATCTGAGTACGTAATGAAGTAAAACATCAAACGACACCTGGAAACATAAACGTGGTCTAGACTTTGTGGGTCAATGTAATCACAGTCCTGCACAAAGCAATCTAAAGTGACGCCATGGAGCAATTCTTACAGCTGCTGTTTACTTGCATTTTTAATTAATTACATTTCTGTGGTAGTGCATAAACATATTTTTAGTGAGTCTTAAAATCGTACGATTTGCGCCTGTTACCTTATACGACATCAAACGACACCCCGGAAACATAAACGTGGTCTAGACTTTGTGGGTCAATGTAATCACAGTCCTGCACAAAGCAATCTAAAGTGACGCCATGGAGCAATTCTTACAGCTGCTGTTTACTTGCATTTTTAATTAATTACATTTCTGTGGTAGTGCATAAACATATTTTTAGTGAGTCTTAAAATCGTACGATTTGCGCCTGTTACCTTATACGATCCACTACTGTAACGGTATAGGTGTCATCAGTACTTCAAGTGCAAAAAGCTGGGGAAGGGATGGGGAAAGGAGGGGGGAAGAGGGTTGACCTACAACCCAGAGCATCCTCTATGGTTATGGGCCAGATGAAAATCACTCATCAAAGCTAAATCTAGAGTATTCTGTCCTAAACAATTTGAAAAGCTTTCCAACTTCAACATACTGATGTTACATTCGACAACATAGAACTCAACCTACTCAGGAACTACGTCTAATAAATACAGATGGAAACCTCAACACCTACACAATGCTGGACTCTCTCCTATACAGTGAAATGTGCACTTATGCTTCAATGGTGCAGTTGGAATATTATGTCGGTTACCCCATCTGACTTAAATATCTTCTGCTGTTGCTTCAGCAAAACAACACATCAATTAATGGCTTTGCAGCCTACACTGTATTGGTTGTATGAGGCACCTAACAACAAACTCTACAGTTATCCATGTGTGTGGTACATGTAAGACACAAGATAAGGTGTTATTGCTATCAGAAAAAATAACTGTTTATTGTAAGGGCAGGAATATTATCATACATGGCTCCAATATCAATTGCTACAAATGGACTCAGCCAGGGGAACACTTCTACTGCATGATGCGCACTGATTGACTGTACAGTACATGTAGGAAAAGTGTGAAAAAGGACATGACCTGTCTGAAATTCTGGTAATAATTTACAGCCACACCTTGAAATGCTAGCAATGTATGAACTCCAAGTTTTGCAAAGTATAATGAGTAAAAACATGAAGATAGACCAATAACCATTAAGGTGTTGGAGAAGATTCAGCAATCGCACAACATCCATTTACACGTCCAACCTGCTGCTACCTGGTGTATTAAATTTTCCTTGACATTTCACACTCACTACCACACTCCAGTACAGTGCCCGACCGTTTATACGGAAAAGTAACAGCAGGAAAAAAAGGCATATTCATTGGGAGTTAGGCAAACTGTCAGTGTACTTTGCCCAAAGTTATCTGCACCACTAATGACATTCAGATTTACCTATAATTACATTCCCGAAGCCAATGTGGTGTAGCTTTTTATTAACAAGCAATGCTATTGGATTTTAAGGGACAGCTTTCAGCAACCACTTTCTTTGAGCTTTCGCGACTATAAATGGTGCAGTGTACCTGAAAGACTTGCAAATACAATGTATTTCATACGTGTTGCTCATGTACACTGTAGTATAGTACACTGCCCTGCATCGTGTTATGTGTATCTGCAGGTCAGTGTGTTGAGTCTGCTGTATACCTTCCATCATTATGGATGGGTGTGTGATGTACAGCAAGTGATTAGCATGTGTTACTAACCTGTGCTCGTTTGGTACAATGTCACATTGTGGGCACACCAACCTTGATGGCATTAAAGATTACTGACTCTCAGCGTGTTCCAAAGTGCTAGCAACATGATCATGTATAAGCAAATCTGCATTCATGCAAACACAGTCCCCAAAACAGTATACATGATACTCACCAATTGATACTTCCTTGCACAAACTGCATTTTAAAGGCAAGCACTGTTGCAGAATGAATATACAAGAAGTGAAGGTAACTGATGCATTTGACATTATGAACCTGTCAACTGAGGAGACAATGTGGAGAATGGAACATCACCTGATCCATGCTGGTTTGCATCTGTAGGGCATTGTGCTCTATTAAAGTGGTATCTGCATGCGTGTTTGTGTCTGTATGTGTGTGTGACTGTGTGTGCGTGCACGCATGTGTGCATGCGTGCAATCACTTGACTGTGTAAAATGGCCGTGCAGCATGCACACACAGAGGTAGGGTATTATGAGTGGTATTGGGCATCTGCTGTAATTAAGAACGTGTTACATGTATATGTAAACTCATCGTGTTGAGATCTTGAATCAGGACCGCGTGCAACATCAAGCACATCTATAAATGTGGAAGGCACGGTAGATTACACAAATACCCTAATCCTCTGTAATTAGATTTATAAATACCACGTCTGACGTGTGCTTTTGATCGGTCTAGTCTTGAAACGTAGCGTCCTGTCTGCGACCGAGAAACATCACGTGATTTTAGTTTTTGCTGTGCTGTAATTGGAAACGTCGTTATTGTCTTCGCTCGTGATTGAAAACGTCGTTATTGTCTTCGCTCGTGATTGGAAACATCGTTATTGTCTTCACTCGTGATTGGAAACGTTGTTATTGTCTTCGCGTACACACAACACACATGTGAGCGAACACACACATATACCACTACAGATGGAAACCAGCACGTATCAAGTGCCATTCAGCCATTCCACCTTGTCTCCTCAGTTGACAGGTTCATAATGTCACATGCATCAGTTACCTTTACTTCTTGTATATTCATTCTGCAACAGTGCTTGCCTTTAAAATGCAGTTTGTGCAAGGAAGTATCAATTGGTGAGTATCATGTATGCTGTTTTGGACTGTGTTTGCATGAATGCAGATTTGCTTATACATGATCATGTTGCTAGCACTTTGGAACACGCTGAGAGACAGTAATCTTTAATGCCATCAAGGTTGGTGTGTCCACAATGTGACATTGAGAAAAGTATACCAACCGAGCACAGGTTAGTAACACATGCTAATCACTTGCTGTACATTGTGCACACACCCATCTGGAAGGTATACAGCAGACTCAACACACTGACCTGCAGATACACATAACACGATGCAGGGCAGTGTACTATACTACAGTGTACATGAGCAACACGTATGAAATACATTGTATGTGCAAGTCTTTCAGGTACACTGCACCATTTATACTCAAAGAAACGGGGTTGCTGAAAGCTGTCTCTTAAAATTCAATAGCATTGCTTGTTAATAAAAGGCTGGCTTCGGGGGAATGTAATTATAGGTAAATCTGAATGTCATTAGGGGTGCAGATAACTTTGGCAAAGTACACTGACAGTTTGCCTGTAAATTGAATCCAGTGAACAGTTTGTAAACAGACCTTTGAAAGGTGTTTGTGTATATGTGTGTAGTTGTGTCATTAAAGTCACATGGCTTGACCACTATCCAACAGAATCAGTATTGAATTAAAATGGCTTCATGTAACCAGATCAGATTGTACACAGAGACCCACACATATTTCAACAGCAATAAGTGATATGTTAAAGAATATTGCTGCTATTGGAGCACAAACACCAGTTCAATAATCATTTCTTTATCATCTTTCACACCAGAGCACCTAAGGCAGATCGATGTGGCCTGAGCCGCACAATAACTCTACTAGTGGATGTGGCCCAGGTTCTAATGCAGCATGCAACAACAAATTAAGACCCATGCACCATTAAGCTTGATCACATGATGGCCTCGTTGCTATTACTAAAATTGCCGCTCAAATGAGCTAGCCATGAGAACTAAACGTTAGAAATTTTCGAGGATGATTCTATTACATTTAATGGTCAGACTAATGCGACCATGCAATACGCAGAAATTGAAGAATGAACCCCCTCCCCGTCATTTTTTTCAACTCCCCATACATGTCTATGAAACGCACTACAATAATGAGAAATAAAAATTCATATCAGGATATATATATTTGCGTCTTTAACCATATCAAACTCTTACAACACCTTCCAAATGTATATGCTTGTGCAGCATGGTATACGTGGTATAATTATATAAGCAGAATGGGTCTGAAAGTCACACATCCGCAGTCTATTGCTATTGCCACAGAAAATGTGACAGTCTTCATTAGTAGACCATCGCACACAAAAGATGCGGTCCGCTTAGACACTCGGTACGTTGTTGGCTGGCAACAAGAGCCATACTTTTCTACATAAGGAATATTCAATCTGTTTGCTGCGTATGAGTTGCAAGCGCCGGAACAAACAGGAACAGATATATATCCTGTAGAGCAGTTTCGTGGCGGATCCACAGAGATGTTCATCATTTTTCTGCTGCATGACGTTAAGTGTTGTGGCGAAGATGTACCAGTTGTAAAAGCGCTGGAGTTAAGAGGAGAAGCATCACTGGCTGGCATAAACAGAAAGCCCACAGCGGCTACGATGAAAATTGCAGACAATCGTGGCATCGTCATGTGGCTACATGCACAAAGGGGAGTAAGAAGACTTACAGTTTGTGGATGTATGCCATCACGCACGCACACAAAAACACATACACATGCATGCGGCACTCATTTCCAGACAACACACACGCACACACACACACACACACATGCACACACACACGCACACACATGCACACACACACACCGCACACGCACGCACGCAGGTGCACGCACGGTGCACGCACGCCCCGCACGCACACGCACATACACACATACGCACACATACACACATCAATGCATATCAACCTTATCGTTTTATATATCAGAGAAGGTTGCCAGTATTAATTCTACAGTGTTTAATAACACACCTCGACTTCCACTCTGTACTCTGCCGCTAGGTGTTTGCTGTCATATATCAACTCTCAACAGAACTGAAACGGCTGGATTTGGACCTATTTATTTAACGCAGATATTTTTCATTGCCACCTACGTACGCGTCACGTCCGGAGTTCTTTATCTTTCTGTTGCATAATTATGTAAGGTATTAGCTTTATTGGAACCAGAGATCATATATATGATCTCTGTTGGAACGGAGAGCCGAATAACCGCAGCCTATAATCATAGCTTTTGCCAACTACGCCCCTCAATAGTTAATTTGTTTTCACGTAAAACGGTTAGTAAACCTTAAAACTCAGAAGTTTGGAGGCCAAGCGTAGTTGACAGCGAAAGGGAAAGCGCCTATCACATGCAGTGAATAGTGAATAGTAAAGACGCCACGATGGAGCTTTTATGGACTTACGTAAAAATGATACCGCTCCTCAGAACCGACCCGCTCGTG
Source organism: Ephydatia muelleri (assembly GCA_013339895.1). Taxonomy (NCBI): domain Eukaryota; kingdom Metazoa; phylum Porifera; class Demospongiae; order Spongillida; family Spongillidae; genus Ephydatia; species Ephydatia muelleri. Next base: position 2,919,291 of record JABACO010000021.1, read on the forward strand.
GGCTCCATGAAAGCAGGTTTAGCATTCGGTAAGACCGAACTGTACCCAGGACATACCACTGTCGGTGATCTGAACGCGATTTGTAATTGTATACGTGTATAAATGACTCTGGAACTCATAAAACCCCTAGGTGAAGCTGTGGTTGTAGTTCCCAGACCGCTCAAAATGACCCCGCCTTGTTGAATATTTCATTTTGTAAATTGCCTTACGTAGCTGTAATATATGTACGTATATGTGCTAGCGAACCGTATTGGTGTGTATGTGTGTGCGTGTGTGTATGTGTGTGCGTGTGTGTGTGTATGTGTGTGTCACACATGCGCGGTACGTGCACGTGTTTCTGCGTGCGAGCTTTAATTTAGTGTTAGTGTGTGTGTGTGTGTGTGTGTGTGTGTGTGTGTGTGTGTGTGTGTGAATTAAAACTGATGGGAATACCCAGGCAAGTACATGGGTTCATTTTATCCTCAGCGTCTACATAAACACCCTATATGAAGGAGACTAGAAGTTAAGGGTACAATTTCATGAACAGTTTGCGTTTCAAAAGTCAGCTTTGCAATGCAATCAAATGTTTGCACCTGTTTACTTCAGTCAATTCTATACAATGCTATTCATATGCTCATGTATGCTTTCTATTAAGTCTGCTTTGTTGCCAGAGGTCTTGAGCTTGTGCTCTTTAAGGTACATTTTTAGCAAAGGCACCTTCAAATGGGTCAGGTCCTCTGTGTGCCAGTGTATGTCTGAAAAGGATCTTGCAATCTTCTGGTGTTTATTCCTGCCACTATTATCACTCACCTCTGACCTACCGCGTTTCTTAGGTAGCTGATTCTTGTTTTAACCAATGTTTTGCTCTACTGCATGTACTTGTGCAAGGGGCTACCACATCAATAACTTTGTCTACAAGTTCAAAATTATCTGTGTGAAAGTTCACTTTTATGTAGTCGACACAAGATCGAGCACATTGTTTCTTTTCTTCACCAGTTATATTCCTGGTGATCTCATAAAAGAGAGACTCCTTCATGTGGGGAACATCTGGCCATCTGGTGTTGTGTTCAGACATACTCTTTGAACATTTCCTGCACATCATTTTTTAGCACAAGTGACTTCATTGAATCAACATGTTCCAAGTCTTTCCATTTATTTGACAGAAAGGGCCTCTTTTTGGATAACCATGCAAGACGAGATACATGTTTTGATGAGTATACAGTGTCAACTGCCAGTTGGATAACTTCTTTAGCTATTCGTTGATGAGTCACTAAAAAGGGAGTGAGCTGAAGACCTCGGTGAAGGTATTCAGCATCCACTTTTGCCTGAAACATTGCACATCTAAGTGTTGCCTGTGAAAGCTTTCTCCCAGAATCAGACAACATCTTTTCAACATAATTAGAAGTCAGGTCACTCATCTGAGCCATCAACATCCAAGCTTTGACAGATGTAGTGGTACCACGGCAGTTTGCAATGGAAAGTGCAATGCTTCTTGTCACTGCCAGTTCAGATGCATTCAAAGCAGGTAAGGCATTTTCCCCATCTCCATCTGAGTCATCAGAATCCTCCCTGTCAGCAGCATCTGGGATTTTAATCCATTTCTTCAGTTCAGGCACATGCCAAGCTGGAAGTAGCATCTTCAGAATTCCTGCTGTCATTGCTCTGAACACTCTTTGGATCGAGTGAAATGCAGTTGCATTAAGGTCATTCCTGAATTTAGCTTTTCTCCTGTCATCTACACTGGGAAATCTCTTCACATCACTGAACACACTTTTTTCTGACATACCCAGCAACTTGAGCATACGAACAATATTTGCCTGCGTCATTGCCCATGTCGTCGGTGCTTGCTGATAATTGCCTACTGTTCCCGCTCTTGGTGATATCGATCCAGCGTCTGACGGTACAGTAACGAGCTGTTCAACCTCACTAATAACTGGCTCCACAAACTCATAATCCGGGATTTCGACTTCCAAGCTTAAACTAGGCCGGGCGTTTCGAGTCACGTTGACCCTGATGGGTTCTGTAACAGGTACAATTAATATAACTTGTAAATGCCCCATATTTGCCTCGTATAGATAGCAATACCCATATGCAAGGTAATTATTACAAATAATACAGCAGCATCAATGAATACAAGCCACACACACAAAAGAGCTGATCATACTCAGACTCCTCATGATGCTCAACAGCAGATTGCCCAAACATAGCATGTTTCTAGTATTCCTCTCTTGCATTAAGAACCCATTCACATAGATTGTCCACATCAGAATAATGAAGATAGAGGTATTCATTTGTGAACAAGTTTACAACAGAGGCAGGAGTAGGCCTCATGCGCATATTCCAGTACTGCAGTAATGGACCACACTGCAAGTAGCAGCCTTGGGTAAGTAATGGCATGGATGCAACAAAAGCATCTAACTCTTCATGTATCTCCTCAGTAACTATGACAAATCCAAAGGCTTGCACAAGTAATGGCTTGTTGTCATAACTGCGAGAATGAAGCCAAAGTGATACATGAGTGTTAATATGAAGTCCATATTCTGTTGGGTCATGCAAATATTCTGAAAGCTGCATGATGTGAAGGTTGGTTTTGTGTTATCAATTAACACCCATAATACAACAGTTCATGATGCTTACATCTATTTCTTCATCCTCTCTGCAGCTGCTGTTATACATCATTCTACTTCCTGATTGTCATAATTGCAAAATTGGTGATGAATCAGTTGATCTTTTAGTTCCTTACTACCTGAAAAGTCATTTTTTATCATCACATTCAGAGCAGTGAGATATTGAATTACATACATTTAATGCAGCTTGTACATTTACCATCAACATCGTCACAACATTTGCTCCAAGCATTGAAATCAATATGACAAGGTGTCTCAGTAACTTCAATATTATTGCCAGTCATACGGCTGGTAGTGCAGTTTGATTGATTCAAACAAAAACAAATACCTTGTACAGTTGGAACATGGTGCAGACTTGTGGCAGTAGGGGCTGCAGCTAATATTGTTTCGTACACAATGAATTTGCAATTGAGGCAGCCAGTCGTGCACTTGCAAGCATTGGTCACAAAATGGTTCCAAGGTGCTTGTTGTCTAGCTGCTTCTCTTAAATGAGATAAAAGGCTCATTTTGCCAATTCTCCACTGCGCATATCACAGATCCGTTGTATCTCTCAAGTTCTCCAGCAGTGTAGCAGACATTCAAAACACCATGTTGGCACTGCAGTTAAATACATTGAATGCTGAGTTCTCAAGTTATACACAAAAGTAATACAATTGATAGCAATATCATACCTCAATCTGTAAAGGCTCTGACCTCCACCCACAATGTTAACAACAATGCAAGGTAAGCGAGATAGATCTGAACTGGCTCGATCAATACGGGGAATTCTAAGTGACACACTTTCACCAATCACAAATGACTATGTGCTGTGTTGTTTGTTGTATCTTTCTGCCATCCTCTTGGCAGAAGAAAGGTGCTTTCTGTCAGCTTTGATTCTGATCTAAGTATTAAAGAAAATATCTAAACATAAGCAAGATAGTTTGACCTCTTTATGCTTAAGCGATGTGGACAGTGCATCTTCTCATACCCTTTCACTGAGATTCCCATTGGATCTGCTAATTCCCTCTTCAGTTCCATCAGATTCGTCATTCTTTTCAAGTAGCTCACTTTGAATGGTTTGACTTTCTGTCACACAAATATCAGCATGCAGGGTTTCCTCGGCTCCATTGACTACATTCTCTGTTAAAGATATTTGTTGTGTAGAGCTCTTTGAGCTCTGGGTGTCCTCAGCACCTTTTATTGAATCCTCTTCTGTTGGAGATATTTGCTCCGATGTGCTCATGATGATTGCTTGTTCTACTTCAGATGAAATGCCCAAATGAATTCCTTCATCTGCCAAGTCTTCCTCTAACACAATTGCACTTTGCTGTGTTGAAAAGATGACAGTTCGGGCTCTTTGACCAAATACCAGTTCATACGGAGATGCTCCTGTAGCATCATGCACTTGAGTATTCATTGCATCTAAGCCAAAAAAAAACCACTGTGGTTAAATCAATAGATATTATCTAAACCAACTTACAAACTATCTGAGGTAGCCACTCACTCCAAGGTGGTGTCTTCAACCCACTAGCACTAATTTCAGCAGCCATCTTATTGTGCAGGGTTTGATGTGCCCTTTCAACTAGTCCTTGCTTTGAGGGTGTCTAGGACGGCCGCTAACTAACTGAATATCAGAGTGCCAAAGCTTTAGCAAGTCTGATATCACCCCATTCACAAATTCTCTGCCATTGTCCAAATTTAGAATGCGAGGAACACCAAAATAAGGGAAGATGTGCGTATTCAGAACATCTGCAACATTCCTAGCGCTCTTAGCTTCCAAAGCATAAGCAAAATTGAACTTAGACCAGCTAGTGGTCCACACAATGAAGTATCCACTTCTTATTCCCATGAGGAAGGTGCCTCATATCAATGAGATCAATCTACAGAATGAATGCAAGCAGTTATTTAATTGACAACTGCTGGCTGTTTGTCACATGGGCTGCTGTATTTCCAACTAGCATTTCCATTTGAGAAACAAATATGACTGTAAGTACTGTAACAGTGACGCAACTAAAAAGACTATTTATGAGATTCATACGAAGCAAAACAAGTTACAACCAGCCGCAGTCTCCCCTACACATGTACATCTATAAGGCAAACAATTATGTGCACTTGCAATCTGCAGAAAAATCCATTTGCAATAATTGGCTTCAGAGGAGCAGTTGATAGTTGAAGTTTCCGAAGCTGACATGATGGGCACAGAGAAACAAATTTTTCTACCACACTTCTTGGAATACCATGCATGATACAAACTCTGCAACTGAGCACAAGCAATACGTATACAGTAACTGATACGTGGACGACATGGCACCATACCTTTTCAAATGTCTTCTTGTACCCAGCATGCAACAGGTCCTTTTCGTGGACCTCACGAATGATTTCATAAAATTCTTCTATACATGTGCTACTCTCCTGTACTTGTCTAGAGCTGTATTGTCCTCCAAACCCTATAAATACAGATTTGTCAGTGTCCTAGGCTAGCAGTTGTATGTGTGCCTTGAATGCATGTTTAAATACCACAACTTATACATATTGTGCGATGAAATGCATGCGAATACACACATCACAGTCGCCTACCACCAACATTACGGTGAGACCTACCTGCTGTTTTGCTGGAACGACAAGAACATCGCGAGCTCCTAGACTAGGGATGTTCAAAATCTGGAAGCCACTTTTCTTTACGAAGAAGCGCAAGTTCTTGTCAACTAACGATGGGTCTTTTATGGCCGCTTTAATCTTGTCTCCAAAGTCTTTGTAAAAGACGCCACTGGTTCCCCTATTAGTGGAGGAGAACTTCTCGAACGAAACGCTCACACGCAGAATTTCTAAAAAGCCACTTGTGTGATAAAATTAATTGACCGGTTTTAAAGCCGGTCGACCGTATGGCAAGCCATCAGTAACAAAATTCGAAGACGACCTCTGGGAGACGTCATGGAACCTTATGTCGTTGTCAGTGTATTTTAGGACGTCGTAAGATCGTGTTACGACGTCGTGAGTGGTTTTTTTTTTACGGCGTCGTGAGATTTTTTTACGACGTCGTGAGATGTGTTACGACGTCGTGACATTTACGACGTCGTGAGACTTACGACGTCGTGAGATAGTTTACGACGTCGTGAGACTTACGACGTCGTGAGATACTTTACGACGTCGTGAGACTTACGACGTCGTGAGATACTTTACGACGTCGTGAGACTTAGACGTCGTGAGATATTTTTAGGCCTGATTACGTCATAACAACATGACCTTTCATATGTCTGTAGTCTCGTACCCACCCCCACATTTACGTAAGCAATCCTAATAGTGGCTAACATGGCACAAGGCAACGATTCATCTTTCTCTAGCGAGTGGGAGACATTTTTTACGGAGGTGGCTCGAGTTGTTGCAAGTGCTAATAACCAGAGGGGCCTTGCAAACGAGGAATTCAGCGAGTATGTATCAAATCGATTACTATACACCAGTGCAATTGAGTAGAATATAAGAAACAGTGAGTCCCCTTTCCGATGATTAGTGATTATGGTATATCACTGTATAGAATAGTTCTTCAGACACTGGACAATCCCTAAGTTTCACTTTTGTGCCGTCATGTACATATTGCAGAATTTACCATTTTCACTATGATGTTGCAGTGACTATTATCAAGTTCAGAACAACATGATTATTGACAAAAATCATGCATGTGATCAAATCATGCATGTACAGAGATGTATATGGGTTAAGTAATGTTCTTATAACATAACCAACCACTTAACGTCCAAGTCAAAGTTTCAGTTCAAGTTTAATGCCAGACATTTAATGTTAACGTTTAATACCAGACATTTACTAGCAGTTCTTTAATTTTTGAAGTACTCATAGCTGTGGAACTCTGTGTTAGTGTCTCAAAGTTCAAGACAGTTATTAGCAACCATATATATATTCAACTCACTCCTCAGCACAAGTTCCACAGCAGACAGGGCACAATTATTATCCATCTCCTCCTCTCATGCTCATATTAATCCATATAATATGGAACATATAATATGTACTGTGCTTAATACATGAATGTGTACAACCATTATATATATATATAATATTATGATTATTATTATTTAATTTTATTTTATTTACTTTTTCTGCCGGATAGGGCCCGCTTGCTGTCAATTTCCTCGCCTCACTCATAAGCGTGGCTATCTGTTACACCTTTGCCAAGGCTTAACCTTCACCTTGATCCCTCTGTGTTTCAAGTTGCCATTAAGTGGTGGTTAGGTATTCCTGTGAGCCAAGGTCAGTCAGCTCTGTCCTATTCTTTGGATCACTTTGGTCACCATGCCTTGTCCTGCAAGAATGGCTCCGATGTGGTTTCCCGCCAGAACAGAATCCGAGACACCCTTTTTGAGTTTTGTCAATGTGCATGCTTGGGTGCACAACTTGAAGCCAAACCAGCCTGGCCATGAAGCACAGCAAACACGTCCTGACGATATCCTCATCCCTAACTGGGAGTTGGGCACGTCTGCAGCAATTGATCTTTGTGTGACACATCCCTGCTTAATTCTGAAACACTAGGGCATCTGAAGCCAATCTAGGAGGAGTGACCCGGTTAGGTGGTCCAATTTGCAAAAACCTCTACACATGCTCTTAATGTGAATGCCACCTGGAGATCAACTCCAGCCATATCCACAAGACATGTGAGCAATTTCTTGGATTCAGCACACTTTTCAGCGATAAATCTAAAACAGTGTAAGTTAGTAGTCACCAATAGGAGCACCAAGAATGTCAAGGTTTGGTAGAAGGGAGTACTTCACAGCTGGTGGGAAAGAGGTGTTTCCTTTACTACTGAAGAGTTCACATTTGGAAAAGTTGCTGTAAAGGTCCAGAGCAGGTCCCATCTCTTCAATGCTGTGCATGGCCCCTAGCACAGCTGGACGGTTTCCAGCTAAGGCACCATCATCGAGGTAATATGCCTGGTAGAGGAGGTCCATGCATTCATCATATCAGCATCCACACTGGAAATTGGCTTCTGCAAGACCACATGTGCAAAGAGTAAGGGACCCAGGGGATTCCCCTGTTGAACCCCTGACTCAGAACTAAATTGTCCTAGAGGGTGCTATAGCAGAGGATGTGTGTGACCCATAACACCAAGACACCCAAGGCAGAATTTTGGGGGGAAAGGTGGCACACTAATTTTATATTTTTATGATTGTATAACCTGGGTATTTTTAAAAAGCTATAAATTCACGTTGTGCCCGGCATGTTGTTTTGGCAACATCAGCCTATATTTTTAACTGCATACAGTATAAGGTGATAGATAATATGATGCATTGAGATAATGAAATGAACTCAAAAAATAACCAGTTATGAGGTCGAGGGTATACAAAGTTCAATGTACGTACAGTTCTCAGATAGTGTCCATTGCCCAGGCACCTTCACTCGAAAGGACTTTCGACAATTCCTGTTCAAACTCGGGGTATGTAGAGTAGGATAGAGGGAGTTCAATGGCGCATGAGCATGTCTTTGCAGTTGGTGATCGAGCCAGACCTTCAGTATTGTTGAACGACACCCTAATACTCTCACCAAGAAGCACTGAACTCCCAGTCACGAATCGCAGGAACAATCTCAAGTCATCCTGTCTGCTATTGCTTACAAAAGTAATGAGGTAAGAGAAGATTCTTTTTTCAGCTGAGTTCATGGCACTAGGCTCTTCAATCAAATCCAGGACTCTCTCTGAAGTAGCATTGAGAGCTTTGTACAGGCCAAAGAACTCACTCACTGTCATCGTCTGAAAGAAACGAAGGAAAAGCTTGGGCACACCGGAATGAATTGTGTATAAGACTCCCAGTGGTTTCCCAAGAAAAAGATGTCTTGCTGTCGACACTACTACCTCTTTTAGGTTTGCCTTTGTTGGGACTTGGACGCAACCCATGCGGCTTAGAGTGGAGATGATTTGCCCCTGCAAGGTGGAGGGCAACTGGTTGTTGTTTTGAACTTTTGTAAGAGCCTGGCTGATGAAAGAGCTCTCATAAGCAGCCAAGTAGTCGATGAAGGAATCGAGGATGATGCTGTCTGGCACCTCCACTTCAGGCCCAAAAAATATGGCAGCAAGGACAGGAAAGGCGATGCGAATGGGCAAGAATCCACAAACCATGAACCCATGAGAAAGAATGGTGCCGTGAAGACGAAGGACAGCCATATCAGGATTGGGACGTACAGCTGGCACCAACAATTTCTCCCCATCAAAAATCTTTACATAGCTATCTTCCCAAAAGGCAGAGAACAAATCACGACAAACTCCCCCCATGTCCACAGCTTTCTCATTGATAAAACGGACTCGAAATGGATAATCCTTCAGAATTTCCTCGAGATTGTCCTCATATGTCTTAATGACATCCTCATAGACATGGTCTCTGTGAAATGCTCTCCCCACACCTTGATGTGTGTTATCAGACATGAACTTGTGGCGCATTTCATTCACTGTGAGGAAAACGAAATAGTTATACATGTAGATTAAACCACCACCACTCATACTATTAGTCAACACCTCCAACCAGCCATGAAAGGTAGAGGGTGGGTGTATAGCCATACGACCACACAAGTAAGGGGGATACAATTCTAATGCCCAAGGTCTTGACTGATGATACCATTATTTTTTTACCTCTTTGGATTAGCTGTGATCCATCTTTCACCTCCTCCACAACTTGTTCCTCCTGAGTCTAGAGCAAGCAAAAAGGTTATGCAATATTTTGGATTAGGTACATTTTATAGTACCTCAGCTTGGCCTAGTGTTTCTCGCACAAACGTTAGCAAGTCAGGAGCGTTCTCCCCTTCTTCCACAATAAGAACAGAGGAGGAGATGTCCTTAACTTGGCAAGTCACGGGCACCAGCTCCCGAGGAATAATTGTATGAATACTGAATCCCTTGGTCACGTTTCCATATGCAGTAGCTATTTCATACAGCACCTGCACAATTTCATGCACACTTTCGCTAAAATTCTGCATGTCTGGGTTATCCCTTCACTAAATGATCCATACAATGCCCATCAGTTGCCCTGATTACTCACCTTACTTGAAGTGAGTGGCAGGAGACGACACTCTGTTTTGGATGAATCACTAAATCGAAGAGTGAATTTCATGCCTTCAGGCTGAGTCAGTTTATTACTCCATTGACGAGACAGATCCTTCCTGATCTACAAGCACAACTATTAAATGTTACAATACAAACAAACATGATTTTCATACATCCTGAAGTTGTTCCCTCTCAGCTTTGGCCTTAGCTTTATCTGCCTCCAGAGATTGCTGATAAGCCTCATCCTGCTCCTTCCTTATCTGTCGGGCTTCTTCAATGTAAGCCTGTGCCTGTGCCATAAAACATATGTGAATCCTGCAAGCTCAGTTTAGTTGATAATGCATACTCTGCCAAGTTCACTTTCATTGTCACTTTCACTACCACTGCCCAAGTCGATCACTTCACGTGGAGAAGCCTGGGTAGAGTATCACATGTAACAATACAACAAGTCATCAAAGATAGACATACTTTTCCTGTGTTGTCAGACGACTGCTGGACAGTCTCGTTCCAATCACTTGATGCCTGTAGTTCAAAGTGAACATTAAGAAGAATGAACGAAAAATAATCTATCCTTACCAAATCCTTTGAACAATGGGCCCCACTGTCTACACTGGGTTTAAACTTCTTCGTTGGGTGCTCAGGAACAGCCTCACTATCCTGAATAGAGAGAAAAAAAAAACATGAATACACAAGGAGACACATGTACATGCATATACTCACATCTATTTCACACAAGTAGAGACACCCTCTTCGCTTCACAGCACCTTCCCCGTCCAGAGAATCATTATCAAATCTTGTCAAGTGTCCCTTTTTATCACTCTCAAGGAAAGAGAAGGATGAAACTTTAAAGGCACGGATAATAGCATTTCGTATTTGAAGGTTGGACATGTCTCTTGTGACAGACACTCTCTTGATTCTCTCTTGAGAGAATAGCTCCTTGCGTGTATTTCCCCTAGGGATGATTTCCTGGTAGTGCTTCAGCATTACAAAATTTACAGACACTGAACGTTGTTTCCCTTTGAAAGCAGCCTTCTTCTTTGCCTGTGCATCAGCCACAACGCACTCAGCATTTGGGTCAAATCCCTCCTTTTTTGACTTTCCTGAAGGAAAGCATTTGGCCAAAGCTCTCGCCTCCACCTCAGTTGGTTTCTTCACTCTTTCCAAAATGCCACTTGAGCGCTCATAAGGTGACTTGGCCTGTAACATAATAAAATTACACATCAAAGTAAGCTGGCTTAATCTCTTCCGTTCCGGGGTATACCCCGTAAATACAGGGTATACAACGTTGGGCCTGAAATGAACAAACCATACGTCCGATTTTACCGTAGCTTACAACGAATGTGAGGCTTAGGGTAATTTACTATTATGTAAAATTGTGCCTCACGGAATAGGAAACATCGGAGATAAAATATCATCGAAGGAGTCACATGAGACGCGCATGGCAATGTGCATGAATTGCCTTCTGGGAAACGTTTATTAAAAGTACATGCAACGCGTATAACATACAATCATGTCTTGTTGTGAGTCACACTAGTGTGAATTCATGCAGCAAGCATCAGAACTAGTACTAATAAAATAGCAATGTGTCATGAGTCTAATAAATGTTCACGTTCGTGAGGTTACATACGAGCGCTAGCTAGTATAGTTTTGACATCTGTGGTTTCTTATAAAGCCGCTGGGCGATGAATACAATCCTTGCATGTACTGATAAAGTGTTCACAACGCTACATGTCGTAGGAAAGTATACTACAGTATTGTGTACCCTTGTTATTCAACCATCCCTTCATATGTTTGTAGCAGCTGCAGAATATTTGCGATGTCCTAGACCTTAATAAATCGAAAACAAATTAACGGGGTATACCCCGTATATACGGGGTATACCACGTACGGAACTAGCACCATTAAGGACACAATTACTACTACGAGACTTCTCTGTGGCACACAAACCAAGTACAAAGAAAGCCAAAACTACAGGGCCACTTGCCTTACTGGGGGATGACACTGGCTTGTGAGTCACAGTCACCTTGTCATCATCTAGTATTTCTAGAACACTACCCACATTCACAAAAGCCTTCCATTTGTGGCTCCATCTCTGGAGAAGAAAAGTGCACGCCTGCTCATCGCCTTCTGATCCAGCAATAGACACAGTTGCTTCAGGCTCCCCAACAGAACGCAGTTGCTGTTGTATACACAGGCAGAGGGTACTGAGGGTGGCTTTACAAGCCTTTCGGAATCCTTTGTACTCAAAAAGGACCTCGATCTCCTCGTTTTTGATCTCCTTTTCTGGCCCCTTACAAATAGTGTGGCTCTCTTCAACAGCCATGTTGCTACGTACACAAAGTGTAATATTTTTCGGTATCGGTACCAGTGATGCCGCGGTTCGCCCGCCAACCGTCAAAACCAGGCGATACGGTTGGCTTGACCGCGTCCGTGACCGTAAGGAAAAGTGAATAATTGGCGAACCACTTAACCGTCAGCCTATTGAGGCAAAAACCGTGACGGTCAACTGCCGGTCAGACATTAATTGGATGATGTCTGAACCTGTGAGAATGGACACAATGCAGCATTCATACACCGAAGTGACAAGACGTACTCTTGACACCGCTTTCCTGTCGGGTAGTTAAGAATAATATATTTTTATTTATAAAATATGCATGCGCATGCCCGCATGCTCAGTAATATCGCTGTTTATTGGAATAAAATTAATGGCATTAAACTTTAACTGAAACTTTAACTTGGAAGTTAAGTGGTTGGTTATGTTATAAGAACATAACTTAACCCATATACATCTCTGATTTGATCACATGCATGATTTTCGTCAATAAGCATGTTGTTCTGAACTTGATAATAATCACTGCAACATCATAGTGAAAAATGGTAAATTCTGCAATATGTACATGACGGCACAAAAGTGAAACTTAGGGATTGTCCAGTGTCTGAAGAACTATTCTGTACAGTGATATACCATAATCACTATCATCAGAAAGGGGACTCACTGTTTCTTGTATTCTACTCAATTGCACTGGTGTAATTGAAACAGACAGTTGAGGCACTGGTACCCCTTGATCATCATCAACTGCTTCTTCATTATTACTTCCACCTTCCTCGGATTGCCCATACTCATCTGAAACATCTTCAAAAAGATCAACAGCATCAAGCCCTGAATACCTCAACCTCAGAAGACCAGCTGTGAAAAGCTGATTTGGGGTTTTCCCTCTCTCAGTACGTAGTCCATGATAATTCCATGCTTCTTTAAACTGCTTCAGGGAGCGATTTATCCGTGGGAGATAGACGTAGTGTAATGCAAATAGGTGATTTTCATTGATGGGATCCAAAAGGTCATGTTGTTCCATGTAGTAGAAAAGCCGGTAATAAAAGGAAGTTGCACAACGATGGCTGTCCTTCCATAATCGCTCTATTCGTTGATTATGCACAGAACTACCTACAATGATGGACCTCCTGTTAACCCCTCGGTTTCGTAGCATGTGTCGTGCGACTTGAACATTTTCTCTGCCTTGATCAGTCCTCACCCGTGAAGGAAGACCATATTGACCAACTGCACCAAGGAAGAGGCCATACACAGTGCTGGCACGGTTATTTGTTGAACACTGGAGAAAGAGGACAAGTCTACTAAATCCATCAATTGCCCCATGTGTGACCATCCGCCAACGAATCAGTTTATGGTGCCCATCTGCAGGGTGTATACAAATTGATCACATTATTTAAGGTATGAGCAAGCCTTAGGTAATAATACCAATTTCTACTTCAGGTCATAGTTAAAGTGAGTGCTTGCTGCCAATACAGTCCCTATTGAAACTAAGCCTAAGCCTAAGATCTCAAATATTACATAACCACACCGAAAAGAGTGTCCACTTTATTTGCCACAGTCATGCATACATATCAAACGAAAGCCAAAAATAGCTACCAAATGCACATGTAAATGTTACACAGTATGTGTGCTTGACCTTACCTATATGCCACAAAGAATTGGGTCCAGGTACAGAGTATGTGCGCCTGGCAGATACTTCTCTCCATCTCAAAGCATTATTGATTGGATCTGTGGTTCTTATTGCTTCTCGTACTCTCTCCCTTGTGACACGATACCCCATAGATCGCAGTGTACCCCAAACCATCGTTTGACCCAGTGATGGGGAACTCCTTCGAATCTGTCGAACAACCAATTCCAACTCACCATCATCAATGTTGTCACCCACACGTTCAACTTGTCCAAATTCTCTTCGTCGACGAAAGATAGTCATGCGTGACACACCAAGTAAGTTCGCTATTTCAACCCAAGTAAAGCCCATCGAATGAAGGTACATTAGCTGTTGCTCACTGATGTCAAACCTTGGTCTTCCTGGTCCAGACGATGCTCTTGTAGGGGCACTATACGAGTAATTCCCGCTACTGAATGGGTTGTTGAGATACTCTTCCCATTCGGACAATATACATCGGAGGCATTCCAAAAGGCTGCTCAACTCTTCACACATATTTGATATAGCAATTTCGCTTCCTAACTCGCTGCTGGGCAAATGGGATCCCAAATAACTATTCAAGGTTGATACAGAGATGATAATCATTTCCAGCTGTTCCACTACATACTCGCTGAATTCCTCGTTTGCAAGGCCCCTCTGGTTATTAGCACTTGCAACAACTCGAGCCACCTCCGTAAAAAATGTCTCCCACTCGCTAGAGAAAGATGAATCGTTGCCTTGTGCCATGTTAGCCACTATTAGGATTGCTTACGTAAATGTGGGGGTGGGTACGAGACTACAGACATATGAAAGGTCATGTTGTTATGACGTAATCAGGCCTAAAAATATCTCACGACGTCGTAAGTCTCACGACGTCGTAAAGTATCTCACGACGTCGTAAGTCTCACGACGTCGTAAAGTATCTCACGACGTCGTAAGTCTCACGACGTCGTAAAGTATCTCACGACGTCGTAAGTCTCACGACGTCGTAAATGTCACGACGTCGTAAAGAATCTACGACGTCGTAACACATCTCACGACGTCGTAAAAAAATCTCACGACGCCGTAAAAAAAAAACCACTCACGACGTCGTAACACGATCTTACGACGTCCTAAAATACACTGACAACGACATAAGGTTCCATGACGTCTCCCAGAGGTCGTCTTCGAATTTTGTTACTGATGGCTTGCCATACGACCGGCTTGGAAGCGGGTCAACCGGCTTTATATTGGGTCGACCGGCTTTAAAGCGGGTCAAAAGTTTTAAATCGGGCCATAACATATACATATACATGTAGCAATAGCAGGTATGAGATCCTATACTATAGATGGGATGGGTATGCATCAAATCAGTTTCGTTAAGAATTACGCAAGCCAACGAGGCAGCCCAAAAGTTGGGATACAATTACTGCCGGATCCCCAAATGTTCGGAGCATTGTGGGGCTTGGATTTATACAAAGAAATAATGATCCCCCTGGAAAGATAGCGATCCTCATACATAATAGCATTGACTGTGGCCAAAACAAATTATAATTTCTACGTCATGCTAAACGCGGTACGCTGTATAAATGGATTTCTCTGTTTCTTTTTTATCAGACTAAAATTCAAGGTGTCCGAAGTTAAGAACTATGTGGCAGCACGTCTTTTTGTCGTTTTACGTCAGCGTCTTTATCGCACCTGGTAAGTATATAATGTTTGTGAAGGTCACGCCGTTGGTATCCGCATTTTGGTTTAACTTCGTAACAGACATACAATATTGTAGCCAAAAGGGACTTAAGCCAAGGGTATAGTGAAATGTAAAACGCCCAGGCTTGCAAACAAAAAGGAAGGCCAAATTGAGGGTGAGCGCATCCTCGCACGCACGCAGATGCATGCATTCACGTCCATATACATACCATATATTGAGGTTTTCAGTCGATGCTCACAACAACATTTACAGGTCGTAAGCAGATGCTCTACTTTGAAGCTAACACACACTCATTCACACACGTAAACGCATTCACACCACCACTGGCAGCACACACACACACACACACACACACACACACACACACACACACACACACACACACACAAGCTTGACCATCATGAGTAGTATAACACATCGGATCATCATCAATCATTAATTCCACACAGGGATGGCCATCTGTTTCACAGACGAGTTTGAGTGCTACAACGGCAAATGTGTCTCTCCAAGGCTCGTATGCAATGGAATGAATGACTGCGGCGATCATAGTGACGAAGAAAACTGCGGTACAGGTTAGTGAAAGCAAGAAAATGTTTTATGCTTTCATAATTCAATTGTGTAAGTACAACACCGTATCCTACAATCATAATACACTGTGTGCATGATGATCAGTTCTAGATGAGTATAATTTGTCGACTTTTGGGCCTATTTAGGAGGTTATTGCTCTGTCAGCGATAGTAAAGTTATTAAATTGCAAAACCAATTCTGGCTCTTGAATAAGTGCACTGCATGGAGATCGCTTTATGCAATGAACACTGCCTACCATTTATACAAGCTAAGGGGCGTATCACTGTGCCCTTTATCCGAGATGACAGTTTATTTGCCAAAACGTAACAAACTGGGCAATCACTCAGTCATAATAAGTGGAGACGAGCATGCTCTCCAAGCCCAAAATAATTAATTAACCATTTGCTGGCCTACAGGTCCTTGTACATCCAACACGCAATGGTGGTGCTCGAACATCTGTCTCACTGGATACGAATTGTGCGATGGAAAACATAGCTGCAATGATGATGTGTGTGGAACACGTGAGTGAATGCAATTGAAAACGTGACTAGGAATGGTACACATAAATCCATGGATCTTCCTTCCCTTATAGGTAAAAGGAATGGAGATGGAGGTGGAGGTGGAGGAGGAGGAGGAGGGGGAGGAGGAGGTGGAGGTGGAGGAGGAGGTGAAGGGGGAGGGGGAGGGGGAGGAGGTGGGGGTGGGGGTAGTTCTGGTGGCAATGGTGATGGTGGTGGTGGCAGCCATGCTGCCAGTGGGGGAAAATTGAAAGTAATGGTAGTTGGAATTTCTCTGGGAATGGCAGCTGCTGTTGGAGTGGTCTGCATCCTAATTATTATTACCATGTGCTGGAGGCTACGGCAAAGAAAAATGGGAATATGTAAGTATCAGCAGAACTAAGTAAACCAATGTTGTTAGAGTTAGGAGAATGAGTTTGGTTGGATATCATTCATTACTGAGCAGAGGTATATATGCTCGAGGGTAGGGCCTCTTTAGTGCTGGGGTATCTGAAATCACCAACTATTTAGACACCTGGGGCTTAAAAGGCATGTTTCTAAAATAACATTTCTCTTGTGTCGTTTTAGTTTTGTAATTGCTTGTATCATGCATTTCCAATTAAAAACCAAATCACTGCTTAAACACAATTACTAATAAATGATAAGAAATGATAGCAATATTATTACCATTTAATTAAAGTAAACCACTCTCACCTTAAAAGATGGTTTAATCATGACTGGATCTTCTATATAGGGAGTGTGCTAACATACCAGTTAGTAGAGGATCATTGAATAGTTTCAAAATAGATGGTACTGAAAAGAGAAGGCAGTCAGATCTACAAGCACCGTAGTGCAACTACGGATCAGTTTCATGCAACTCTAAGTATCTCAAATTTTGTCTGCTGCATCTCTGTTCCATCACACCAAGTACGCACCTCAATTTAGTGTGCATGCATTCCAGCACACAGGTACAATCACATAGGCACCCCCATCAAAGGAAAGGCACCAACATTACAACAACAGACAGTAAACCGGTCTGCACCAAAGCCGTTTCCGCACTATGGGGGAAGACATGTATCAGTGTCCCCTTGCCACCCTGAAGTGGGGCACAAAGATTATCACCTGTCGCTGGGTGTAGTATTGACAGTTTGCTGCATTTACTTCGGAGGGTTTCCAGCTATTCCTTTAACATCCATCGCTATCTACTTATCACACAGCGTAAGTTCAAAACAAGGGTATATACATCCTCACCATCTTACCTTCCCCTGTGCTCTGCCTCTTGCCCCCGGGAAAAAAAAAAGTCAAACACTAATCCTCTTTTTGCTACTTCTGTGTAGGCAAGGGTTGATGATCTTCGTGGAGATTTAGGGTCAGCCGGCCGAAAAGGACAGACTGCTCTGTATCTCAATATCACAGCAGTTCTGGTGACCATCATTGTTGACCTAGCCCTGGCCATTGTACTTATCCCTACCTTAACCTTTGGCTTGAATCACTAGAAAGTATTCAAAAAGGAGTGATGGAACTGATTAGCTGAAGAACGCTGCAGTTTTTCTCTTATTTCATGCAAGAGTTCCTTTGCATACGAGTGTTCACATGTTCCAACCTTTTTGCCCACACCTTGGTCTGAAATTGTGTAGTGTGTATTTTACCCTTTCTTATTAGATGGCAGTGATTTTACAAATATGTGTGAACATTGCCATGTATCATATTGTTCATACAATAAAAGGTGTGGTTCTCTCTATCTGCAATGCGTATGTCATTTCTGATGGCACAAGGCTTCAAAAACTAATCCTCAGTGTACTTGTTACTTTTCAAAAGCATTGTTCTACGAGTGAGTACATATGTAGCAGTTACAGACATTATGATGAAAGGAAGAAGCACAAACATGTACAAACCATGTACAAGTTGAGAACTGCTTTTCTACAGCAGTCTAATAAGCTTGATTGGACGAATCATGCACACTTACACAGAGTGGTTGAAATCATTGCAACAACAAATATGTTTCTGAATATATATTTAAAGGTAGTTAAAAGATTTCAGACACATTGTTGGCTCATTCCAGATAACAGTAGTTCTCATCTTGTACCTGATAGGCACAATGTACTTTTCTTTGTCAGCGTTATGTCTTCACAACACTACATATGCACGTGGATCAACACTTTGACAGTAAGTGAGGATTCTTGTGACTGTTTCTTCAAAACATTATTGCTTCACCACAAGCACTTTTTTTTAACTGGGCAGCTTTTAAAAATATCCCTGTGAAAACAAGTCTCATTAAATTGCTTTGGACTTTCACCATTGACTGGAGAAACAGGATCTTAGGTCAGGCATAATATCACCTGCTCATTGCTCGTATTTATTAGTTGTATAGAACTGCTGTTGCCAGATTTAAGCAGAGATTCATACAGATTCTTGATGAAAGATTAATTAGATGCTAATGTCAACCAGAGCAATGTCTAGTGGGGTAGACATAACTTGGTTGTCACTTTTGCCTCTTATACATGTAGTTTGACCAAAATGTCAAAATATCAATGTTGAAATCAGAAATGGCACATACTCAGGAACAAGGTTTATCTAAAGCACTGGTTTAAGCTAGCAGAGCAGACTCTAAGATGAGTTTTGATATCACCAAATACCTAGGCATAACCTGACGATAACTAATGATAGATAAATTTCCTGATGCGATCAATGAGAGGTGCATATGTCAGATAATGCCCAATGACAGGTGCATGTGACCAAATTATGCCCAATGACAGGTGCATGTGACCAAATGATGCCCAATGTGATAATAAACTACACTTTCATTGATTAGCTGCAATTTATCACACAGCTATGTATTTGTGTATCACAATTACTAGATGTTTAGGTGTTTTACAGTATAAAATATGCTAATTGGTGTAGACCTTGATTATTTTCCCTGGTGACAACACATGTAATTTTGACATCATCCGCTGCACTTCCGTGGGCAAAGGAATTTGATATAACTATTGGAGAAGTAAAGTTAAAGTTGAACACGGTGATAGAGTAACAGAATATCATCATCCAATACAAGAGTGCAATGAACCTTTCGGAAATGTTACACTGTATGAGATATGTTGGCACAAAATAGAAAAGAGATGAAAGTGCAAAATTGCCATAAAAAATTTTGAAGACAAAATGACAGACAACAATAAATTTGAAAAAAAGAAAAATAAATTAGTTTTTTTTCCTGGATTTAGGCTTTCCCTTATCAGCCTTGATTGCCTGTCTGGTTTTCTGAGGCACGTGAGAAAAATAGCTGAAATAAAAGGATCGAGACACTGTCTGTGAGTATCTCAGGTCAGCAAGCTCTGCCTTCATCCTTAAGTTGCGCTCTGCTCTGGCCTTGTCTTCAGCATACAAAACAGCTAGCCTCTTCTCTTCATCTTCTTTCAGCCTGAAAAGATGTACATGGCTCATATATGTTTGGCTCATTGACTAGGCACAGAGTGCAGCAATAGAAGATGTCTATGATTGGTTGACAAAAGCTTTAAATGGAATAGATTAAAACGCAATTTGGCTTATTATATTACTATCCTTTTGACATGGTAGATAACTTTTCAGAGAATATATTTTTGTATTTGCTTTTCTATGTTAACATTAGTACAGTGAGTATTTAACACACACATAAGTGCACAAGCCATCAGATGGTTATCAGAAGTGCATATAAGTCAAAACTGCCACTAAATGGACTGCTATTGCAAATGTGTTCCAAGTATGAGGTACATGACACAGAGGGTGCGAGTGTGGCCTTGAATGTGGACTGTAAGACAGGGGAATGATGTGGGGGAAACTGAAGGAGAATATGGGAGTGTGTGTGTGTGTGTGTGTGTGTGATGTGACACTGAAGGAGTATTGAGGAAACATGGGTGAGGGGAAGTGTGGCATTTGTGTGGTGTTGTGAGAATCAGTACCAACACCACCATCACCAACACATAGCAATTCACATTAGACAAACATAACTATGCCCAAATACTGGGAGCAGGTTTTCTAATTGTCAGAGGATTGTAATATAATAAGTCAAATTCCATTTTAATCAGAATTCCATCTATTCCTACACATGTCATTAAATCCAGTGACCACACCCACCTCTCCAATCTTAATTCTCTTTGTTTTTGTGCCTCAGCCTCCATCTGCCTTCTGGCTATCTCCTCCTCCTTTTGCCTTCTGGCTATCTCCTCCTCCTTTTGCCTTCTGGCTATCTCCTCCTCCTTTTGCCTTCTGGCTATCTCCTCCTCCTTTTGCCTTCTGGCTATCTCCTCCTCCTTTTGCCTTCTGGCTATCTCCTCCTCCTTTTGCCTTCTGGCTATCTCCTCCTCCTTTTGCCTTCTGGCTATCTCCTCCTCCTTTTGCCTTCGGGCTATTTCCTCCTCCTGCCTTCTGGCTATCTCCTCATCCTTTCGTCTTCTGGCTATCTCTTCCTCCTGCCTTCTGGCTATCTCCTCATCCTTTTGCCTTCTGGCTATCTCTTCCTCCTGCCTTCTGGCTATCTCCTCATCGATTTGCCCTCTGGCTATCTCTTCCTCCTGCCTTCTGACTATCTCCTCATCCTTTTGCCTTCTGGCTATCTCCTCTTGCGATGCTCTTCTTGCAAACTCTCCACTCTGCTCCCCAATAGGTGAGTCCTCATCCTCTGTACCTACCCTGACCCAAGATTTTGTGTGACTGTAACTGCTGACACTGTTAGAAAGTTGCTCGTTGTCCTTCTGTGTTGAAGTGGTGCAAGTGAGTGTGCTTTCTTTGGAGTTGGTCTTCCAGCTCTTGCCTTTCTTGCCCTTGCGAGGTGATTTCTTATTAATCTATGGAACGAAGAGCAAAGACAATATTCCCATGTAAGGGTATTTGGGTGTGATGGAGAGCTACACTTGTGTACCCAGTGTGTAGATGTAACATCACGCATACTATGTCAAAAAATCGTATTGGGCAAACGGCACGGCATAGAATGTACCTTGGAAGATGGTGGTTGGTAAGCGTCCAATAGCTTGGTCTGTAGCTTACTGAGGTCATCTTCTACTGGTCCCAGCGTGGCTGGTTCGTCCAACAGTGACTTGGATGCTCTGCATGTGCGTTGAAACCACAGAGTTGGTCAATGTGATGTTTGAGTAGTATAAATAATTACATCATTATTTCAAATAAAAGTAGCCATACAATGCAAAGGCACACGCAGTGAGTTCTGTCCGTACATAGGATCTGATTTTGCATAAGTGAGGGGCTCGCACAATGAAACAGCTTAAATATATTGCCTGCATGATACGCTCCTTTGTAGCAATAGTTATTTGATGGGGCAAATATTTTTGAAACACAGAGACCTAAAGCTGGAGAATTTAATTGGCATCATGGGAACATGCAGTAAAAAGGGGCAATAATTGAAGAGCTACAAAGTGAGGGGTAGAGTACAAGTAGTGCCACCAATAAAACCTCTCCCTCCTTCTTGACTGACCTGCTACTGAATGTGGGATCTTGTGACCTGCTGTTCAGTGAGAGCACTTGTGCACTGGAGACCTGGCAGGATCCAAGGCCCGAGTCAACCGATGAATCAGGCCTGTCCAGACCAGTCTCTGCATTAAAGAAAGGGAAACATGAAGGCTAAAGTGACATCAGATAAGACATAATTGTTTGCCACAGAAATTTGAGTTATGGTTCTGGCGTTCAGCTTCAAATTGCAAATGATTAGACTATCTGCCTGTAGCAACTTTCCCTTAAAAAATGTAGCCCTACAGTATGTTTCGAAAGCTACCTGTTCCCTCTCCACGCCTCCACACATGGTCCATTGCCTTACACAAGAATAGAGCAAAAATAATCGAAACAGTCCCATGTTGCTATACTATCCACAAAAAGAAAGAGGTAATATGAAATCACATGACACAATGCTACATGACGTTGGACTACTAAACCACACAACAGGCCTGGCGCACCAACTTTCAGTCCCAAAATGGGCGTGTCTATTTATGTGGGGCGTGCCTGATGTCATATCACATTTCTTCATAGTCTTATTTTAACCACTGTAAGAATTTCCCGCTGCACAATTATCAATCCCACAATCCGCGTACATATATCTAACTATGTGAGCGTGTCAGTCTCATATAATAATAAATATACATTTAACCATTGAATGAATTTCCTGCTGTGCAAATATGGCCAACTCTTTGCTCTCAATAAATGACCTGCCTCAGATCCCCAACATCCTGCACCACCCTATGGGCCTGACATTCCCTAAGCATTCATTTGGAGAAAAAAACCTGTCTTGCGATCGTTTCAGGCTGCATGGTTTATGACATGGTCATTTCTTCACTATGACGAAGGCAAAGACTTAGCATACTGAAGCTGCCACATCTGCGTGAAGGGCTTTAAAGAACGGAAGATGAAGTCCAGTACAAGGGCTGATCCTGCGTTTGTAAGTTTCTCTTATGGGTTTCCATTAACTGTTACTCGCCATCCCATTTTCTTGCAGGTTACCAAAGGTTTTGTACTTGGAAAGATGCCACTCAGCCTTCAAAAAGCATCAATTAAGTGATTGCCACCGTGAAGCTGTCGAAGTAGTTGTAAGTCTTCCTAAAACCTGTTCAGATATTGGGGAACAACTATCAGAGCAGTATTCTAAGGAGAAGGAGAACAACCGTGTCATGCTAATTAAGATCTTGTCCTGTCTTCAGTTACTAGCTCGTCAAGGCATATACCAATCAGAGGGGATGGTGATGATAGTGAGAGTAACTTTATCCAATTGTTGAAGCTATCAGGACAGGGGGATGCCAAGATGGATGAATGGCTGAAGAAAAAGACAGACAAATATACATCGCATGACATCCAGAATGAGCTTCTCAAAATAATGGCACAACGTGTGTTGAGAAGCATTGCTGTTCAAATTCAGGATTCTAGGTTTGTCACAGTTATGATAGATGAAACCACAGATGTATGCAACCAAGAGCAGGTTACTGTCGTATTTAGGACTGCAGACGATATAGGGCTATACTCGGTGGATTCAATCACAGCTGATGTTTTAACTGCTGTTATTAAAGACGTTATGTTAAGGTTAAATCTGGCTATCACCAAGCTTCGCGGACAATGCTATGATGGGTGCAGTACAATGAGTGGTTCTAGATCAGGTGTTGCAAAAAGGATCATGGAGGAGGAATGCAGGGCAGTGTATACACATTGCTATGGGCATTCGCTAAATCTTGCTGCTAGTGATGCTATAAAGAGTTCAAAAATAATGAAGGATGCTCTAGAAACTACGCATGAGATAACAAAGCTCATTTAGTTTTCACCGAAGCGAGAAGCTATTTTCAGAGCTTTTAAGCAAGAGAATGACTTAGAGTCTAACAGCAGCAGTATTGGCATTAGAGTCCTGTGTCCTACCAGATGGACTGTTAGTGAAGATTCTTTATTCGGCATTCTGGAAAATTACTCTGCACTTATGCACACATGGGATGAAGCCATTAGTGTAGCAAGGGACACTGAAAGTAAAGCACGAATATATGGAGTTCAGGCTCAGATGAAGAAATTTAGCTTTCTGTTTGGTGTCTATCTGGCTGAGCTGGTACTGAGGCACACTGATAATCTGAGTAGGGCACTACAATGTGACACAGTGTCTGCAGCAGAAGCTCAAGATACAGCTGCCATGGTGGTGCGCACTCTTCAAACTCTTCGTAATGAAGAAGTATTTGATTTGGGAAAAGGTCATTAATAGTGCAGAAGCTTTTAAAGTTGAACAGCCTGAACTCCCTCGAAAAAGAAATAAACCAAGCAGGTTTGATGATGGAATTGGTGAGCATGAGTATCACTCTGAACCTAAAACCTATCATTGTCAGGAAGCATTAGACCTTTCCGTTGGTTGTATCAAAGATAGGTTGTATCAGCCTGGGTACCTTGTGTATTGTTACCTACAGAACTTGCTGCTAAAAGCATCACAAAGGAAGGATTTCCAGGAAGATTTTGAGTTTGTCTGCACAGTTTATAAAGATGACATCCATCCAGAGCTATTATGCTCCCAATTGTCAATTTTTTGCACGAAATTTCTAATTTTCTATTCAACAGTTCAAATCCTGCCGACAATTGTGGACATCATAAAGTACACTTCCACTTTAACAGCAGCTCAAAAACAACTTCTGTCTGAAGTTTGCACAGTAATGAAGCTAATTCTAGTGATGCCTGCTACAAATGCAACTTCCGAGCGTACATTTAGCGCGCTCCGTAGTATTAAAAGCTATCTACACAGCACAATGAGCCAGGTGAGATTAAATCACCTAATGGTGTTACACGTTCACAAAGCTCTCACTGACACTATCAAGCTAGAGAACATCGCAGATGAATTTGTTAGCAGTTCGCAGCATAGAACAAAGGTATTTGGCAATTCATGATTACGAAACCCAAAGTCCTCTAATAGTTACAGCGCTTGAATTTTGATAAGTTGATTTGTTTTTGCCTCACCCATGCATGTTCTCATTGTCTGGTTACATGCATGTATGATTCTGTTCTTGCATTTTTTAGTTTAAAGACATGTATTTCGTCTACACAGGATCGGCTGACAGGGCATGCCGGTGATAGAAAACGTACATGCCTGCGCGTTTTTTGCACGAGGGTCACGCCCATAATTATATTTAATAATTGGCCGCACCAACTTTGGACCAAGTGCGCCGGGCCTGCACAATGCATAGAAACTGCAGGTAAACATCAATAACCTGAGGTAAACATCAATAACCAGATGCCAACAAAAGCGTATGTGAACTCTGTTAAATGCAATCATGTACTCCTCCCTCACCTATAATCTCCCCCACCACCTCCATGTCCTCCACAGTCACATGATCCTGGGGCACCTGCCTGGCCTTCCTGTGAAAAGACACACTTTCACTCATACAGAGAAAATAACCACAAGGCATTGACCATTAAGTGTTCAATCTTGTATTTTTAGCAACCTAAACTGACTATGCCCAATTTCCACTTGCAAACTTTAATGTCAAGCAAGTACTTTTGATGGGCTTTTTAAATACAGACATGATAAAAATGCAAAATCATCTCACGTCCCAAAGAGCCTGCTACCACTTATGCATGGTAGAATAGGATTACATCAACCTAGTGAGCCGCTGATGAACTGACATGCACAGCTACTCATCATAGAACCAGGGTCTTAGTCAAACATCAAAACCCCTGCTGGCATTGTAGGCTGCCTAGTAACAGATCTAGGGGGAGAAGGGGGTTTCAACTCCCCCTCTCCCCATTTCCAGGCAATTATTAATACCAGGCAATTAGACACTTGCGAGACATAGTGGCAAATTATTCATTTAACACGACAGAGCAACATGTAGATGCTAGTCCTAATCATTGTGGGACACGTTGGTATAGTTTGTACAAATGCCAGTGCAGAAAGAAACCAAAAGCGTAATAAAGGTACAAAGGACAATGATCCCTGCTGGGCACCCATAATGGCAGGTGCCTCTTTTGTGGCTGGGTAATTTAATGAATGACAGGATGATTACTATATACACACAACATCAAAGCTACATGTATAAAGAACTTCATAATCCTAATGAAATAAATCATCAGACTACTAGTGTAGAGGGGAGTACATTGCCTTCTAATCCAAGATGTGAACAGTACGAGGAGCAACTGCAAAATAATTATGATCAACAAATAAAACAGTGCTTAGCGGATCTTGAATGTTGGTCCCAATTTCATCTTCACCAACATCCCCCCCTCCCCTCCTAAAAATAAAACAAACATTACAACTACTGAAGGAACAGTGCAAACATATCTATCATCCATAATTTTATAAAGTAGGAAACAAATATGCAGTGATAGTGAATTGCTAAGGAATAGCCTGAATGTACTAAATTACAATTTTATGAAAAATGAACATGTTGATAAGAATGTATCTGATATCTGACAAGCTTCTATCTATTTGTTGTGTAGTTTATGACCATAGATAAATCTATCATACAGAGGTAGAATTTTCCATGTACTAGTCAAGGCAGAACAGTTTTAAGGATGGCTTCAGGCAGGTACACTTCATTCCGGATGACGGCAAAGTCATTTGCATTCAACTTGCAGCCAGGAAAGGTTGTAACCATGGAGCATGGCAAGAATAATCACCACAACAACTTACTGCACTTCTCAAAAAATTTACCATCAAGAAAATTCTTTTATTACCAAAAGGATCCATCACGATGTATGTATTGCACTGCAATTGCATACAGTGCCATTGGACTTACTCTGCTGTCCTCTGAAGGCTGTTCAGGTACACTTTAGCCAGGTCAACTTGAAAGCCTTTTTCTGTAGATCCTTCCTCTTCCTTCATCCACGCTTTACTCTTCACCTGCACACAAACACATACACACATTACACATGTTACGTACCATCCACAGGCATAATATACATGTACAAATGCAAAAACAGTCCTCATGCATCACACATGCATTGGGTCACAATAGCATCATGAATATCTTACGGTGTCATGCCATTGAATCTGCACAATCACACACACACACACACACACACACACACACACACACACACACACACACACACACACACACACACACACACATACATGTACCTGCATTATACAGCAATATCAGTACAAGATTCATTGATAATGGTTCCCCACCACTGCAATGAATTCCACTAGTGGGAGGTGCTGATTTCTCCCAGTTGAAGGGGTTACCATGGTGCCATTGTATATACTTCAACAGTAACTAAGCATCCATGTATCAAACACCTATCCTACAAACACTTGGTGTTAATGCCATAGCTATTTGACACTATACCATAGCTCCTCTACCCAAACCAAGGTCCTATGCAGCCATGCCTCCTGTGGGTTACCCTCTGGACTTAAACACTTTCCTCCATATATAACTTACTTTCTTTCTCCCAGTTTGTCCGAAATCCTGACACACAGTATTCTGTGGCTTTCACCCCTTACATCAGCACCATGCAGGTACTTGCTCATCAATGACCTTTGAGCAGTCCTTAATTAGCCTGTTACTTCATAACACACTGCCATTTTCATTGCTTCCAATATTCATTACCATAAGCATAGTTATTTTGCCCATAATCCCCTAAGTGATTACATCTAACCCCACCTTTCTTTAATTGCCACAAACACACACCCCATCCTGCTGCCCCTCCCACTCCACATGCACAGCCACTTCGCCTCACCATCCTGCCTTCATACTGACCTTAATCTCCTTCTCTTTCTGGCTTCCATAAGCCAAGGCTGACTGGACAAGACTCTGAGAGCTCTTCATCTGATGAGCCGTCTCACGGGAAGTGACCTCACGACTGTGTAGCTGGCACGCCTGTCCGAGCACCATATCCTCTGGGGCAGTGAAGAGCACAATCTGACCTGGAGGGAGAGAGAAAGTGCTAAGACAAAGGAACCTCATTTGCAACTGTGCAGTCCGCCATTTATCAGCAACACGGGTAGCATAGGAACGTTCATAGGAGGGAAGGAAGGGTACAGAGAGTGTGGCCAATATAAGCTCCATGTACCTTGTATACAAAATGCCAGTTTCCACACCTATGTAACCCCCCCCCCCCCCCCCCCCCCCATCAGCATGATACAGAGCCATCCCAAGCATGAAACACTGCAAATTGAATCCTAAGTTATGTCATGGGCAGCATGCTTTGTATATATATTGGCATGAGATTCCCCATTTACATCTATGTCTACTTGCGCGTGCCCTTTTACCTGTTCCCATTTTAAAATCACGTACCCACCATCTCACCTTTTCTTGTTACGTAAGTTTTGGGTAGAGTCAGACAGTGCGGTTTGTATGGCTTTGCATATGTTCCGCCTCTAGTATTCGACTCGCAAATAAGACGCTGACCCTAGAGTACGTGCAGAGATGGTCATAAGCATGGTTATGATGATTACAATACACATGCTACACATGTGCGCACTCGGAAAATATGCATCCAAAAGCTGCGTGTCCCACTTACAGTCAGCGAGAAGGCGCTTATATCGTCTGTAAAGCACTCGATCTCCACTCCGCCGTCCAACAAGCCCCTCCCACGAGCAAGCGAAGATAACTTGTCATTACTGTGATCGGGAACCGAAGGGAGACTTAGGAATTCAAATTCGGGGCTTGAAACTCACCATTTATGTTTATTCATCCCATCCACCTCAGATCTGTTTTTAAAGGTGCCCCAAAGGCCCAATCGGGCCTTTGATTGCGCCTTCGCCTTAAGGGTGGCGCATCAATTAGAAACTGAATTATGTTTCCATGGTTTTGTGGTCGGTTATGTTGGCACGTGTGCTCACGTGAGGAATGACGTTTACCACGTGAGCCTTCTAGTTGCTTTGTTGAGCGCCAAGAAGACAGCGGGAACGAGAAAGCCAGAGAAACAGTACGGCTGGGTACGAGAGACGAGCCTATACTTCGCGGGGCTGGGTACGAGAATGGAAATAGTCGAGAGAGTAGCGGAAGAAGCCCTCATTCAGGCAAGCAGCGAAGAGCTAGCACAGCGACCTAAAGGAGGGCGAAGAAGGTGGGCGGACATGTTTTTGGATTCATGCTTTATATATATCTTTCCCGCGTTAGGGAGCACCTATGTCCTCAGTGCGGCGAGATATTCAACAGAGGAGACAATCTTCGCCGCCACCTGAGGATACACACGGGGGAAAAACCGTTCGTTTGTCCCTACGATACTTGTAGAAAGCCGTTCACCGATCCGACCAATTTGAGGCGCCACATACGAATTCATTCCGGCGAGCGACCTTACAAGTGTGCTATATGCGGAACCACCTTCACCCGCTCGAACCATCTCGTCAGGCACCAAAAGATCCACACGGGGGAAAGGCCGCACCAGTGCACCCAGTGCGAGAAGGCGTTTACCCACAACTGGGACCTCCGCAAGCACCAGCGTGTCCACACGGGCGAAAAACCCTACGCGTGCATCACCTGTGGAAAGGCTTTCGCGCGCAACGCCCACCTCCGCATCCACCAGCGCGTTCATACGGGCGAGAAGCCCTTCCATTGTCTCGAGTGTGGCAGAGGATTTGTGCAGAACGGGGCCCTCCAGCGCCACCTCAAGAAGCACACTCTCATGGCCACTGTAGTCTCGGACATGCCGGACCCTGGCTCTGAGAGCGTGGACATCATCGTTGCAACCTCAATGGATGCTCCCCAACCCATTGCAGAGATAGTAACACAGGAGGAGACTGTTATCACGAGCGAGACGATTGATGCGTCGAAGTTGGCTGGTGTGCACTGTGTAGAGATAACACCCGAGGCTGAGCACGAAAATCCACCGCCAGAGTCGACGGTGGAAGAGAAGTCGAGAGGTGGGGAGGAGGAAGAAGAGGAAGGAGAACTGACTGAACAGTTGATAAGGCAGCAATTACAGGATCAGCAGCAGCAGTTACCCGGGCAACAGTTACCTGAGCTGATACCAGTACAACTGGTTGCAAAGTCTGAACAGTGACTGGAACAAGTGACTATTAGTTAGTGTTAAATGGTGTTAGTGGCTTAGGTTGCAGTGGTTACACACGTATGTGCTTTTTTTCTTTTCTCGCTTTTGAGCTGAAGGAATAGAGCGTTTCAAATGAACCGCTTGAAGTACCTCACGTGATGATAATAATTATTTGATATTATATAAACGAGTATACACAGTGTGTCCTGTTGTGCGTGCAGTTCACGCAATAACGTCTGCAGTACGATAAGACGAGGCGATCGTCATCACAGGTGAGTGCACGTCCATCACCTGTGCTACGTGGTACGCCAGCTTGGTGCCGATGATTGCGTACTCGCATATTCCAGCGAAACTGTAAGCTGAGGTGTAGAGTCAAGCACAAGTAACGCCAGGAATCAGAGAACACATCAAACTTGGGAGTCGAGGGTCTGACGCTAGGGTACTAGAGCTCGTGAGTACTACGTACTGTAATCATAAGGTAAAGTGTACCACTGTGTAGTAACATGTATTTCATTTGCACAATGGCATACTGAGTTGGTAAGTACATCTCCTTATCAAGTTGAACTGAGCTGCTCAATGGGATGATGGCACAGATGCGTGCTTTGATGCTTTATGGTGTCTGCTGTCACTCATTCACACAACCTTCACACTATATCCTCATTGTAACATGATAGGTATTCTGGAGGGGCCATGCAATGGTAAGCTTCTGTGCAGGGGACCGTATTGGTCATGGGGTGAGGACACCCCTTATAGGTTGCATTGTTATGGGCCACATGGATGAACTGGTCTGGGAAGGAGGATACCATATTGGTCATACTGGAATGAGGAGGAACTGGTCATACTGGAATGGGGAGGAGGAACTGGTCATACTAGAATGGGGAGGAGGATACCATATGGTTCGCAATCCCAGTGCCGATTGGCGAAGTGGATGAATGCTCCCACCCCTGTAAGGTGGATTGCCAAGCAGACCAACCGAAATTTCATAGCCTTTCTGTCCTGCAAATCAGAATAAAGATTATCTCCCACACAACGTTTGCCTATATTGGACACATTACATGTTTGAAACAAAGCTTAAAAATTTAAATTCAAAAGAGTGTTGCCAAATAATGATAGCTACTTGATCAGTGACTCAAGTTTAAGATCATTGATGTGTTTGAAAATGCTGCATCATATACTTGTGATAGATGAATATTGTACATTTTATATACAACTAATGTAGATTGAACAAACTAAAAGAGAGCATAATAAATTAAATACTTCATTGAGACAAGCACTATAGTTGGCACTCGGTGTGGTAACGTAATCCTTAATAGTTCACTTCTTATACATTTTCTTGTTTGACCTTGAAGAAAGTGGGTCTTGATTTCATTACATCTAATTTTAGTTAAACATGAGAGGCTAGCTAGCTATTGCATAAACCACTGACCCTGTTGCTGAAAGGTCTTTGTTTCCCAAGATAAAGAAGCAGAAATAGGGAGAACATGTGCAGAAGGGACGTACCGAAGAAGGTATACCACATGTCCACGTGATAATCTGCAGGTGGAGATAGGAGGTTGGGGGAGGGGTGAAAGTGGAAGTATTGAATTGATCGCCTCCCTTCTCCCCACACCTGGTTGATGATCCCATTTGGTACGACACGATGCTCACATTGGCCATGTTCAATGCACTGTACACTGCCAACAATCACTATCCCTAGCAACCATCAAATAGAACAACCCAAATCATAGTAGGCAACTGTGAATAGTAAAGTAACGTGGTATGTCGTAAGTGTGCATTATGAATACATGCATGCACATACATTATGCAGGCGTACATTTAAATGCACCCTGCACACTATCCTTCAAAAAGATTGTCCGTCCCCTTTACCATTCAAAACATGCATGGTTGTTACAGTTTATGTTGATGCTTTTTGCTGAGGCACTGCTTTTATTTGTGTGCTCCAATTAGAGTTGATGCTGTACAGAAATGTGGTCCTCACCCATGTGTTCCTTGGAGCTGAGGTAAGTGACACTCAGCAACAAGTACATCTGCATGAAGTGCAGCAAGAGGACAGTGGTGTTGAGCATCCTCAGCCACCACCTCTGTAGTACACCAGCCTCAAAGGACAGAGCCCTGTGCAGCACCACACCATCCAAGATGAGGGGCATGGCCACCAGCGACATGCACATTCGCCATATGTAGCGCTCCGGAAGCTCCTCACCAGTGAGCTTGCTGATAGTGGTAAAGAAGTTTGGGACCTTGAGGGTTAAATAAGTAATGGAATGAAGCAGATAGGGGTAAGCTACATGCACAGCATATACTGAACTATCCACTAAAATGTCAATGAGCAAGACGAAACGTCTCGCCGCAGATATTGATCATGAAGAACTTTTCGAAACAAACTTCGATTGTGTTGACTTTGCTGAGTATTAAACGTCGCATTACACTGAGAAGAGTTTTCGTTGCTTGAAGGCGATGTATCCTCGACCATGGGCATGCGTTTGCCCAGCATATGCCGTCTTCCGAATCAGTGTCTAGCTATAAAAAGCGTAGTTGGCATACATATATGGCGATGCTTTCGCAGCGCCACGATTACTACTGATTACATTATTGAAATGCTGTTGGGTGTACATATCTTGATGAAACAAGTTTGAGGCGGCAAACTTTACTAAAGACTAATAGGGTAGATTAGGTAGTGATCGGCATGCGCGATAGCGTAGGTAGTGTTCTGCATCCATGTGTTATTATTTAAAGGGAACGTAGTTGCTTTAAACTATACTTACTGCATCCTAAGACAACCCAGAAGGATGGTTTTGAAATATTGAAATGTCTTCTTTGAGGCTCTGTATTGTGTTGAAAGTGCGGTTGCCGAACACTCCCTACTGCCGACCATACCTCACATTACCACTCCCCCGCATGTACTTTTGATGATACGCATAAGTGTAGTATCTGGCACACGCAGTGTACTCAATGTCACGACGCACACTGACCAGGTGAGGTGTTTCTGATCATCAGTTCACAGCATGCATGGTGATGAAACTTACCTTACAGTGTGTGTCCGTCAGAATGTCGTAGTGAAGGTACAATCCTATCACAAGTGTAACTAACAGTCCAAAAACGGGTACGACGACGTTGAAGATCGTTACGCGTCGGTAGGAGACCTGCAAGAGCGAGCTCATTTCCACGCTACCGGAAGCATGTCGCGTGACCTGGTTCTCTCTCCGGAGGCCCTTTGTGGTCGTCTCTCTCTATGTCTTATCATTGCACAGTTAGACATGGGGGCGACTAAGTTCTGCCCCCGACGTCGAAACGTAGTCACAAAGCGCATTCAGTGTTCTCGGTACAATTGGAATAACAGACCGGAAGTGACCGGAAGTCAATACTGATTACAACTAATGAACTATCCCCACAACATTTGGGACAAAATTGCTCCAAGAATGTATGGTATAGTTTCCGCGAAAAGGGACCTAACGCCATCTTTTTTCAATATTTCAAAAAAGATATAATGTGCGAGTTATCTAGCGTATATTAATAGAGGTGTTACATCATCACAAAACACAAGTTCAGCTCTTCACTCTACGGAGGATGGCTCTGGCATTGGCTCTTATTAAACAAATGCTCAAGTTTGAGAACAGTTCAAAAGATGCCTGTGACTTTAGCAGTGAATTGTGTATCGCCAGCTAGCTATGACCTGCGCCAGAAAATTTGATGCTTCTCTACCCCAAGCCCCATAGGAGTCAACTGCTAGAGGGGTTGAGACCCACCCTAATGCTAAGCATTTCTCATCATTGGCCTGGTGTTTCCTGCTCTCCGTTGCCTCAAGGACTGCACCAACCATTTCTCCCGCTTCAGCTAAAGTTGAAGGATTTAGCGGTGAGACAACAGAGATGTCCAGGGCAACGGGCCTTCCATGGTTCCAATGCTGCACGAGAATATCAGCAGGTCGTGACTGTGAATGGTCAGGAAAGAGCCCAGCACCAGCTTCAACTTCGATTGAAGCATGCGCACGGTGAAGGAAGTGCGCTAACGTGCCTTACTGTACATATACAGTATATTTGGGCAATGTAGGCGCTACATGTACATGTATATTGTGCAACGAATGTTTTATTTGCCTTACTCTTGTCCTAAATAAGTACTGTGAGCCATTTCATAATGGTACAGTGGTGGGCATCACTCATCGGGGTGAATCCATATATATATTTGCTACCCATTTATCTAGTTTGGATGTGCTATGTGCTCTCCCCATATATAGGAACATGCAAAATTGCTGTACATTTGGGTACCCTAGAGCATAGATAGTATAGTATACTATCTATGCCTAGAGTGTACTGTTTTTAAATATGAACACTTTCACGTGCATGTGCACGATATACCCTCTGCTTGAAGAAGCTTGGAGATAGTAGGTTCCTTGTATCCCTTGTGGATGTAAAACAATTAAGATGTGAGTCATCGGGATTCACATAATCATGATACACCCACCATTCACAAGGACTAATTAGAAGCTCACGTACGTAACCACACCTTATATGAATAATACCTTGTTTGACCTCTATATATCTCTGGTTTGACATAAAACAAAACAGTAACACTGCAGCACCAAAGGACGGCACTAAGACTGGAAGCCATACATCCGTGCACGATTCCCTCGTAAATGTGACTTTTTTCGTGTCGCCTTACATGTACATGGTCTACTACTACACATGCGTTGTACAAATGTACAGTTTATGCATCACCGTGATTTACCTTTTGTAAGGATATTCAGTCCACTTGAGAATGACGCCGGTAAGCTACAAATCAACAAAACCACTGTTGTAGAATAATGTACAAAAATAGAATGCGTGTGGAGTACAAGGAAATTGGGGTCAACAGATCTATGCAATTTCAGTAATAGTGACTGCCAAAATTGAAAGAGGCTGACACTAATTATGCAATCAATGGCAGTGTGCTTGTCAGCGGGCAAAAAATTGAGCTGAAATGTATTGTAGTGTAATTCCTACACTGTACATGAAAATATATGCATAACTTTTGTGCATACATGTACATGTATTCGAACATAGTTACTGTATTTCTGCAATATCTGTAAACTGTGGACCTATCATAGCACCATTTGGTGGTACAGTGACGGTTACATCAACAACTTTCGCAACATATTCATGCAACAAGGGGTTCACCCTAGCATTTGGACCCAGTCAGAGAATATGTCAAGCCAATGGTCAGTGCAGCTCCTTCATGCCAAGGTGCGTTAAGGTCTAATTATGGGTACATATACATGTACGTGTGATGTGTTATTTTACAACAATCTAATAAATGGACAGTCCCGGGCTGTGGAACTCTCCCTGCACCTAACAACGGAAATATCCAAATTACGGCGTCAACTGCTGGGGGAGTGGCTAAGTACATTTGCAACACTGGCTGCGATCTGGTTGGTGTGTCCATTCGTATATGTCTAGTTATTGGGCAGGCAGCACAGTGGTCTGGCACTGCTCCCCAGTGCAATCGTAAGTCATGCAAGCTAACTTTAAATGGGTGTATCTCAGTTTCCTGTCGTCTTTTAGCTATTAATTGTGGGCCTCTCAGTGCACCCAAGGGTGGTTCTGCCGTGGTTACATCCACAAGCTTTCAAGGCATCGCAACATATGCATGCAACCAAGGATTTGCAATGATTGGAGTGAGTCCGAGACAATGTTAAAGTAAAATATCAAATGTTTAACCACATGTATATTAACCCTTCTTCCTTCAATAAGTCTTGACTGTGGAAGTCTCCCTGATCCTAGCAATGGAGCAGCTCAGGTTTCCACAACAACCGTTGGTGGACAAGCTACATACCAGTGCAACACAGGATTTGATCTGGTTGGGGTGACAACCCGAACGTGCCAGACAAATGGACTCTCTGCACAGAGTGGTCAGCTCATGCTCCTCAGTGCAATCGTGAGTTACTAAACAACTGTGTACCCACTTGAAATGATTCTTTTGGTGCAAATTAAAAAAAAAAAAGCTGTGGACTGTGGGACTCTTATTGCTCCAAAAGAATGCTCCATTAAAGTTTCTAGCACTGCTGGGAGGCACTGCTATATATGCATGCAACTTTGGATTCAAACTGGTAGGGACAAGTCAGCGTCAGTGCCAAAGCAACAGACAGTGGTCTAGATTGGCACCCACATGCCAGGGTAGGTTGGCCGGGGTGAAAAGATAGGTTCAGCTGGTTGGCAGCCATTACAAGTCCCATCATACCAACAGCTGTAGATTGCAGAAACCTCCCTGCCCCCAGAGGAGGATCAGTCTTGGTCACTTCCACCACACTTGGTGACACAGCAATGTACCAGTGCAACAACAGTTTCAGCATATCCAGCATGTCCAGTCGTACATGCCAACCTGATGGGCAATGGAGTGGAGCTGAACCTCAGTGCATAGGTAAAAGCCACACTATGTATGACGGGCATCATAATACACACAACCAACCTCGCCCTCGATAGCTGTAGATTGCGGGTCCCTCAGTAATCCCAAGGGAGGATCAGTTACTGTCACCACTACGTCATTTGGAGGGAAGGCAACATATTCCTGCCAAAAAGGGTTCACTCTAATTGGAGTAAATACGTGACAATGCACAGAAAAGGGCATATGGTCTGATAGTGCACCTACATGCTCTGGTAAGTTGTAAAAGAAGCAGAAACTTGAAGCCAGGTAGTTATCACTAAACTCCTTCTATTCAATCAGTTGTGGCATGTGAGTACCCTCCTGGACTGACAAACAGAGTGGTTTCTGTTACACGACTGGTACAGCACTGCATCAGTGCAATGTGGAATACAGTCTCTCGGGCTCTCTGAATCGCATATGTCTGTCGGGTGGAAAGTGGTCAGGAGATGTTCCCACCTGCATCCGTTCCATGTATGTTGAATCATACCATGCAAATGTTCTGGTTGCCATGATGCAGCAATAAGCACTTAACTGTGTGTAGACAAGTGTAGGTCACAATATTGCCAGTATTAAAACATGCTGTATAAATGAGGTTAGTACCATACTCCAGCATATACATGTGTTTAGATCTAATCACATTGTACCATTCTGACAGATTATACATTTTCAGATGTGGTCTGATCTCATTTGGGTTCAC
This sequence comes from Ephydatia muelleri, assembly GCA_013339895.1. Lineage (NCBI taxonomy): Eukaryota > Metazoa > Porifera > Demospongiae > Spongillida > Spongillidae > Ephydatia > Ephydatia muelleri. The sequence goes on from JABACO010000021.1 coordinate 2,956,152, forward strand.
ATATTTGTAACTTCTGAAATACAGGTTCAAGGGAAACGAACGATGAAGCACTCCAGCAACTCTGCATTGCTATTATTGCTACCTGTAGATTACAATAGCTACTTCTTGCATACTTATGTTTCAGAACTGTTTTAATTGCGCAATAGGAAACTTTTTATCGCATATTTCAGTGCTGCATTAAAAACAAAATCATTCAAGCTGTATCAAATTTTTTTCACGGGAATGAGTCCCTTCACAATTTACTGCACATCAATATGCTGCATTCAAATCAGTGTGGAGATAAGTGAAAACAGGCTAGAAGTCTACCAAATTAAATCACAGATGATTTTAGGGTTGGATAGTGTACCCATACATTCAAAAGAAGTACATATCCCTTCAATATACATTGGTGAAAATAGACATCAAGGATGGACAATTAAAAATACATGAAAGTATTGGTAGCAACTGCTTGTAGTGCAGCTCTGTTTCAGGTTTTGTGATGAATACCGTCTTTGATTTTTTCTACATCAAAACCCAATCGCATTTTTATTTGGAATTATTTGTATGTACATGTACACTTTTCTGAAATGCTCAATTTGCCACTCCAGTGATTTTTTTTACTCAGCTGCATATTCACAAGGGAATCTATGGTAAAACAGTTACAGTGGTTCTAAAATTTGGCCATATTCAGAAAAATCTGCAACACCTGAACTATCATGATACTTTTCCATCCTCCCCTTCAACTTCAATTGCCTGTATACTTTTCTAGGTTTAAAAAAAAAAAAAAAAAAAAAAAAAAAAAGACTATCGGAAGTTTCTATAGGATTTGACCCCGATTATGAACTCATTAAAAGCACGCGACCCGTCTCTACCAAGACTCCCGACGAACGGATCGTTTACCTTGTTATGGCAATCGAACTAGAAGTCAAAAGTGAGCAGTTTCGTCTTTGTTTTATGTCACAGAACCGCGCGGTTGTTGAGAACAAAAGGGTACTGCCCGTCCTCGTACCCGGTCCCGGAACAATCCTCCTTCATAACTCGGGATAGGAACACTTTTAAACGATGAAAACTTCACCACTAGATTCAGAATTGGTCGGAAGGGGTTTCTTGATGAAAATAGTCGATTTTATACTTTGGTACAGAATTCGACTATACGGCCCGTGTTATTGTAAAATTGAGATATCTTGTGTGACGTAATTACGATATATAGAAATTAAGGCATCTAGCACACAACTAGAGAAAACTCTTTGGTGATTCAATCGTCGTTTGGAAAAACGCACATCCCACCTTTAACTAAAAATTTACTTGCACCCACACATATGATGCCAATTAGGCATAATTATGCGCGAAAGTAATTACATAGAGCTCAATTTCTACAGGAACTAGCAAGCATACACAGTTTGTAGTTGGAAGCAGCAGCTTAAGTATGAATTATTGTGCACATCATACAAAACAAGTACAAATGCCGATCAAATACCAAACATCTCTCTCTATATAGAACCTCAACAGTACTGCTACTGAACAGTAAATGTTCCCTCAAGAACATTGGAAGAGGCTCTTGTCAACTGGTTTGGTTGCTGACCACCGACATACACAGTGTATGTTCCTGTGGGAACAACCCATTCAGTGGTGTAAATGGACATCTGGTCTGACGTAATGGTGAAGGACAACTATAGTTGGAGGAGAAGACAGCAATGATCACCCTTAGAGCATACAACTAATATTTGCAAACAAGCAAAACATCCACAAATGACATGACTTACACCCTTGTAGTTGCCATTTGTCAAAGCAGTTCTATTTACGGCCACCAGCTGTAGCTGTGGTGTCCCTACCGTTCCTGGTGGCCAGGAGATATACACCTGTGATACCTAAGGGGGAGATGAGGGTAAGCAAGGAGGGGTGGAAAAGACAGGGGGAGGGGAAGGGGCACAGATATTTTCTGAATAGAGGTGTTTGTCATTATTGATACTTATATGGAATCATTTTCGTAAAAAGGGACCTAATGCTTTTTTTTTCAAGATTTCACATTTTGGTTGTTGCTATTCTAGAAATCTTAAATGTCCTCTACACATTGCACTGAGAATCGGAGTATCTGTCATGGAGTTGTAAGGCTCTGAATTTTTAATTAGCATACATTTTAACGCAAGCATTACATTTCTATTGCGCGTACTGGAAATGTTATAATGTATGCGTTAGGTCCCTTTTCGCGGAAACGATCCCACATAATAAATTGAAAATGGTACACACACATGTATGTAGATGTATAAGCAAGTATGACGTTGATGTAATTTCAATTTCTGATATGAAGTGCACGATAAGTTCAGAAAAATGATCTGATAAACCGATCTGATAATTGAAATGCAAGCAAAAATATTTGCACAATCACTGCTCACTGTCCCTCAAAATAGTAAGGATAGTCGAACCACCAAGCAGGTCAGCAGTTGGCAATGTGTTTGGCACAGATCACCCAGCCTCACAGCACATTCCATCACGTTGAAGATGTTTGCAAGTCTGACTTCTATTTTATTACAACTGAGGAGACAACGTCAATTGCAAACAATGTCTCTGATGGTTACATAAACATCAATCTAATTTGCAAGAGATGTACCAAATCAATACAGCTAATGCTGTTATGATTGCTGCAGTGATAAAGGATGTCCTGGTTCACCTACAAATGCCACTGGACAAGTGTTGAAGGCAATGCTACAAATATTAACTCAAGCAGTGTTTTGACAGTCAAGAAAACAATACTAGCTCCCAGCATTAGTCTTCTGCATCCTACCAGATGGACTGCTGGTGCTCTGAAATTGCAAAGCATTGTGGAGATCTACAAATAATTATTGGCTCTATGGGAAATTGTCTAGACACTGAAATCAAGGCTGACATTTTAGGGTGTTTAGGTGAGAAGTTTGACTCTCCATTTTTGGTCATGCTGGTTTGTTGAGCAAATGTCTCAGAAAAAGAAACTGACAGCTTCTGAAGCAAAACTAATTACCCAAATGACAGTAAAACATTATCCACTTTGAAAAATGACAACAAAATGGAAAATGATTTGGGAGAGAACTATGTACAAAGAATGTAAGGAGGTGGGCCTAGCCCGAATACCATTTAAAGAACCAGGTGCTGTGTAAATACTGTGTAATGCGTTTTCGGGCCACCACGCATTCGAGTGTCGGAAATGTCATATAAAAGCCATGCCTGGCAGTAGAGAAAATACTTTTCTTACGTGACAAATGTAATATGGTGAAAGGAAGGTCACTGGTGTTAAGAAGGGTCAAGAATGGAGTACTTCACATGCATGCTACATGTCTGTCATCAGCAAGCACGCAACTATCCACATACATATAAGCCTTGCAGTGCAGAAACATTTCAAACTGGTAGAAGGCACTTACTAGCAAAGGTTCTCCTCCCCTCTAAACAGACACACCCTTAGCTCTTTCGCAGTGTGTCATACATATATATATATTTGTGGCCTAACAGTATCTGACCCTTTTCTCAGCATCCGATTGGAAGCTAGCCTGTAATGTAAGCCATCAGCATATTGGGACTCAGAAACATGTTACAGCACTAAGCACATGTCTGTGCATTTAGAGAAATTTGAGTTAGAGACAAAATAATACACTAAAAACACACGGCAAAAACACTATCGGTGACGGTAAAAATAGAACAAACTTATTGTATAGTGAAGACGTATATACAACGCAAAAAGATCAGTTTTCACAGCTCGTCAATTTTATGCATGGTTGTTAGACGCCATGTTTAGCTGCCCAAATTTCTGATGACTGTCTGCCAGGCAGGCTCTTTTTATACAGCATCTACAAATGTTCAGGATCATTACAGATGCATAAGAAGAAATTTAAAATTGGAGTGGAAGGGGCCAAGCAAAGGAGGAGGTGTCTAGCAGAACGATGAGGGGGAATATTTGTAACTCCCAACATTGCAAACATTTATTGATATAATCGTCATTACTAAAGTTCCAATGCAAAGGACGTGTGTACTGCAAGTTCCTATAGACATGAAGATTGCCAACCATGTGCAATAACGATTGTGTCACTCATGGTGTATGTCATTGTAGAGAAGTGATGACTTGTGCTGGTAGTTCCACCATAAAGGTAACCAGCGACTGTTCCTCTAGCACCCTCAGGCAAAAGCTATCTGCAGCCTAATATGTCAAACCATATAACAACATGCACCATTTATGACTGGATGCGCTCGACATGAGAACAGTAGCTAATCATTTTGTGTCCGGGAGAGAGAACTGAACAGCGACTTCTGGAATATTTAACTGACCGACTGGACTCCCTAGTACCATTGATGTAATTCAGTGCGACATGTTTAGTTTGACTGCCACACCTTCTAGAAAACCATTTTATCAAAATGCATCATTCGTTCAGTGCCACATAATTATGATTGGAAGTGAAATGACTTTTAATTAACCTCCCAATCTAAGTCACCTTCTGGCACCCCTGAGCAGGTCATCATGGGTATCCCACAGCCCCGCCCACTGGAACCATTATTCCCCACTCTTCAGAATCACAATACCTCATCTCCATTGTTTGGTCCTTTGTTTGCAACAGTAAAGGAAACTGTGGTGCTTGAACCACGAGGAACAGTGGTTGGTGCTATTGTCAGGCTGCTATAATAGAATGAACTGTAGGAGCTGTGCGTAAGTGATGGTGTGATGGTGTGTTGTGAGATGTGCGTAGAGGTAGGAGAATGAAATTGTACAGAGAATACACAAAAGTGGAATCATTTTATGCACAAAAAGTGAATCATTGTTCTGAAAGAGCTCGTCACAGAAGAGTAACATTTCCTTTAACTGCTTACTAACACCAATATATCGACCATTAATGTAATTCTCATGCAATTGTTTCTGTTACGTGTATGTCCCCAGCAGTCACAATGCATCATTTTTGTGGTTTCGACCTATTGCTACTTATCCCTCTTTGGTAATAGACACCATAACGACTCATGCAGCCACTTCTTCAAGGCAGTTTCACTGAGTGGATCACCTGCTGGGGCCATAATATACGCGAAGATAAGAGACGACGTAGTAATACGCATTTATGAGTGCACAGACAAGTGTGCACACGATCGCGTGCTTGTGGGAATTACTGAGTTTTAGGCAGGTTGTATTATTTTTTAAGAGGAGAAATGTTACCAACATTCACTGCAGATGAATCCAGTACATAGTACTTCTCCATAGTATACCAATGCATGTTTTACTCAAGTGCTGCCATAACTCACAGTCCATATCCAAAAGGGTAGAGAGGCTCTCCTTGGAAGTATCGATATGTTCTCCCTACCATAGTGTAGTTTGTTATATCTGGGACCTGACCAACATCACATCAGTAACACTGACTGGACTGACATTGGATAAACTCACCTGATCCAGGCTGGCTGGCCAGGTGTTGGGGAGTCGACCTCCTGGGTTGTACTGACCAGTGAGGACACTGGCCAGAGCTGTGCCTGCACTCTGAGCTGGGAAGAAGCTCTCCAATATGGACACCACCTGGTCTGAGTTCTTAGCCCAGGACACATCTAGCGGTCCAGCATTATAGAGGACCAATACCACAGGGCCTGGGGACCAGAAAGGGTTAACATCATCACTGAAGGTGGAAGATGGTTCACGAAAACTCACCCTTACTGACCGATGCTGCATCCTGTAACAACTGCAGTTGGCTACCTGGTAGGTTGATGTCTGCCCTGTCATTGCCCTCGGACTCCACTATGCTGCCTATAGGAGATTGCATGTCATCTCAGCACAAAACATGCCGTTCACAGGTCATCATACCTGTCCCCAAGCACGCAATGACCAAGTCAACACCATTACAAGCCGCCTTCACTGAGGCTGAGTCGTAGGTGCTTCAGGGACAAAAAGTATAGAAATGGATGTGTGTGTGTGTGCATGCACATATTAGACTGACAGAACGAGAATAAAGATGAGAAAGCAATAATAATAATAATAGATTACTTGTGCATTCGTATTGATGTATGTCAATTGTAATAATAATAAATGTTTGCATGTTTAGATTAATTTAATAAACAAATAATGATAATCAGGACCCACGATAGTTGGTCCTATGTATGATTTGCTCCATGTTTAGGGAAAAATTTGCATATGCAAATTTTAGAACCAGTCATTGTATGGTCCTAGTTAAGATTGCACAACAAAACAGACCTCAGATTGCAATGGCAGCCATCCTATAATCCTCGTGTTTCTGTGAATTAATATATGATTCTTGTAATAATAGTGATAATAATGTTAGTTAGGTCTTTAATAATGTTAGGTCTTTAATTTTTAACCAATTATAACATGTAACTCGGTGAATCTCTATGTGTGTATGTACAGTGTACACATGCAGCAGAGCTGTGTGGTGTAGTGTACCTGCATTTATAATACATGCCTTCATATGCATAGGCTGTGTGTGGTGTAGTGTACCTGCATTTGGAATCACTACAGCCATCCGCACTGTTCAGCACAGACTTGCCAATGTTTGTCAATGTCTTGATGCCCTGAAGAGGGGTCACCACATATTCCAGCTAGAGGGCAAGGGTTTCAAGGCAATCGTATAATCACAGAGCGTATCCATGGTTATTAGCAGGCCTCACCATGACAGTAGGTGAGTAATCTCCGAACACCGAATAAGGATTGTCTATGAACGGACCCACAACCTGGAGTCAAAGTTAAAGGAACACTGCACATAACAGGCAATGCAATTCTGGCAGACGTACACAGGCAGTGTCCACTTCATTCTCAATGGGAAGACCAGTAAGTGGTGTGTTCTTGAGGAGGACAATGCTCTCCAGGGCAGCCTGAAGTGCCAGGGCTCGGTGTTCATCACTTTGCACCACTGACACATTAATCCTACACACACACGCACGCACGCACGCACGCACGCACGCACGCACGCACGCACGCACGCACGCACGCACGCACACACGCACGCACGCACGCACACACACACACAAGATGATGGAGGTCAACTGAATTGTTAAGGAGAATCTTGTGAGACTCACGTGGTGTAAGGATTCATCTCTGGAGGGTCAAACTCTCCCAGCTTCATCCTCACCATGAATAAACGACTTACTGCATCGTCAATTGTGCTAGGTTGGATGAGACCCTGCAAACAGAACAGAAGGTCATGATGTACCAACAACCCATCGCATAGGGTGTGTAACCTCCCTTCAACCCATCGCATAGGGTGTGTAACCTCTCTTCAACCCATCGCATAGGGTGTATAACCTCCCTTCAACCATCGCATAGGGTGTGTAACCTTGCTCCCTTCAACCCATCGCATAGGGTGTGTAACCTAGCTCCCTTCAACCCATCGCATAGGGCATGTAACCTAGCTCCCTTCAAAATCACATTTGGTCATTTCGAACAGTTTTTAAATGCCAATAGATTTTTCAGTATTTTTTTCTAAGCTGAAATTCAATTGTTTGGAATGGCTGAAAACTAACATCAACCTTCTTCAAATAGGTTTTACAATTTGCCAGCCAAATACCTATGTTTTACAAATGTATTCAATGGGATGTGGTAGTATGTGATAGCATTCAAGGGGATGTGGTAGTATTCAAGGGGATGTGGTAGTATTCAAGGGGATGTGGTAGTATTCAAGGGGATGTGGTAGTATTCAAGGGGATGTGGTAGTATTCAAGGGGATGTGGTAGTATTCAAGGGGATGTGGTAGTATTCAAGGGGATGTGGTAGTATTCAAGGGGATGTGGTAGCATTCAAGGGGATGCAGTAGTATTCAAGGGGATGTGGTAGTATTCAAGAGGATGTGGTAGTATTCAAGGGGATGTGGTAGTATTCAAGAGGATGTGGTAGTATTCAAGGGGATGTGGTAGTATTCAAGAGGATGTGGTAGTATTCAAGGCGATGTGGTAGTATTCAAGGGGATGTGGTAGCATTCAAGGGGATGCAGTAGTATTCAAGGGGATGTGGTAGTATTCAAGAGGATGTGGTAGTATTCAAGGGGATGTGGTAGTATTCAAGAGGATGTGGTAGTATTCAAGGGGATGTGGTAGTATTCAAGAGGATGTGGTAGTATTCAAGGGGATGTGGTAGTATTCAAGGGGATGTGGTAGTATTCAAGGGGATGTGGTAGTATTCAAGGGGATGTGGTAGTATTCAAGGGGATGTGGTAGTATTCAAGGGGATGTGGTAGTATTCAAGGGGATGTGGTAGTATTCAAGAGGATGTGGTAGTATTCAAGGGGATGTGGTAGTATTCAAGGCGATGTGGTAGTATTCAAGGGGATGTGGTAGTATTCAAGAGGATGTGGTAGTATTCAAGGGGTGTGGTAGTATTCAAGGGGATGTGGTAGTATTCAAGAGGATGTGGTAGTATTCAAGGGGATGTGGTAGCATTCAAGGGGATGTGGTAGTATTCAAGGGGATGTGGTAGTATTCAAGGGGATGTGGTAGTATTCAAGAGGATGTGGTAGTAATCAAGGGGATGCAGTAGTATTCAAGGGGATGTGGTAGTATTCAAGAGGATGTGGTAGTATTCAAGGGGATGTGGTAGTATTCGGAGTGGGCATTTGTGTATGTTTGCAAAAAGGAGTAAAATGAGCAATGAAGGAAGATGCATTCGGCTTTGCCTTGTTTCCAATTATGAGCTTGTATTATATAAAGGCTTCCATGTGTGATCGTAGTTGTTGCAAATGTTCATAAAACCCATTGTTTGCTTTCGTGCAGTCATTCCACATTAGGTTGGTGAGTGCATTGCCGTTGCTTGGCAACAGGTGTACAGGTTAGTTGTGATTGATATGACATCCTTGATTATCCAAATCTTGATTATCGGACATCTCAATTATTCGAATATAATAATCAATAACCATGCCCAATACCATATACTTAAAATGGCGTCACTTGTACATCAGCATACAGCTGGGAAGAGCAGGGAAAAGGTTTGATGATTAGAGAGAAGTTGCAAGATGATCGATACAGGTGTGTCTTGTATGGTGATTTCAGAGCGCTATGGAATCGGACAGATCACCAGTAGCTGATATCACTAGGAGAAATTGAAAAGCTTTTCAAAGAAAATGGTTGGTATGGGAATGATAGAAGCAAAGACAACAAAGATTGGTGAGTATGAGAAACTAGATCGTCTTGACCATCGTCTACTCCCTCACAAACTATGGAAGTGTCTTTGAAAAAAGAGCTGATGGCCAAAAAAAACAACTAAATATATGAATGCTTGTGCCAATGTTACTGGTTCAGTAAAACTGCTTCTCCTTGACGTTTTAGAGAGGATTGAATAGGAATGCATCTACAGTAACCTAAGCTTACATGACTCAAAATTGTTCATTACTTGGTTTCACACTGTTCTTGTTCCTATTGTTCAACAGAAGCTGAAGGAAATGGATTTACAGTCAAAAGCATTTCTACTTCTAGACAACTGTTCTGCCTAACCTGATGGAGAACGAACAATTCGTTTCTGTTGATGGTCTTATAGTGGCTAAATTCTTGCCACCAAATGTCACAATTTAATTCAACCAATGGATCAAGGTCTATGAAATGAAAATATAGTGCGTCACTTTTACGAGATCTTCTTTTGTCCCAAGATAAAGATATAGTGCCACATTTTAAAAAGGCATTGACGTGATAAAGAGGATTGCTATAGCATGAGATCAAATCACTCCCCAAACCATTAGACGATCATGGCAGAAGCTTATTCCAATTGTTACTGGTCAGGAACTAGATGGTGATGTTGGTCAGGAACTAGATGGTGATGTTGGTCAGGAACTAGATGGTGATGTTGGTCAGGAACTAGATGGTGATGTTGGTCAGGAACTAGATGGTGATGTTGGTCAGGAACTAGATGGTGATGTTGGTCAGGAACTAGATGGTGATGTTGGTCAGGAACTAGATGGTGATGTTGGTCAGGAAAACCTACCACCAAACAATGCAGAGATGGCGGCAAGTGTCAACAGCCTGGGGTATGAACTTGAAGAAAAAGATATACAGGATTGGGTAAACACTGATGACTTGGAATATGAACACTTCAGTGATCAACAGATTGTGGAGCATGTTCAGCAGTCACACGGCAGTTAAGAGTGATGAAAGTGAATCAGAAGATGATGACATATGTACTTGTACCACAAGCAGCAGTGTCCTGTCACTAATGCTCAGACAATGTGCATGTTTCAAAATGGCTGGTATGGCTACGGCATCAGTCTGATGCTTTTACTTACAATACAAGTATTTTGATATCACTGAAAGAATTGAAGATTCACCCTACTCAAACAGACAAGCATTTCCTCATTTTTTCATGTTTAATGCATTTTATATGTACTGCTGTGTATTTTCCATATACCGGGTGTCCACGAAAGAACGCAATCTATCAAATGTTATTCCCGTTCAAAAGCATTGCGTTCTTTCGTGGACACCCGGTATTTGTACATGTACTTGTTTGATTTCACTTATCCATCTATCTGAAAAGTTATTTAAAGTGCCATGAACCAAAGTGTTCGGACTATAAGTGAGGATGCACTGTATTTAGAATACATTAATTTCACAAATCAGTTATTCAAACATTGCTTAAGTGCTATCAAATGAAAAAGTATTTGCGGTATCCACACAACCAGAAACCTGAAAATCTGTTACACACCCTACCATGCAAGCTATAACAAAATATGGCTTCAAAGATTGGCCCAAAGCATTGCACATGACCAAAGGCCACTTTGATAAATCAAAGCACTTGCACATGCAGCTATATTACCCATACTAACTGAATTTAAGGGCTTCTTCCCAAAGCCCATTCATATGACCACATTACCCTTTCCCTCTCAACCACTTCTACATCACTTCCCTAACACACACACACACACACACACACACACACACACAACACACACATGTATGCATACAGACACCCACATATCCAACACACAGATGCGCACACACACACCCACATATCCAACACACAGATGCACACACACACCCATACGCACACACACACCACACACACACACACACACACCACACACACACACCACACACACACACCACACACACGCGCGTACCAGTTGCAGAGCCTGAGGGATGCCTGTAGCAAATGCATCATCCTCATTGTCTGCATCTTCCAAGCACACACCGGCGTTCACAGCAAAAGCAGCTGCCTCAGTGTTGTTGACAGCATACTGGTGCCCCCAAACAATGGCCACTGTGGGTGAGAGAATTGCATGACCTGTCAATGTTCTCTCTGAGCCTGTAAACAGAGCATGCTGCTAATCTGGCCGAATTTACTTAGGTTTCAATGCAAATTCCTAATGATACCATACTGATGTATTTGTTTCAATGCATGAGTCAGGCCCTCATAATCAAATGGGTGTAAAAATATCATGCATTAAGTAGGATATACACTTAGTGGTGCACATCTACACTTAGAGGTGCACATCTACACTTAGTGGTGTACATCTACACTTAGAGGTGCACATCTACACTTAGTGGTGTACATCTACACTTAGCAGTGCACATGTACACTTAGCAGTGCACATTAGACATGACAAATGGCCTCAAAACAATTCTTTCTAATTATATCTGTTGTTCAAACACTACTCTCAGAATGAACACATAACTTGACTGTTACTGTAATTGTAAAAGAATTGTACACTTTACCAGATGTACAATCAAGTTGACTCTGACCACGTGTGGTATTTTGTGTTGAATACAGAAGTGACAACACAAAACCCTTCTCACACTACAGTAAAGGGGTGGAGATAACAATCACACCCCTGCTCTAGGTAGTGTGAGGCCATCATGTGGTATGTGAGGCCATCATGTGGTACTTATACAAACACCAATTGATTTAGCTTGTGATAAATAAAAAAAACCAACAGATGAAATAAAAAACATACATGTATAGCGCAAACTAGAACAACATATTAAATGGACTGAATAATGATTGAATGCGGGACAGATATGGACTGCATGAATGTGACCAATAGCATCATAGGTTGGTTATCTGCCTTGCACACATGACATGAACAAGGGTTCCATGCTGTAGGTTCTGTTCTGATCACACAGCTCTCATAAATCCTAAACAGATTACATCTAGCCCACAAGACAACATTGGTACCAGTCAAATGTGTGTTGCACAAACTGTTGGTCTCACCTATAGCTCCTTGATCACTGACAACATAACCTGCAGAAAGTGAAAATATATGCATTAACTACTTTACACCACACCTTCAATGCCATTCTCCATCACCAATGTTTGAAATGATATACATTTAACCTTTGTGTCCTCCCCCCACCTACATGTAAGGCCTCCTCAGGCTTGCATGTCAAACAACTGTTACATCTCCTTGCACGGTTAGCAACTCAATGCTTTACGTGTGCCAATGGATTGATACAAACCCCTGCACTGTTGTCAAGGACAAGCTGTTTTGTTTGCATATTTGCAACACAAACATTTGCATGCTTTTAAAGGTACCTGGAAAGTTCCACTCATCTCTCAGGATATTGGTTAGAAGCTCGTTGTTGGCACAAGCTGGTACCCCATTGATACTGGAGGGAGGAAACAATGTGTTAACAAGATAGGTCAATCGAACAAATGTTTGTGCAAAGCAAGATCAGTCAGGTACTGTTAGGGTCAAATGATGTAACTTAGGGTCAACTAAAGTTACTGAGGGTTAACCAAGTATTGCCAGGGTACATCAAGCAACGTTGGGATTAATCAAGCAACTTAGGTCAATCATACAATGTTGGAGCCAATCAATTAATGTTAGGATCACTTAAGCAATGTTACGGTCAATCACGCAATGCTAGGATCAACCAGCAATGTTATAGCCAGCCAGCAACGTTAGGGTCAATCTGAAGAGATAGATCAAATCTTTATTACAACCTGTTGAAGCTGCACATGAGGCTCCACGCCCCAGCATCCACACATGCCTTGAACTGGGGCAGGAAGGTCATCCTCCAGTCGCTCATCGACACCTGAGTGGTGGGTGGCACTAACCAGGGAATGATGTAATGGGGTGTGGCTTTACCACAGCATTGAAGGAGAATCGAGACACTGGAATATTCTCAGGACCTCCATGGACATCAAAGTGCTTGCAGCCAGCATTGGCTTTGACATACATTGGGTTGTCTGGTGGGTACAAACGAGCGTAAGAGCTACTCCTATTAATGCACACCATGCACACCTCCTTGAAGTCCAGTCACAAAGGCCGTAGCCATGTACCCTGAAAGCCAAGGGTCTTCACCATAGGTCTCCTATCGGAAATATACAGTGTATACACATAGCATGACACACAATGTAGTGAGGCACCCTCATGTGCACACACCTCCATGTACACACCCACAATACAAAATATTCACACAAGCATAAAGTGAGCATAACATTCATGAGTGCATGCAAAGGGTACATGACCATAACATCTACCCTCACCTGGTTCCTCCCCCAGCGAGGGTCTCTGAGAATGTTGATGACAGGACTCCAGCAGCTGATGCCAGTATGGAAGTCATAGGAGCCATGGGCTGTGGCATTGTTGTTCTAACGCGGGACAATAAGCCATGATCGGGGAGTTGCAAAGGAGTATTCACTGACCTTGGCTCTAACTTCTGTAGCTGTTGCACTGGCAACACTATACAGAAGGTCATAGTTGAAGGTGGCAGTCTGGGGACGAAAGAAGGGAGGAAGGAGGAGGAGGATAGGAGGAGAAGGTAGAGGAAGAGAAGGGGGGGGGGGGGGGGGGGAGAGGAGAAGGGAGGGTGTGTACGGTACAGAAAAATAAAATCGTGTCCCTTACAAGTCCTAGTGCCTCGGGGAAGGATGTGGCGGGGCCTGCATCAGTGTCTCCACTGAGACACTCAGTCCCCCACTGATAGGGATTGATGCAGAGGTACTCAATAGCAGGTGCAGGACCTGTTTAAAGAAATAAAGGTGTCTGGCATGCAGCTGATGCAGACATGATAGTAACAACGCCTTTGAAACAGGTGCCATCAATTTTTCCACGTAAACAAACAAAGGCTTAACTTCATATTGAAAAAAACAAACAACGTTTGATCAATGCATTTACCAACTGGCGTAGTACTCTCGGGTGTGATACAAAAATGACCACTTCCCTCCTCATTCACCAATTAAGGTTGTCTCGTGCCCAAACCCACAAGTGTCTAACTGATTTACGCATTCATTCCCACCCACTCAGTCAGACTGTCGCATGCGTCGATTATAATTATGCACTAAGCAATTAAATTGATTACACGAACCGTTATCGGATGCACCTCCGCGAGCCATTTGGAGTATCTTGTCGCTAAGACTGATCCTGCTCACGAGATCCTGTGTTGGGATGCCCATACATCGTAATTGGTTCTCGCGAGCAAGCGGCCGCGCACGTGACTGCGACTGTTTTCTGCTAGCTTCTGACCTGGACACGTTCCTTGAGCGATAAGCTCGTATTTCTGAACGGATATGGAGGACAGTCGTTGAAAATCGCAAGGCAGCATGGTGCCAATAGCACCGTAGACAATACCGCAGACAGCAGCATTTCCAACACAGCACACGCGCTGCAAATACCGTAATCGCTCCGGGCACATACGCTTTTTTGCATTTCATTTGGAATAAAATTGGCTTGCTTTGTCGTACGTTATAAAAAAATCGTTGTACGCCAGAATGAGGGTCACAACTCATTTAGATGTCTGAACTCATCGAATAAAATGTTAAATAAGAAATAGGATCGTAATTCTGCAAATTGGGACCCAGCGCAATTATAACTTCCGAAAGGTAAATGCTATCGGCTTCCTATTTTTAAAACCATTGTTCTGTGTGAAATAGATTTTGGTGTCTTGCATAAACATATTGCAGATGTTACGCCCATGGGGTTCAAAATCGCAACATCTTCAGATAGGACCCGTAGGAGCGTTCAAATCGCTTCAAAATTGGTGTGTATGTACCAATTGGATTTGATTTGTTCGTTAAAATTTTAACTTAATTCGTTTTAGATACAGCTCTGCAAAGTAAGTGTACATTTCCCGATAGATTCATGCCATTATTGCATGCAACCCAAAATCTATTTTCACACAGAGAATCGGTGTAGTATGAAGTGTTGAAAACAGAATGTAGATACGTGATAGTGGTTGCGCATTTTAACATTTTCGCGGAAACATATTACTTCATGCGCAAATTGAAAGCTAACAGTTTAACTGACTATACATGTAATCACCTGCATGGGTTTTCCTTATATAAGTGAGTCTTAAAGATGCTCTCTTTTTATTTTACGTGAAGCTGGTTCTCATCAAATGAATAATTTAGCGGCAAGCCTTTTCCCCTGTTCAAGATTCCATTAAGAGTTGCGTGACATCACGTGACAATTTGCTTACAGAAACTATGTTTTACAACCACTAACTAGGGAGCACCTTAACATCAAATATTGCTGATGATGCATGCCAACATGTGCTTGCGGAAAATTCTGTGTGCAAGAGCCAACAGAAGACGTTAAAGTGTTCAAACCTTTTGCCAAGTACGTGAAGTCAAATACACTTTTTTTTTTTTTCCACAACTTGTTTTTTAACTTCTGGAAGAGAATACATGTATGTGTGATAAGCATGAACAACCTTACAGTTAAACACTCTTCTGGCTTTGTTCAAAAACTATTTTTCATGTCTTAATGGTTTGACTGAGATCTTCAATCCACCCAGTTCCCTCCTCAACTTCTGCCTGCTCTGCCAGTAGCCGAGTGCCTGGTCAATGACGTAACCTTCCCATCTTAGGTTGTAACTGTCCTGTCCCAGTGTACAGTTTATTTCCTATGCATATACTAATTTTTGAGTGTAAGCCAAGTACATGAAAACAGGTTGACGGCTTGATAGTTTGGATCCTCATGATTCTATGTTGCTGTTACGATACTCATTGGGCACACCCAAATTACTCCATAACCTTAGTAAATCTCCCTGTTTTTTGCCGTCTAGGCTAAGTGACATTGATGATCTACTCAAGTCAATCCTAAGCCACACTTTAAGCATCAACTCTTCTGATGCTGCTACAGCCTGGGTACAAGCTCAGCTACCTGTGAAGTTGGGTGCTGTGAGATCGGAGTGCAGTCCAGCTTCTGCTTTCTTAGCCTCAGCTGCTGGTGCCTCCGACATAGTACGTCTTCTCCTACTTGAAAGGCTCAATAACATTTCCATCCCTAATGTTGATATGGCCTTGACATTTTGGTCTCAAAACCACAATGCTTCTCCACCTTTGGCTCTAGCTAGTTTTTTTTACAGAAGGCTTGTGATCTCTCAAGGTCCTTGCCATTGCTCACAACCTGCTTGACAGTGCTCCAGACCCAGCTACACGTGCTCGCCTTCTTGCTACATCAACTTCTGAGGCTGGTGCATGGCTAAATGCGTCCTCAGCTGGACTCAGAATGGATAATAACACTGTGTGCATTGCTACAGGTCTCAGACTTGGTGTCCCATTATGCCTCCTACATTTGTGGGTCATTAGTCACCAGCTTTGCCATACATGGTCTCAGTTGTCTATACAGTGAAGGGCAACTCATGACATGCAGCCCCTATGATATCATTTGCAGATCTCGAGTTTCAGCAAGGGTCCCTGCTCCTTTGGAACCACAGAATATTGTTAGATCTGATGGCAAACAGCCCGATGGCATTTCTGTTGTTCTGTGGAAAGGTGCTAAACTTCTGTTGTGGGATGCCACCTGCTGTGATCTCATCTCATCTCTCTACCTCTTCTGCTGGTGCAAGAAAGGTGGCTGAAGAAGCTGAGAACAACAAAGATCGCAAATGTGACCATCTGAGTAGATCATTTCTATTTCCCTTTGAGACCTTAGGTGCAATTGGTTGAGAGTCGATATCTGTTTTGAAAGAAATTGGTCATCGTCTTTGCATTTCAACTCAAGATCCTCAGGCATTCCTACTTCATATACTGTCTGTCACCATTCCAAGGGGCAATGCTGCAGCTATGTTAGGCAGCATTGGGCACCTTGCTGGCATGGATGACTTGTAGGATAAATTTTACTTATTATTGCTGCTGTTGTGTTTTGTGCAAAATGATATCTTAGTTTTGTAATACAAGAAAGTAACAAACATACCACACAGCATATAAGAAGTTAGAGCAGTGGCTAACCATGTGTATTACAGGTGGTAGTATTAACCTGAGACGAGACGACAGGGTCATAACACTATAATACTCATCAATCAGCAACACAAATCCATACATGTCATGAAACACCTTACAAATTCCTAATTAATTGTAAATGTTCCAGAAAGGACATTGGAAGGGGCACTTGTTGGCTGGTTTGGCTGCTGACCACCGACATACACAGTGTATGTTCCCGTGGGAACAACCCACTCAGTGGTGTAGATGGACATCTGGTCTGACGTAATGATGAAGTCCAGCTGAAATGTGATATGAGCATGCTCAAAAAGTGGTCACACATCTATGAAATCTATTCTTTAAACACCAAAGGTATCCATATGTTGGATGAATATGGTGGTGATAACAATTCCTTCTACTTCAGTGTAAGCATACATGTATTAACGACCAAACCAATGAAGCACCAGGATATTTGACCTTTCAGCTACATTTGGAAGGTCAGAAATTAAAAAATAAAGAAGCGGGATTGTTTCCGCGAAAATGGACCTAACGTATACATTATAAAATTCCAGTATGCACAATAGAAATGTAACACTTGTGTTGAAATGTATGGCTAATTAAAATTTCAGAGCCTTACAACTCCATAACAGATACTCCGATTCTCAGTGCGTAAGAAGCAATGTGTAGAGGACATTTCAGACTTCTAGAATATAAAAAAATTTGAAATCTTGAAAAAACATGCGTCCCCTTTTCGCGGAAACGATCCCAGTTACATAACAATAAATGAACTGGAAATGAATTCAAATACCCAACAGCACCTGTATGCTGGTAAAAGACAAGCAAATATCTTCTTTTTTTTTTAGCTATTATTTATCTCCACACCTAGAAAGTTTGTTTGTAATCCATAAATACAAGAAAGGTATTATTTTATGTGTTTGCCACATAACTGTGTTCATTTTGAACACATACATGAACAAATCAGTTTTCTTATAAACACTGAAACGTTAAAAAGTCATATAGCAGTTTGAATAATGCACATGTATTCATGCAAGTCATGTTACTTTTGCAATAAATGAGCATAGGCTTGAAACACAACACAACACAACACAAATGGTGTATAATTACACGATAGATTCATCCCTAGGCTTACAACATGTTACGGCTATACACACGTCTCTCACCATTACACCCTGTCCAATTTCCAAAGTGATCCTTTTCACAGCCACCAGCTGCAGCTGGGGTGCTCCAACTGTCCCAACAGGCCACGAGATGTACACCTGTGATACCTAATGAAGATGAATGGGCAAAGGCATCAGGTTTGAAATATGCCCGGTTCATTTGAATTCACATTCCAACTAAAGCAATTTGTAAAGAGCACTACATGAATCATATCGGAAGTTTCGCTAGAAACTTCCATATAGGATTAGACCCTGACTATGAAATCATTAAAACACGCGACTTGCTTCTAACAAGACTCCCGACGATCAGATCGTTTAGCTTGTTGTTTAAATTGAACGAAAAGACAAAAATGAGCAGTTTCGTCATTGTTTTATGTGTCAAAACTGTGCAGTTGTAGAGAACAAACGGGTACTGCCCGTCCCATACCCAGTCTCAGAATTATCCCTCCTCCTTCTCCTTTTTGACCACGCATAGCTCGGGATAGGAAAACTTTTAAACAATGAAAATTTCATCTATAGCTTTAGAATTGGCTGGAAGAGTGCCCTCTGTGATAATGGGGGAGGAGGGGGGAGGGAGAGAACGACAAACCATTCAGAGGCGGCGATATGAGCAAAAATCAATGAAACAAGTAACTAAAACATTCTCTATGAAAAAGTAGGTGGTATATAGGATTGAAGGCAATAGCGGTTTAAAAAGCAAGGAAACAAGGGTCTAACAATAGGGAAAATGTAATATTCCTATATTTAGCACATTTGTAGGATATTTTGTTATTCGTGTGCTAAATATAGGACTATTAAATTTTCCCTTATAGTTAGACCATTGTTTCCTTGCTTTTTACACCACTATTGCCTTCAAATCCTATATACCACCAACATATGTTTTTAGTTACTTGTTCTAAATAATGGTCCAAATCTGTTGTCTGGAGACGTTGAAAGATTTAACAAAACTAACACAACGGGATATTGAAAAATTAGCTGAGTATGGAGAAGCTACTCAGGAGACAGTGGTTGTCCTTGCAGCTACCACATTGTACAAAGAGGTCTGGGAGGCATATTATTAAGCATTATTAAGCATTGCACAAAGAGGTCGGGAGGCATATTATTAAGCATTATTAAGCATTGTACAAAGAGGTCTGGGAGGCAATTATTAAGCACTGTACAAAGAGGTCTGGGAGGCATATTATTAAGCATTATTAAGCATTGTACAAAGAGGTCGGGAGGCATATTATTAAGCTTTTGAACATGCAGCTTTGATACTCCGTATGTATCATCTGTACTTTGTTGTTTATATTAATTTTTGTAGCCTTGTACGGCATCAAAAATATTTCAATTGATACTCTATGGTTAAAAAGAATAGAAATAATGGCCAAATATTCTAGATAAACAAATTTTGTCTTAAGTTATTAAATTAACTAACCCCAGTGTGAGTTATCGAAGTTCGAGTGTTTTATAATTTGATTAGTTGACAACTAAACAAGTAACCAATAATAAACATTTATTTTATTTTCAGAAATTACTATTACTAAACCATGATAATAAACTGCAATGTTAATGATTTAATTTGTTGATCACTGGTACAGTGTATAATTTTAATTTTTGGTTAGCACTGAGAATCAGTGAGAGTCATGGAGCTGTAAGGCTCTGAATTTTTAATTTGCCAAACATATCAACACAAGCTTACATTTCTAATTTGCATGTACTCAAACTTTAATAATGTATGCGCTAGGTCCCTTTTCGCGGAAACAATCCCAATTTGTACACACCCTGTATAAGATCAGCCTATAGCTGGTCCTGGGCATTGATACCAACTATGAAACACAGCAGAGAGCACATACATGTCGTGCGCCCTATTGGTTGCAGGTGCAGGGCATTGATAGATATAACTGTAGGATACCATACGATGGTGCATTGACATCTCACCTCATCCCCAGCCATTGGGCCTTCATTGGCAACTGAGAAACTCACAAACACGTTTCCCGATTGCAAGTTGACGGTGAAAGCATAATAGTAGAATTTGGTGAAGGAGCTGTGAAACAGTAGGTGCACAAGGTTGCTCAGTCAGTACGCACTAAGGCTCATCTCTACACTACATGTAGAACATCTTCACTGTAGATAGCCCAATTCTTACAAAGCATCACACATAATGATTAAAGTAGAGTACAGGAACACCAGATGAGCAGGTGCTCATACAAACTCTGTAATTTCAGATAAAAGTATCCACTTCTCATGGCAATTCTCCCTCCCATGCATGCATACATGTATGTTGTGTTAGTGTTGGGCGATATCAATATAATGGCATTCCATTATTATGATCTGATGATAGGATAATTTTGACGATTATTGCCAAAATTGATCACAACTTATACATGTAATATTGAAATTGTGTGTGTTAACCTTTAATCTATTTTCATCCTTAATTCAGGATGGAAATCCTGAATTAAGGATGACTTTACGCCGCTCGTATCGACATCAATTCGAACGGTATTGATGATTTTTTTTTTGCTATTTAGCTTCTGTAGGCTTTCTTCTAAACAGCGCTATCCAGTTTAGTCGTTCAAATTTAGAAAAAAAACAATGTTTAGGCTTAGTTTCCTTTTTCGTTCGCAAATACCATCAAAGTCAGGTATAAAGTTGAGGAAAGAGCAGGAAGCTTACTTTCAAGATAGAAACTGTTACAAAGATCTGTAAGGAGAGCCAAAAAAGCAAATTCAAGAATATGGGACACAGGAGATACGAGCATCGAATGAACTCAAGACGGACTAAGCGAAGCGAGTCAGAGCGGGTGGTACGATGGTTAGCCTCTGCAAATAACAATAAAACAGCATTTCTGTCGTTGAAAGCAATGCAGAAATGCCTGGCATTGGTAGAAATGCTGTCACCAGTACTGTTGGGACATAAAAAGAAGGGGCGGATGCTCGGACAGTGATCATTAATTACACTTTTCTATTATTTGAGTACAAGTTTGATAAAAATACAACTTCTAACAAGAGTCTGGAGGTGCTACCACCAATAAGTAGTGAAAAGGAGTAAAATTGATATGTTCAATGCTCTTTGTAAGCATTCCAAACTATACATTGCTAATCATTTAATTTATGTAAGCGAGAGCAACGCAACGTGCTTATGCATCCTTGAAGTTTGGGCAGCTTTCTAGATGATAAAAATTATTCCATGCTATAGAATGTGCGCACCATTGTTGAAACAAACAGCTTCTATGTTTTAATGATTTTAATTTTTGCAGCAATGGTTGTTATAAACGGAAGAACTCACTATCCTGAATTCAGGATTTTACCGATCCTGAATTCAGGATCGTTTCACGCAGATTAAAGATTAAGCACTAACGATAAGGATAAAATAACATCAATGGGTGCTTTAAGACATACATTGTATTCTTGGATTAATTGACACTTTTGGGCAAAAGTCGACTTTTGTCACCAGAAATGTGCCTGTGCAACAGTATCCCTAACATGTGTTATAATGCATGCAGGGATCTCCATACTGGAGAAGTGTTTACTCAATGGGAGATCATATCTGATATTTAACTTCTGCACTGTCTAATACCCTGCTTGTCAACAGTGAACAATGGCACTGCATCTTTTGCTAATTAGTATGCTATAGCACAGTTCAATTCTTTTGTCTGAGCATTATTCAGTGAAATACTTGGATGTTGATGCAATTACAGCTGACAGGTAGGCTGATCACTTTGCTTTTTTCATGACTGTTTTGTAAGCGCTTTTCGAGCGATCTCTGCAAAACGTATAGGGTGGTGTTCTCTTAACAATGCTAGGGCAGTGTTCTCTTAACAATGGTGGAAAAGAAGTGTCGTGTTACTAGCCTTCACACATGATCGACTAATAGGGTCGTACCACTCCTTTTCACCAAGTACGCCTTCCTCTGTGGCTCGCAATCCAAAGTGTTGCCAAACTGGTGTTCTGGTACTAAGTACACCCCTTAAACGAGTTCCGCCCCCTGCTCTGATCCTGCCTTGTGGTTTATGGGAGCACGCATATGTAAGCTTTTATAATCCCATTCACTGTTTACAACAACAGTGTACATGTACAGCGTAGTGTGTAAGCCAGGGCTCATGACAATCAAGTGTACTGATTAAATGCCTATAATCAGTGTAATCACAACAAATCACCCAAAGATAGTGTGTGTGTGTGTGTGTGTGTGTGTGTGTGTGTGTGTGTGTGTGTGTGTGTGTGTGTGTGTGTGTGAATATAACTCACAGTCCATATCCAAAAGGGTAGAGAGGCTCTCCTTGGAAGTATCGATATGTTCTCCCTACCATAGTGTAGTTTGTTATATCTGGGACCTGACCAACATCACATCAGTAACACTGACTGGACTGACATTGGATAAACTCACCTGATCCAGGCTGGCTGGCCAGGTGTTGGGGAGTCGACCTCCTGGGTTGTACTGACCAGTGAGGACACTGGCCAGAGCTGTGCCTGCACTCTGAGCTGGGAAGAAGCTCTCCAATATGGACACCACCTGGTCTGAGTTCTTAGCCCAGGACACATCTAGCGGTCCAGCATTATAGAGGACCAACACCACAGGGCCTGGGGACCAGAAAGAGCTAACGACAAGCATACATGCAGGGGTAGAAACTGGTGTGTGTGTGTGTGTGTGGGGGGGGGGGGGGGGGGGGGTGAAGGTGTTGCCCCAACCTTTTGACTGAGCAAAGGCGGGAGTGATTTATTTTCGGTGAGCACAAAACTGTGATATAGTTAAGTTGCTGTACTTAACAGATGGCCATCTAAAAACAATTTCAAGCCAGCATAATGCATAACAGGTGAGGTATAACTATTTTATGTCATATGTGCTTTAATATAGTTCAGTCATGTGTGTGTGTGTGTGTGTGTGTGTGTGTGTGTGTGTGTCAAATGTACAGTATGTATTCCTCGCTAAGAATTTACTTTTACATTCTATGCAATCTGGCTGAGAATTTTGAGGAACAATGCAATATGGTAACCAGCATTTTAGTATTAAAAACAATTATTACCATGCATGAGTTTATGATTAAACTTTGTGTTGAAACCTATTTATAGCCATTCTGCTTCACCCGGAATCCTTGTGCTCGACCCTGGATCCCCGACTGTGAGGGCTTTTGCCATAATAGCACTGCATATCATAAGGTCCACTATTAAGTAATGTCCAGAAGCTTAGTCTCCCAGATAAATAGCGTCCTACGCAAATGAGGAAGGAGATGGTTCACGAAAACTCACCCTTACTGACCGATGCTGCATCCTGTAACAACTGCAGTTGGCTACCTGGTAGGTTGATGTCTGCCCTGTCATTGCCCTCGGACTCCACTATGCTGCCTATAGGAGATTGCACGTCATCTCAGCACAAAACATGCCGTTCACTGGTCATCATACCTGTCCCCAAGCACGCAATGACCAAGTCAACACCATTACAAGCCGCCTTCACTGAGGCTGAGTCGTAGGTGCTTCAGGTTTGAAGTATAAAAAAAGTTGGTAAACATGTTTGGTATGCATGTGCATATGTGTGTATATGTATGCGTACGTGTACATGTATGTACAAGTTTGTATGTGTGTATGTGTACGTGTATGTATGAGTTTGTATGTGTGTGTGTGTGTGTGCGTATGTGTGTGTGTGTGTGTAAAGGAAAGAAAGGAATAACAATGAAGAGGAAAATGCAGGAATAAGTAAAGTACTAGTCAAAACTTAAGTGTGCTCCTACACCACTCTCTAGGTAGGAGCTCTAGTCCATTTTGGAGTCATTCTGCATGACAGGGACTCAAGTGTGGTAACACAAAGCACTCCAACATACCAATATAATTTAAACTATCCCAAACGACGAGAATACTTGGGGCCACAGGCACTACTTATTTATCTTCTTTAGATACAAGATACTATTAGTACAATATCTACATGCACCTTTCTCTGCACTAAATAGAAACATACAAGTTTTGTATATCCTCAGAGAGCAATGGTATTCTAAGATGAAACTGGGGTGCAACTCCAAACACATACAGCAGAATACAGTGTTTTTCAATCCAACAAATACTTGGTGGCTGTAGATAGCACTTATAATACATGCACTCATATGCATAGGCGTGTGTGGTGCAGTGTACCTGCATTTATAATACATGCACTCATATGCATAGGCGTGTGTGGTGTAGTGTACCTGCATTTGGAATCACTACAGCCATCCGCACTGTTCAGCACAGACTTGCCAATGTTTGTCAATGTCTTGATGCCTTGAAGAGGGGTCACCACATATTCCACCTATGATGTCAAAACAGATAAGGCAAATGATTCATCACGATGTCATTAAGATTGACATACCATCACATCAGGCGAGTAGTCTCCAAACAGTGCATAAGGATTGTCTATGAATGGACCCACCACCTGGGGAGGGGGAGGGGGTTGAAACAAATCAAATGACATAGTGAGCTAGGCACATAAGGATCAAGACACACATAAGGATGAGGACACACACTAGGATAAGAACACACACAAGGATGAGAACACACACAAGGATGAGGACACACACAAGGATGAGGACACACACAAGGATGAGGACACACACTAGGATGAGGACACACACAAGGATGAGGACACACACTAGGATGAGGACACACACAAGGATGAGGACACACACTAGGATGAGGACACACACAAGGATGAGGACACACACAAGGATGAGGACACACACAAGGATGAGAACACACACAAGGATGAGGACAAACATAAGGATGAGGACACACACTAGGATGAGGACACACACAAGGATGAGAACACACACAAGGATGAGGACACACACAAGGATGAGGACAAACATAAGGATGAGGACACACACAAGGATGAGGACACACTAGGATGAGGACAAACATAAGGATGAGGACAAACATAAGGATGAGGACACACACTAGGATGAGAACACACACAAGGATGAGGACACACACTAGGATGAGGACACACACTAGGATGAGAACACACACAAGGATGAGGACACACACAAGGATGAGGACACACACAAGGATGTGGACAAACATAAGGCCCATAAGTATCAGGACACACTAAGAGGTACATGTAAGTATAAAGGGACACAATTAATTATCTCATACGCAGGCAGTGTCCACTTCATTCTCAATGGGAAGACCAGTAAGTGGTGTATTCTTGAGGAGGACAATGCTCTCCAGGGCAGCCTGAAGTGCCAGGGCTCGGTGTTCATCACTTTGCACCACTGACACGTTAATCCTACACACACACACACAAGATGCTGGAGGTCAATTGAATTGTTCAGGAGAATCTTGTGAGACTCACGTGGTGTAAGGATTCATCTCTGGAGGGTCAAACTCTCCCAGCTTCATCCTCACCATGAATAAACGACTTACTGCGTCGTCAATTGTGCTGTTCTGGATGAGACCCTGAGGTGGGGGCAAAGAGTTTTCCAAGACATTGGATGGGATAGATAGGAACAAGATGTGCATGACGGTAATTAGTATGCTAATAACTCACACACACATACACACACATACACATGCTCACACACATGCTCACACACATACACACACACATGCTCACACACACACACATGCTCACACACATACACACACGCTCACACACATACACACACGCTCACACACATACACACACACTCACACACACACACATACACACACGCTCACACACATACACACACGCTCACACACACTCTCGCATGCACACACACACATGCTCACACAACACATACACACACGCTCACACTCACACACATACACACACGCTCATACACACACACGCACACACACATACACACACATACATGCACACACACATACACATACATGTACATATATACACACACACGCTCACACATACACACACGCTCACACACACACACACACATACACACATGCTCACACACACATGCTCACACACACACATGCTCACACACACACATACACACACATGCTCACACACACATACACACACACTCACACACACACACGCTCACACACAATCTCTCGCATGCACACACACACACACACACACACACACACACACACACACACACACACACACACACACACACACACACACACACACACACACACACACACACACACACACACACACACACACACACACACACACACACACTATGCACAATCAATGCTGCCCTAAGCCTTGCGCTAACCTCCATAGAAGCTTGGCCAATGGTGGAGAAGACGTTGTTCTCATAGTTACCGTCCTCAAGACAGGTGCCAGCATTCACAGCCACTGCTGCGGTCTGTGTAGCATTGGATGTGTACTGATGACCTAGCCAGATGTTCTCTATGGGAAGGTCCAAGGAACTTTGTTGTATAGCCAATTACCTCTTACATATGTAATGAAAAAAATCTAGGATCTAGGAGGTGCACACATATACAAACACACATTTGATGTTCATTGAGACCACAAGAAGATCAAGGTAAGTTTAAACGAGCTGGCGTATACAACACAGTACACACATGGTGAAAGCCAAACAAAAGGGTGGGGTGGGGTGTGGACTCACCTATGGCACCCTGGTCACTGACAACATATCCTGCAAGTGTGATGAAGATAGTAACATGACTATCCCAGTACACATAGGCCAGTTTGAGACCCGGGGGGGGGGGGGGGGGGGGGGGGGGGGGAGGGGAGAGCAGGACCCATGCACAGTAGTCATCAATAGCACCTTCACAGACTAGAGAAGCATTGTAAATTATATTATTATAATTCAGATTGAACACGCACAAGCCACGCTAAGCCAGCCCACTGGTTACATGTACCTGGGAAGTTCCACTCATTTCGTAGTATAGTGGTCAACAGCTCATTGTTGGCACATGCTGGGATACCGTTGATGCTGTGATAGAACATGACTATCACGTGACTGTCACATGACATCCAGTGACATACCTGTTGTAACTGCACATGAGGCTCCACGCCCCAGCCTCCACACATGCCTTGAACTGGGGCAGGAAGGTCATCCTCCAGTCGCTCATCGACACCTGAGTGGTGGGTGGCACTAACCAGGGAATGATGTAATGGGGTGTGGCTTTACCACAGCATTGAAGGAGAATCGAGACACTGGAATATTCTCAGGACCTCCATGGACATCAAAGTGCTTGCAGCCAGCATTGGCTTTGACATACGTTGGGTTGTCTGGTGGGTACGAAAGAGCGTAAGAGCTACTCCTATTAATGCACACCATACAAACCTCCTTGAAGTCCAGTTACAAAGGCCGTAGCCATGTACCCTGAAAGCCAAGGGTCTTCACCATAGGTCTCCTATCGGAAATATACAGTGTATACACATAGCATGACACACAATGTAGTGAGGCACCCTCATGTACACACCCACAATACAAAATATTCACACAAGCATAAAGTGAACAAAAATTCATGAGAGCATAATGACCATAACATCCACCCTCACCTGGTTCCTCCCC
The DNA here is from genome assembly GCA_013339895.1 of Ephydatia muelleri. NCBI lineage: Eukaryota > Metazoa > Porifera > Demospongiae > Spongillida > Spongillidae > Ephydatia > Ephydatia muelleri. Next base: position 2,983,813 of record JABACO010000021.1, read on the forward strand.
CAGCGAGGGTCTCTGAGAATGTTGATGACAGGACTCCAGCAGCTCAGACCAGTATGGAAAGCATAGGAGCCATGGGCTGTGGCATTGTTGTTCTAACGCGGGACAATATGCCATGATCAGGGAGTTGCAAAGGAGTATTCACTGACCTTGGCTCTAACTTCTGTAGCTGTTGCACTGGCAACACTATACAGAAGGTCATAGTTGAAGGTGGCAGTCTGGGGGGGAGGAGGGAGGGAAGGAGGATGGGGAGGAGGAAGGATGAAGAGGAGGATATGGGAGGTGAGGAGGAAGAGGAGGAGGAGGAAGAGAAAGAGAATAGAGAAAATAGAGGAGGAGGACGAAAGGGGGAAGAGAAGAAGAGTGTGCATAATATGTATAATTCGTACAGCTTGAAAGAAGACCTTACAAGTCCAAGCGCTTGGGGGAAGGATGTGGCGGGGCCTGCACCCACGTCACCGCTGAGACACTCAGTCCCCCACTGATAGGGATTGATGCAGAGGTAGTCAATAGCGGGTGCAGGTCCTGTAATAAATACCAAACACAATTCGATTAGAGCTTGGATCCTTGGGATGGCCAGGTGCATGTATATGTGTGTCTTACCGTTTTGGTCTGCACCTCCACGCGACATTTGAAGCACTTTGTCCGTAAAGTTTATCCTGCTTACAAGGTCCTTTTTTTGGAGGGGATGCGCAGCAGGCCCCGGCGGGAAAAAGATAGCCCATCGTTAGGAAAGGTGTGTGCAATGCGAAAGAGAGACAATACCCTGACGCGTACGCTGAGCGAAAGGTTGGTGTCTCTGAAAGGGAAGAAATCACAGTCGCTAGTCTTTGCAACGCAGCTTGGCACCGCATTGAGTGCAAGCAGTGCACATAGCAGCAACAGGCAAGCCATTTTTTTTTTTCGCCCTGGAGAATTAAATACGTAATTTCAATAAAAGTCAGTGCATTAATAATCGCGTACCTCGTGCCAGTGTTTCAGATATTTGAATTTATTTGTTTCATTGAGAAATATATGTTTCCAACAGCCACGTTGGATATGCACAATTAGTCTGGACCTGGGTAGTCTGGGGACCCGACTGATGGTTCTTAGTCGGGTCCCCAGACTAGACTCTGGGGATGATTCTACCTGATGCCCAGCAAATAAAAAATATATTTGAACTGCCAATAGCAATGTATGGGAATTAAATGGGTTTGAATCTTTTTCATATGGAATCGAATGTTATAATACAGCCAACATCCATGGCTACTAAAATTTGGAAAGCCAAGATTGTACTTGATGCTCAAGGATTAATAAACCTTTTCACATTTCAACTGACTTTACTTATGCATGGGAATTACAATGATTTCTTTATCGTTTCCTGATGAGAGGTGAATCTTTTTCATCTGGAATTGTATCTCATATAATACAGTTACTACTTGAATTTGGGTGGATCGAGGATGTCCTGAATCACTTGATGTACAGCGAATAAAGAATAGATTTTGAAATGAACTAACTACCTACAGCTATTATGGGAATTGAATGGTCGTGTTTGTTGTATTGTTTCCGGATCGAGAGTCGAATGTTTTTCAAATCATATATAACAGCCCCCATTGGTATCTACACTACTTTATATGAGTTGTAAATGCTAATACTCTACTTGATACTAAGAGAATAATCTTCCTTTCCAAATTTGAACTGCCTACTACAAGAGAAAATATAGCATTATCTCTGCTAATACTAATGCATTGGCTGATTTATCGTATCATTGGTATCGACGTAAATTTGTACAGTTTGTAAGTGTCAAGATTCTACATGTACTTTGATGATCAGGAATCATAAAACTTTTCAGTAGAAATGCCTATACTGATGAATGAGTTTCTTTGTTGTATAATGTTTCCTGATAATAGGCGAATCACATCCTATTGAATCACATAATACAGCCTCCATTAGTAGCTACTTGAATTATTATGGATTGTGAATGCCATGATTAAACTTGATGTTCAGTGAATGAAGAATGTATTTCTGTTTTGAACTACAAGAGCAATGTATGAAATTGAGTGAACTTCATTGATGTATTGTTTCATGATTAGAGGCAAATCATTTTTATCGGGATCAATTCTTATAATACAGCTCTTATTGGTAGCTAATTAAATATGTATCAGTTGTGAATGCCAATATCTCAGCTAATAATACATATGATTTGCAAACGCAATGATTGCGGTGACACTCAGCAAATGAAACACGTTTTCAGCCAACAGAGAACTATGGAATATACATAGGCTTTCATACCTCATGGTTTCTTCACAAGAGGCGAATCTCTTGTTTCCTGGATCGAATCTTTGTTTAACACAACACATGAGTAGCTACTTCAATTTGTATGGTTTGTGAATGCCATGATGTGGGTGACACTCAGCATATAAAACACGTTTTAGCCTATACCAATGTATGGGAATTTCATGGGTCATGGTTTCCTTATAAGAGGTGAATCTTTTTCAAATATGATCAAATCTTGTATAACACGACCCATGACTCTACTTCGATGGTTTGGGAATGACATGATTGTGGGTGACACACAGCAAATAAAACATGTTTTAGCCTGTACCAGTGTATGGGAATAACACTCCTCATGGTTTCCTGATAAGAGGTGAATCATTTTCATGGGTTGTTAAAATTTGATCCCGGATTCGCGTCTTATCAGGAAACCATGAGGTGTGAAAACCCATGTAATTCCCATCCATTGCTGTAGGCTGAAAACGTGTTTTATTCGCTGAGTGTCACCCACAATCATGGCATTCATAAATCATACAAATTTAGGTAGCTACTAATGAGGAGTAAATTACAAGATTCTATCCCCGATGAAAACGACTCGCCTCTTATCAGGAAATCATGAGGTGTGAAAACTCATGGAATTCCCATAGCCTTGAAAGGTGTTTCATTTGCTGAGTGTCCCCCAATCATGGCAATCACAAATCATATGCATTTAGGTAACTACTAATGGAGAGTAAATTACAAGATTCGATCCGGGATGAAAAAGATTCGCCTCTTATCAGGAAACGATGAGGTGCATAGCTATAGGCTGAGAACGTGCTTTATTAGCTTAGTCATCCACAATCATGGCATTCACAAACTATTCAAATTCAAGTATCTATTCATGGGGCGTATTAAACAAGATTCGATCCTGGATGAAAAAGATTCGCCTCCTAACAGGGAACCATGAGGAGTGAAAACCTATGCTAATCCCATCCATTGCTATAGGTTGAAAATGTGTTTTATTCGCTGAGTGTCACCCACAATCATGGCATTCACAAATCATACAAAGTTAGATTGCTATTTATGGTGAGTAAATTACAAGATTCTATTCCAGATGAAAAAGATTAGCCGCTTATCAGGAATCCATAAGGTATGCATACCCATGTAATTCCCATTTATTGCTATAGTTTACTTTCTGAGTGTCACCTACAATCATGGCATTCACAAATCTTAAATTAGGTAACTACTAATGGGGATTAAATTGCAAGATTCGAGCCCAGATGAAAAAGATTCGCGTCTTATCAGGACACCATGAGGTGTTAAAACCCCCATACATTGCTATAGGTTGAAAATGTTTTTTATTTGCTGAGTGTCACTCACAATCATGGCATTCATAAATCATACAAAATTAGGTAACTACTAATGAGGAGTAAATTACAAGATTTGATCTCCATGAAAAAGGTTCGCCTCTTATCAGGAAACCTGAAAACCCATGTTATTCCCATACACTGGTATAGGCTAAAACGTGCTCTATTCGCTGAGTGTCACCACAATCATGGCATTCACAAACTAGTCAAATTAAAGTAGCTATTCAAGGGGCGTGTTAAACAAGATTCGATCCCAGATGAAAAAGATTCATATTCGTTTCTTATCAGAAAACCATGAGGAATGAAAACCCATGTTAAACCCATACATTGCTATAGGCTGAAAATGTGTTTTATTAGTGTCACCCATAATCAAGGCATTCACAAACTATTCAAATTCAAGTAGCTATTCATGGATTCTGGATAAGAGGTGAATTTCTTTTTTCATCCGGGATCGAATCTTGTAATTTACTCCCCATTAGAAGCAACATAAATTTGTGAATGCCATGATTGTGACTGACACTCACCTAATATAACACCATTTAGCCTATACCAATGGATAGAAATTACATGGGTTTTCACACCTCATCATTTGCTGATAAGAGGGAAATCTTGGTCATCCTGGATCGAATCTTGCAATTTACTTCCTATTGGTAGCTACCTTAGTTATGTATGGTGTGAATGCCATGTTTGTGGGTGAACTCAGTGAACAAAACACTTTCTAGCCTACACGAAGGTATGGGATTACATGGCTTTTGACTCCTTTTGGTTTCCTGATAAGATTCGAATCTTTGTCATCCGGGATTGAATCTTGCAATTTACTTGGCAATGGTAGCTATTGTAATTTATAAGTTTTGTGAATGACATGATTTTGGGTGACACTCAGTGAATAAAACAACGGTTTAGCCTATACCAATGTATGCTCATGATTTCCTGATAAGGGGCAAATTTTTCATCCAGGATCGAATCTTGTAATTTTCTACCCATCTGAAACCAATAACATGGGGTTCGATATAACGTATACTGGGGCAAGAAATAACTTACTTTGCGAATATTACAGTTAAACCTGTGCACCAAAATGGCAGATAGTGTATTAATTTATATTATGTGGCAATGATCTGCAGCCGATTATAGAGTGATCACATGACACATGAAAAAGTACTATAAGGATATGAATACAATGCATGTCAAGACACAACACTAAAACACAAGTGAACCCCAGAAACACTGTATCAGAATACATCAGGCGTGGTTGAGCCAAAAGGCCTTTGTAACCAAGCCTTCATTGGAACTGTGTTTCCGTGAACACAAGGTGCAGTTCTGGTTAGTTGCAATATACTAAATGTTATGGAAGAGGTTCCGGTACTTTCCCAGCACTAACATCCGTTGCGACCTTCACAATCTGCAATACAATTTTAAGCAGGCTGAGCAAATGCATTGCTATGATAAATATCCTCATTACAAACTAAGGTGGACATGGGTTCAGTGATAGCACAGCAGAGATGACTGATCTTGAGGCATGCAAACATGCACCTTAAAAATAAACATGCAACGACTGCCAAATCCTTTTAATTACTGGTTATTCTAAACCACAATCCACTTTCTAATAATAATGAAATTAATAATAAAATAATAATAAAGGGTTTATAGGGGTTTGGTGCGGTCAAGCAAACTAGATTGTTGTGAGCAGAATAATAAGACTGCCATGTTGATTTGTTGTATACTAAATATCATTAATTAAACAAAGTGCATTTATTGTATTCTGTGAGTTGCATAAGTGTATGCAAACTGGGCAACTTCAAGTAAATACTTTTACATGTATATATCATTGTCAAATGTCATGTGGTCACTAGTTCATACTGTATATCAGCATGAATGAAACTTTCTTCTGTTTCTAACTGAACACACTGCCCCTAGCACCAACTGAGAATAGGCACAGTACACGTATATTCAAGCACAGCCATCTAATGCACTTGGATGTAACATAGTTCTGCCCATATGTGACAAATGTTGTGTTCCAATGGAAAAACCTACACTGTTCAGTGCAATAGTACTGTTACATTTTAGACAGTCTGTTGTGTTAACACAACTACTAACGTACCCTGCCTCCTCCACTGTTACCACTATGCTACCATTAAATGGCAATTTTCCATTGTCTTTTAATGTTTCGTGCGTGGAACGGACGACGAAAACATAAACATGAACAATTGTAGGCAACAGAAACTTCAATACATTGATTAATCGTGGCCCTTCAAAACGGAATAGATTCGATAGACTAGATTTGTTTTTCAAAACAGCTACAGATAGTATAGCTTACTGCACATCTAGCTTTGAGGTTATTCCTACATCTCATCTCCTTTCTATGGTAAGTGACCAACTACTAAACCTGCTCGCTTCACTTCAAAGTTCTGCATATCTGTCCTTTTTGTTAGTAGTGTCTCTGTAACATCTGCCACAAGTCAGTCCCCTATGCTTTTGTAAATATGAATTAAATTTATGAGTGGATAAAAGTGGGGTTTAGAGTGAGAATAATATGGAATCCCGGGGGCTAGGTACTACGTGCGACCGGGCTGGAACACTGGAGCCCCGGACATCTGGTGAGGCGTAGGTGTGTGCCTCGGACATCACCGCGCCTACGGCGTCACCAAGACAGTGGGGGAGCACACAAGAATTCCGCTGCCATTTTTAACGCACGTAGATAATACATGACCGGTTCATAAATTTCATTGGTTTCATGAAAAATTCAATGAATCAATTATTTACCAAGGAAAAAAATGCCGTTTTACGACATGCACGAAACCAGTGCCTACATATAATTCATGGACATGTGGTTGCACCACGTGCAAATCCCAACTCACCGACATGTCATCCGGGAAATTCCCCCTCTGTTGCTTTGAAAAGACAAGGTGGCCATTCACCTTGACTTCAAAATCACCTATGTAATGATCGTGCTAAGTATACCATGCCAGGTGAACATAAGTCCCTCACCTTGCAAAGCAACGGCTCCGGTCACTTTGGCATGAGGTACAGCCTCTGCAATCCTCTGTGCAAGCACGTTGTACCTCGAAGCATACCCTCATCTTCCGCTGCAGTACACAGATCACATACACACACAGACAGGCACAAACCACCGACCACACAAACACACATGTATACAGACACACAGATACAGAAATACACCCACATACCACACACAGACACACAAATGAACACACAGGCACACACATGGACACACACACATAAGCAACGGTAACATCACATGCAGGAATGCACACAGTGTCAACTGCAACTTGACATGCCATTTTATATATGGTAAATACACTAGAACGTCATTAACACAACCATCAGAGGGACAACTAATGCCCGTCTCGACGCTCAAATAGGTTAAGAGGCAAGGTCATCTTTAGAATATGGTAGGCTAATCTAGAGAACAACCTTCCGTGTGACAATTTCGAAAAGCCATCAACAAAGGTGATAAGTGCAGTTACACAGTATTCTCCAACATTCACACTCACGATTGCTTACCAATAATCTACGTGGACGTTTACAGGATGCGCCTTATTCGCCCAGTTCACAGCGGCTCTTAACAGCACTCGACTTGACTGCATTATTATTATATCACGTGACCATCACATGGTATAAAAAACCACAATTTGGTTCTTTATTTATGTGTTCGACGTAGGATGGCAGCAGAACCAACGAAACAAGACATTGCCCATATTTTCAAGAGGCTGCGATCCATCGGTGCGAACAAGGTATGTTCTAAGACGCATCAACGCCGTAGTAAGAACGCACTAGAAGATTATCAATGCCATTTTCTTAAGATTAAATTGACGAGTGACAGTCGCAGAAGTCCCGAGAGATCTATACATGTGCAAACCGTTTTACCCCCATTCGTTTGTTTTGCGCCACAATTTTGATGATGTCTGATCGATTGCCTTGTATTTAATTGGGAGCACTCTATATTGACAAGCCACGGCGTATAGAAGATGAACTGTCCTATTTAGTTATAGTACGGATGTCGCGGGTCCTCATTGCCACATTTTATAGCCCTAGTGGTCTTGGAAGGGTGTCTGTTGGGCAGGTTAATGGGATGGTTGAGATGTCCTTTTCCCGCCCCTTCTTGAAATATATATGTTCATTTTTGTGTTTATTTGTCCCCCTTCAACACTCTTTTGTTAATAACTAACCCATTGCGGAGTTAAAGTGACCATTATTGCTATGTGTCATTGTTATCTAATTGGGTCATGTGATTTCGTTAATGTTGACCTTTGTGGAGCATGTAAGGATTAGATCGACCTCAGTAGCACGCAAGGTTGCAGGGGTTAGTTTCAGTCTCTGTGTGTGGTTTTTGGACTTCTATGTTGCATTTATATGACTTAACCTGACATAATTAATGCAGAATATTAAAGTGCACTCGATACAGTATATTGTACTTGTGCTCAGTGCTGTGGTATGCTTTGGGTTAGCTGGGTTATCCATTCAGTCTAGCTATCGTGTTGCGCACATTCTTTGCTTCCGCTGTGCAGGCATGTTTCGACTGTGCAGCAAAGAACCCCACGTGGGCCTCTGTCACCTATGGTGTGTTCCTGTGCATTGACTGCTCCGCTGTCCACCGTTCGCTTGGTGTGCACCTCAGCTTTGTCCGGTACGGCTTGGTGGCTATAAAGCACATTCTAATAGATGCATTGTTATATTTGCGCATAGCAGGTGTAATTTTTGTTTGTGTCTGTGCGATACAGGGGATGTGTGTTGGGTCTGTCTATGGATAATGATGTGGGGCACATACTTGATGTGTCAGCTGTTGCTGTCTGTGTGCATTCAATCTGTGGATAGCATTTTGATGATGTGATTTTCAGGGTCTAACATGTTTTGTGTTTAAATGTTCTGGTGCTTTTGATGAACCCTGTGTTTCCACTCTGTGTGCTCTCTAACACACCCCTCCCTATGTGTGTCTGTGTGTGTGTCTGTGTGTGCGTTGGTGTGTGTCTGTGTGCGTGTGTGCTTGTGTGTATCTGTGTGTGTTGTGTGTGTGTGTGTGTGTGTGTGTGTGTGCGTGCGTTGGTGTGTGTCTGTGTGTGTCTGTGTGTGTGTGTGTGTGTCTGTGTGTGTGTGTGTCTGTGTGTGTGTGTGTGTGTGTGTGTGTGTGTGTGTGTGTGTGTGTGTGTGTGTGTGTGTGTTTAAATGAACCTGGTATCCCTTCCTGCAGGTCAACCCAGCTTGATTCATGGACATGGCTTCAGCTGAGAGCCATGCAAGTGGGAGGCAACGCACTAGCTGTGAGAGCGATGATGTCACATTGTGTCATTACCATCCCATCCATCGTTCACCCTTACATGTACACTGTACTCCATCCTTCACCTCCTCACTCCATCCATCTTTCACCTCCTCACTCCATCCATCCTTCACCTCCTCATTCCATCCATCTTTCACCTCCTCACTCCTTTCCACCTTAAGTACTCACATCCATCTTTCACCTTCCACTAGCGCAATTCACTGTTCTCACTTGTCTGTGTGTGTGTGGGTGTGTGTGTGTGTGTGTGTGGGTGTGTCATGTATTTATGTGTATGTGTGGGTGTGGGTGTGTCATGTATTTATGTGTGTCATGTATTTATGTGTATGTGTGTGTTCTTTTCAGAGCACATTCTTCCGGCAACATGGCTGTACCACGAATGACGCTAATGCCAAGTACAACAGTCGTGCTGCTCAGCTGTATCGTGAGAAGCTGACCACCATGGCTGCCACAGCACATAGGGCCCATGGGACTGAGGTGTGTGTACAGGGTGTATTTTCTTGTGTACAAGATGTGTGTGTTCGTGTACAGGGTGTGAGGATGTGTGAGTGTGTACAAGGTGTATGTAATTGAGCATGCGGTGAACGTGTGCACGTGTGTATTGTGTGTATTCGTTGTGTGCACATGTGTACATATAATATGTGTGAACATGTGTGCAAATACATGTGTACATGTGTGAAATCATGTCAGGTCAATAAAAGTAAGGTGACATCTTCAACTTTTCCGTTTGGATGAGGTCATTGTCCAGTACATACTCCAAAGATCAAACCACTTTTGAATTGTGTGGGTTCAAAGTTTTGACCCTTTGTAAAAACAAATACAACATTGGGGGCGTGTCTCTCATTGACCTGACAGTAATAAACACACTGAGGTAACCCACTTAGTACCCGACTTCTCATAATCATTAAACAATTAGTTATTAATTGAGGGTTTATTGCAAAAAGAAGTGTATCATGTTTAAGTTTTAATTGCCTAAATGTATATTGCTAGAATTAAACGAAATTGCAACGAATGTGTTCCTGGATGATTGTACAATTAATATGGTAACATTTATGTTGGACTTCAAATTTCTTGCATAGATACTTTAATAAACCAAGAAATTAATTACTTAACGTACAGGTATTCATAGTTTGCATAGCTAACCCCACATCGACATGTCCAGCTGTATAATGTGCTATGCTGTAGATACAAACTGAAGTATGGTTAAATAATAAATGGCTGTGCCCAGCGTGAGTATTACAAGCACTGAATGTCTGGCTGTGTCCAGTGTGAGCATTACAAGCACTGAATGTCAGCGCACAAATGCACATGATCGTCAGATGCATTCGCATTAGTGCCTTTGCGCACGGCTCATTAAGTATGCACAGTGCTGAAATGGCTAATTGCTGTACCCTTGGCATTGCGCTAAATGAATGTCGTAACAATGAATCCAGTGAAGCTTTTTATATTCTTACAAAGAAAACACCCTGCTGCACATTAAGGAAATGCTGTGATCCCTTTAGTAATCATATGAAGCCAGTAAGGTATCAGAGTTCATAAGGCGCTAATGCGAATTCATGCAGATGAGTGAGTCTGTGCGCTTGCAAGGCGCTAATGCGAATGCATTTGACAATCCTGTGTATTTGTGCAATGATGTTCAGTACTTGTAATACCATAGACATTATACAGAAGGGATTGGGCGTTTTCACACCAATTAACAGTTTCCATCACTGTAGTAAGAAAAGTTGGTGGAATAAAATGGCGGATAAAGGTAAAGCTAGTTGTTTCAATTTGAAACAAAGCTGTTCCAAGGTTGTTGCTGGTGTTTCCAGGTACAATTGTAGAGGAAGAGAAAAAGATTTGTGATTTGTTTATATAAGAGTCAAAACTTTGAACCCACACAATTCAAAAGTTGGCTGAACAATGACCTCGTCGGTGGTTCAAGTTTATAGAGGATTTGAAGATGTCACCTTTTTTTTATTGACCTGACATGATTTTTACCCACATGTGATTGTATACAGGTTGTGTATGTTATTTGCACGCATGTCTGTTGTGGGTTTGTGTTTTGTTTTCTAGTGGGTAAGTGTGTGAGCAGCTGTGAAACATCTGTCTTCTTTCAAATAAGCTAACTATTTATGTCAAGGTGAAAGGGCTGAGTTTTCAGTCATAGTTACAAAAAGATGATGTCATTATGACAACTTCTTCCATGTTCTGCATCACCTGGTTGCTTGGTTTTTGTTGTGTGGTTTCAGCTTCACATTGAGACACACCAGCCAGTGTCTGAGCCGCAAGAAGATGACTTCTTTTCATCACACATGTCTGCACATCCCACAGAGGGTAAGAAGCATCTGAAAATGCCTAATGATTCTTAGTGTTTTCTAATCAGCCTACAATATGTTGTTCTGTTTTTCATTTTACTGTATGTTCATTTTCGACTTCCTCTAGAGTTGACTCTTGACATGTCAGCTGTCTCAATCTCCAAAGGCTCCACTTCTGTTGCTCCCAATCACTCAATCTCTGAAGACACGCAGGATCCTCTCCGTCAGCCCAGTGTCGATGGTCTGATGTCTCCCAGCGCCTCAACCATGCAAGGATCTACAGCCTCGTCCAAGCAAGGTAACGTGCGCTATGTGACGGGTCTTGCTCCTACTGTACACCTGACCTTATTTTTGTGCTTCTATGCATTTATGTGCGACCTGCACTTTTTGCGTGATATATCCGATCATAGAGAGACAGGTGTACAACTGCCATCACCATTGTACATGCCCTTGCTTACTTGTGTATTGCACACATGTATTTGACACACCACACACCACCATTTGTGGACGAACACATAAAAGAGCACGGTCGTACGACATGTCGTTTGGATATCCCCCAGGGGCCTACATACTGTAGGCGTAGGCACTGCGTGAAAAATTATAGGATGCAGTGCACTTGATGTGTGCGTTTCATTTGTGCAAGAAACACATGCATCCATGCAACTCCGAAGTTAATATTGGTTTGGTTACCTATGCCTTGTATCAGATATGTGTACCATACATAAACACATATGTACCCACCTAGTACCAAGTGTGGTAATTTATTTTTCACTCTCAACTGTTGAATGTTTTTCTTTGTCCCCATTAGAAATAAAATCATCGATTATTTCAAAGAGAAAGACTCCAGGGAAGCCAGGGGTAAGATGTGTGTGTGTGTGTGTGTGTGTGTGTGTGTGTGTGTGTGTGTGTGTGTGTGTGTGTGTGGTGTGTGTGTGTGTGTGTGTGTGCGTGCGTGCGTGTGTGTGTGTGTGTGTGTGTGTGTGTGTGTGTGTGGCATAACAGTGTGGGTGGTACATTTTGATATGGGGGGGGCAGGTGTGTGAAGTTCTGCACGATAATTTGTCTACTATTGGTATACATTGAGTTACCTTCATTTGTGCAAAAGTATTCATGACTTTGTTATGTGCATCTGTTGCTCCTAGCTTGGTGCTCAGAAGGGACTCGGAGCACAGAAGGTGTCCTGCAACTTCGCAGAGATAGAAAAGGAAGCCAGTCAGGAGCAAATGAAGAAAGGTACTCTACTTTTTGGACGCCTACTTTTATTGTACATGTTGAAGAGGGATGCAACCAGAGCTGAGATGCTGTGGTAGTATTTGTGGTGGGTTATCGCATACTCTCCTCCAGAGCCTTCTGTTCCTGTGGAGACGTCTGTCACTGCTGGGCTGTCATCTAGGCTGGAGGTTGATTATAAGGAACCCAAGTTCCAGGACCCCCAGAAAGCCAAGCAGGCAGAGCGACTTGGAATGGGCTTGGGACGCATCAGGTGAGTTGCGGCACTGCAAGCTAGGAATGTTGGGGATGGTGTTGAGTATATACATGTAGATGTAGAGCTCTAGTACATTCTAAGTCATGCATTAGGTCAACATAATTCAGACTTCTGCCTTTGGTTTCACCAGACACTCTGCATCATCACTTCACAGTTGCATTCACTTTGTTACTATCAGTTCACAGAGCCACTCAGCCTCTGCTTCCATGGGAACCATTGACCAGACAGGTCCTAACGGCATCAAGGGCTCCTTCAAGATGGACAATTTCTCTTCAGCCACGTCTGAGTAAGCGCACGTTGTTTAATGTAGCTGAATGCTAACCATTGCATGAGCAGCGAGATTTGAGGACCACATTTTAGTATTTAATTTGAATTCAAGCTCAGTCGTAATTGAACAGTACATGGAACAGCATACGGTACAAATATGAAAAGCATTTTTTTTTAATCAAACATCTATCAGAGCCAATGGGAGCTGGTCCTATGTAGGGTTAATGAAGGATGTTTGGTTTTTGAAAGCTTATTACAGCAGTCCTCTGCTAACCCTGCTCCATCTTCCAGTCCTGTTGTACTCCATTTGGTACGAGAGCCCTCAGACAGAAATACGTAGCTTTAAGGTTTCAAATGGCAATCATGCTCTTTCCCATCCCAATATTTCGTTGTTCGACTTCAGCACTTGAGTGCAATGTTCTGAGCAAGGTGTTAATTCGTATTTGTGTACACTGTATTTTGATGTCTCTCAGTGTATGTACAATGCATTTTGTGTCTGTTCTTTGGTACTTTTGCTGCATTTGTTCCGCAGTAGGATCGACGATGATGACTTGGTGTTGGGAGGAGGATCAAGGTGTGTGTTGTGTGTGTGTGCGTGTGTGTGTGCGTGTGTGTGTGTGTGCGTGTGTGTGTGTGTGGGCAAGAGAAATGAGGACAGCTTGAACTACATATTATGTACTGTGTTCGTGTGATAATCAGACGTGTACACTGTATGGGTGTACATGTACATGTATGTACATGTATGTAGCTGTGGGGGCTCTCTTTACTGTATGCGGGGGGAGAGTTCTTGAAAGAAAATTCAATAGGAATCAGGTGCATTATTGAACATTATCATACAGCTAAGGTGTATCTTCAAAATCTCTTACTGGATGCTTGTCATGTAGCCATTACAGTATGAATGTTGATATAACAGAGAGTGGGTTAAATAACAATATAACCACAGTTGTCATACCCAATTTAACAACAGTACCAAGGTTGTTAAATTGGTTTTGATAACTGTGGTTATATTGTAACACCTCTCTGTTATATCAATCCAAAATGGCTGCCAAGCATAAAGCAATTCACTGAGAGCAGGGGTTATTGATAATCAACGTTTTTATTTTGTAGAAAGGTGTAGCTTAGGTTTCCACTTAATGTGGTTAAATGTGTTTGATGATTTTCAACCTTCTTCATACAGTTATTATGTAATCAGTGCTGTGGAACCATTGTCTGTTTAACCCTTTCATTTCCCACCAAAATGCTTATCATACATTGATTCAAGGTATCATGACCTCTGATTTGATACCCAACATGTAACTGTACTTGTAGTGTGGATCAAGTTATTGCATTGCAAAGTTGAGCTTATCAGCAAACTAATTAATTATTCAATGTTGCGTTATCCTACAACCATTAAGGTTATTACATACAAATTGGGAAATGCGAACTCGTATGAAGACCAATATCTATGGAAAGATTGAGCCAAATTTGGACATGAGGTGCATATGTTGGCTGACTTCATATGAAATGACCCTGACATTTCTGGACAGCAACAAAGCATTTTGCATTGAACGGCTTTCTACTGTAGAATATGTTTTGTCATATCACGTTTAAATCTTCACTTGGAATACATACAAGTAGATCTGCCTTAACTGGATGAGATGCTGTTTCTTGTCAAAGTAATTCTTTCAATTTTAATGGTTCGAAAATTTGAACTTCACACACATTCTCAAATTACTTATGTCTTGTGTGCTGCCATTTCTGTATCTCTGAGCTTCAAAGGCAAAGTATTATTTATCATACTGTGTCTTTTGCTTCCCACACTGGGGATGAGTTTGTGCAGATGAAGCCAATCTCTAATTACTGTGATGTTTTTATAGTAATAAGCTATTTCTGGTGTCTGGAATACAGAACAAATAACCTCTCTTTGTTCACAATATGCAGGTGTACTCCAATATCAGCTCACTAGAATTCGCTTCTATATATACATGTACATGTATATTCTTTAGCCAACAGCAGTGGCAAGTGACAAGCACTAGGAGGGGGGTTTGAACTGTTATAATAAGAGGGCCTGACTCATTGTCAAAGCCGTTGTGTCTTGACCACAGTGGGGTGTCTAGCTCTGTTCATTTAGTCCTGCAAGCTTATTCCAACTCATCACACTGCCCTTTGGCATTGGCTTTCTACTTCCTATTAGAGCAGCCATTTCTCGTAATGGGGCTAGCTTTAATCTTGAGCTACAGTGATTCATTTAGTATGCAAACATTCCAAGTACACTCTGCTTACTTACATAGACCTACTGATGAAAAAATTCATGGCTATCATCTTGAAATCCATTTTGTCTATCATTTCCTTGTTAACATTGAAGGTCATGTCATTTTTGTTTAACCAACTCAAATGGGCAAAGTTCTGACAACTTCACGAGAGCACTTTGTTGTATCATTCTGAGTAATGGGTCTTGGTGATAAGATATAGGTTATAGTATATGCACATTATCTCCAGATATCGTATTGAGATCTCTGTGTGATAACCATGCCATTAATTGCTGTTGAACACTCGTTTTTTTTCTGGTATGCAAGACGAGTGCATAATACTGTAGCAGCTGTAGATCAGCACATTGAAACAGATAATTATTAGTTCATGTATATGTACTGTATGTGGTATGAAGGTTAATAACCAATAGACCCTTATAACCAATAGACCCTTATAACAGTATATAGAATGCAATTATGCGTCATGTCAGGAGCTCTAACTGTTGTTAATAATTACTATAAGCTCTACTGTGTTGTGAGTGTGCATGATTGCTGCATTGCAGGCCCGTTTTTGAACAAGCAGTGAGGTAGGAGCCTCACTACATGCAGGAACTTGCATTTCAGTAGAGAGCTGTGTGCTTTGCATTCCTAGTGAATCATGATCATATCCATGTACATGTCAACTTAGTGGAGACCAAGAAGATTGCTTATTTTGTTTATCTTCTCTTGCCTCCATTGTGAATTGCCTACTTGAGCACAAACGTTGCCACCAGCACATCCAGCTAGTGTCCCTATTACTGCCCTATAGACCGGGCGGCTGACTTAACCAGTCCCCATATGATCAACATCATTGAGGTGATCTCGAATGATTAGTAAATTAGGCCATTAGTAGTCTTTAACTTAGAATAGAGGCGTGGCCTGCAAATAAGCACGCCACGTTTTATTCTCGAACATTCTATATATTGGACATCATCAAATGACGAGCACAGAACATCTGGACATGCTTGTTTTACCACAGCGTTTACATACTAAACCATCCATAAAGATTGTGTTGCATTCACTCACTGAGTCCTGCTCACAATGTATTATCCGTAGGTCGTTATTTTCCTTTCTGGAGTACAATTTTAAAAGCTATGTAATTGAATTTATTGCATGGGTTGTTTTGTCTAGTATTTTTCGTACACAGTGTTCCTATTGATTCTTACAATTGAGTACACTGAAAAATTATAATCTATCCCGGTAATGACTTTTGCTTTGCATCCTGTTCCTGTCTTTAGTTAAAGGTGGCATCTAATGGAATGAGATGTGTTGTCACAGGAGGGGAGACAATGAGTTCTTTATGCTCCAAACCTCCACAGATATGATCCTCCCCCCTATTCAAGCTCCACCTACAGCACAAGCTCCAAGGACTCGAGGTCTTCCCCAACTGTGTTCAGTAAACACAGCGCCTTCGCAACGCAGAGTTCGGCAGAGAGCAAGCCATCCAGCACTGTTGCCAGCTTTGGATCCATGACTTCAGGGCCACGTAGGGGCAGCAAGGAGTAAGTCTGTTGTAGTTGTTTGTTATATTGATTCGCACCCTGAACTGCTGTGTGTTAAAAACTGACAGCCGTTTTGTATCTCACCCCACTTCTGCTGTATGTTAAAAGTGGGAGTGACCAACTGACACAAATACAGTTTTATACAGCTATGTGTGTGCATATGCAGATATGTACATTATTAGATATTATTAATTTGTTTGTTCCTTGCATCTTTGGAACAAATGGCACAGCTGTACATAAAAATCAATGAAGTTTGAATTGCCATAGCTTGAAAATGGTTATAAACTATCAACTTCCTATATGCAACACTTTATACATTACTACCCCGTTTTTCTATGTGAAAAAATATTTTGGTGTCTTGCACAAGCACAGTGCCGATGTTACAAGGTCCAATACCCCATGGGGTTCAAAACTGCCACGTCTTCAGGTAGGAGTGCTTCAAATTCGGTTTGTATGTAGAGGGGTCCTGTACTATTGATTTGCTCTGTTCGTTGATTTTTACTCTACAGCTAGCTATGCAAAGTAATCCTCTCAATTTGCTCCAATGATTTAATACTCGCTTCCCCATACATTAAATTCAATACGGTTTGCCTAAATTATTGGAATGAATTGACTGGGAAAACTTTATATAGTTATCCCATAACAGAACGGATAGAGTAAAAATTAACAAACTGAGCAAATCAATAGTGATAGGACCCCTCTACCTACACACCAAATTTGAAGCGATTTGAACACTCTTACACTGTACCTGAAGATGTGGTGGTTTTGAACCCCATGGGGTATCGGCCCTTGTAACATCAGTACTGTGCTTTGTGAAAGACACCAAAATATATTTTCACATAGCGAAATAATGCTGTATGATCAGAGGGTCGGAAGTCATGTAGCCATTCAAACTTGATGCATAACATTTGTCTGTGGGGCAGAGACTGTCCCATATGTACATGTTTCTGTATATGTGCAGCACGGCCTCTGTTGTGAGAAATGACTCTTCTGAGGGAGCCCAGCAGAGGTTTGCAGGTGCCAAGTCCATTTCATCCGATCAGTACTTTGACAAGGGAGGGAGAGCTGTAAGTGTTTGAAATATGGCCTCTAAATCAACTAGTATTATTTGATATATTTTTGTCTAAGTCATGTACACATCCACATTCATGCAGGGTCTAATTGTCTGTTGCGCTGAAAAACATTGCTTTCACATTGTATCCATGCATTTGGCTTAAATGTGCTGGTTGGATTTGATTTTTATGAATGCAAGCAGAAGTCAGAGATGGGTTGGTGTTAAGCCCGATCTGTTAAGCATCTACTAAGCTTCTACCCATGTTCAGAATGCTGCAATCTTGGGTTTTTTTTTTTTCTTTAATGTTTTGTTGTATTGTTATATGTTATGCATTATTTGCAATCTGCAGGAATCGGATGCCAATGCTGGCCGTTTCCATGGTGCTTCCGGCATATCTAGTGATGACTATTTTGGGAGAAGTACACAGAAGAGTAAGTTATTTGCCCACCTCAGCAATTGCTTTCTCAATCTAGTCCATGCGTTGTCTAGTGATACTTTGTGGTACATACAATTCATCCATGTGGTGTATGTGTCTGATACCAATTAGCTGTTTCATTGACAATTTCAGTACATGAAACTGAGCCAGAGGGAAAACGCATACAATGAAAGCCAACGCGAATATGCAACGCGTTTGTTTGCAGCAGGAACAAAACGGATATTACGTTTTTATTGTGCACTATACTGTATAGGAGGCATCCCACCCTATGTCAATACTGTATAGGAGGCATCCCACCCTATGTCAATACTGTATAGGAGGCATCCCACCCTATGTCAATACTGTATAGGAGGCATCCCACCCTATGTCAATACTGTATAGGAGGCATCCCACCCTATGTCAATATAGGCATCCCACCCTATGTCAATACTGTATAGGAGGCATCCCACCCTATGTCAATACTGTATAGGAGGCATCCCACCCTATGTCAATACTGTATAGGAGGCATCCCACCCTATGTCAATACTGTATAGGAGGCATCCCACCCTATGTCAATACTGTATAGGAGGCATCCCACCCTATGTCAATATAGGCATCCCACCCTATGTCAATACTGTATAGGAGGCATCCCACCCTATGTCAATACTGTATAGGAGGCATCCCACCCTATGTCAATACTGTATAGGAGGCATCCCACCCTATGTCTTGAGTTAACTTATATAACATAAAAAAGTATTTGCAACAAGTAGGGTGAGCTGTACCGTACTGCTCACTGGATTATTTGGGGATTGTAAGCCCCAAATGTATCAGCATGAAACTTTAATTAGTAAATCAATCCCAATACTACTTGTATGTGTACGTTTTAATTGGCTGGTATTATGACATCGATACTCACACGTTCATACTCATCAGATCTACACCGAAATGCAAGGAAACACTAATCATCATGCTATTGTTAGTAGCAACAATGGTACCAGGAGTAAGCCTTGCAATTTGTTTGATTGCAGGATGAAAATCATTCCAAACAACATCCGCTTGCTGCCCAGTGCACTTGCATGTAGACAGGAAGCACCGATTGTAAATGTGGCAATTACTGCCTCTAACAGTTACTGGTACTGCCCATGATAAACTAGATATTCATGTACCGTAGAATACCAGATATAACGACCCCCCCCCCCCCCTCCGCCTTACGTGAGACCCTAAAAAAAATGGCATGTTTTTGAAACGAACGTATCTCCAAAAGCATGTCAGTGCAATCCCAAATGGTCAGTTTTTATAAGAAAGAAGTGGTACCGTAATATGAGTTTGAAAAAGGTATGTGGTGGCATTATGGTTTTTGGAGATACGCTCGTTCAAAAACATGCCATTTTTTTTTAGGGTCTCAGAGGGGGGGGGGGCGGAGGGGGGGGGGTCGTTATATCTGGTGTTCTACGGTAGTAGTTTTTGGCTTCTGTGTGTTTTAATGGCTTCCCAATTGAATCCCCAAGTTATCAATCATTGTTACAATTCCCAAACCAATCCCAATATGTAATCGTAAGTAACAAAAAAACCAATCCCCAACTCAAGTGATCATCAAAACCAGTCAACAGTACGTACAGTATGCTACATGTACTTCCGTTATGATTTTAGATGTGTACACATACTGATCAGCAATGTTTGCACTATGCCTAGGTGTAGGTCCTGCGGGCAAGTCATCTGAACAATGGAAGGATACAGCCAGTTCAGTGGGTCAAAAGGTTCGTTGGTTACTTGTTAGTATATGTGTGGTGCAATTATGTATGTTGTTTATACTGAATGTTTCTGAATGAGCCCAATGTTTTTGAATGGTTCTTACACCATATAGAAATGAAAACTATTTTTCATGAATCAATTATTTCATTAATTAAACAGTTATGCAATGTTAAATATAATGATGAATTTCTATATTAACCAATTAAATAAACTTCCGTGCAATTGTTACACCTGTTTCATTATGGCTTGAATTTCAAAATTCCAGAAACACCCAAATAATTGAGCTGAAGTAATTCACCATTAATTGACACATCAATAATCTTTGGCTTATTGAAGGACTAACAAGTAGTATTTACTAAATTAATTATAACTTTTGTTTGTATTAAATCTTAGAAAACTTGAATTGAATTCAGAGGGTCTTGATGTAGATACTTAACCATTGGAAATGATTTAAATTTGTTTACATCTGTGAGGGTTCAACTACCAACGTTCTAAATACAGCGTGCGCACGATGGTCCGACTAGGCTGAGTCGCTGGCAGCAACAACTATGTTCTTTACACACCAAAAAAAAAGACACTCTATTATACCCAAAATACCACAAAAGAACAAGTAACAATGTCCCAATGCATATCGCACAAAAGGGGCCCTCCGCAGCAATGCTCTTAATTCACCGGCTTGCTAATAGTGAATAATTGTATCCTCATCACCAGGTTCCTGGTCCTCCACAACATCACTACTATTTGCCTAGTCAGTACGATTTATAGTATATAAATATAAATATAAGTGCTGTGTTACATTAGTTTTTAAATGTTGCGCTCATTTGGAAATACCCGGTATCTCTCAGAACAATAATCCAGCCTTGCCTCATATTACAGCTCACAAACCTAGCCAGTGGAGTATATGAAACAATTCAGGTAAGCGTAATCCCTCTTTATAGAAGGTTTAAAACCTTGTACTGCATACCTCCTCCTATACATGTGCAAGCTCACACATTTTCATCCATTGCTCATGGTAATCTGAATGTACGCACTTATATATACACATTTGCAATTGTTTTCAATATTCCCTTATCTTCTTATGTATGTGGCCAATTTTACATATGCATGCAGGACAGCTTGCACAGATTGCTTTCTTATGAGTAGTGGTGAATTTACTATAAGCACTCTTCCGTGACAAAATGATAGAGCCAAACGTTTCAGCAACTGCATGCTTTAATTGTAATAAAACCTACTAACTAATTCAGGTTTGGTGCATATAGAATACGGTTGAACTTCAATATTTCTAAATGGGTTTGAGGGTTATTGTATACTGAATAGGAGTGAATATTCGTGTATCACTTTTTTTCATCTTCACAGGATCGGTATCACACATACAAGTGAAGTTTTACGACTTCCATCTCATTGGAATATTGGCAGTGAACACCTTTGAGTTGTAATTATGATGATGTTTAAAGACTATCAATTTGTGCTCATATTAGAGAATTTTTCACCACAACAGAAACATACATGAATAAGTATATTTTCCAACACCATTTGCTCATCTTCAGAACAAACCCCCGAAAATGGTGCTGTACTTTGCTGCTACCATTTGTGGAAGTGTACAGGAACATTGCATGCATAGTTCAGTAAGCATATTTAGCACAAGGCAAGTCAGGCTGTATGCTGGGATCTAATTTTTAAAGAGGACTAGAACTCGATTGCAAATTTACAAATTTTTGTCAGTACTAGTTGTTTTAGAACTACATGCTTTCACCTCACAAAAGCAGTAAGCTGTACTGTGTTCTCATGCATGCTTGCATGTATCATTTATGGGCTTATGCCAGTATACAGGGTGTCTCACAGTGAAGGAAAAATCACCCCACGTGGTATTTGTTATAATATCCACATATAGAAAGAAATTATACATTGTAATTTGAACCGCGATTAGTAAGATCATCAAACCTTTAGTATTTACGGTTAAATTGAAACTATTCATAATTAAGTGCCCAAAAATCAAATTTTTGACCATTAGTAACTCGACTCAACAATGAAATTAGCTAATTTATGGTTGTAGGTTGGAAGGAAGTTACATGTATGATCATTGATACAAAGTACGATTCCATGGCCTAGAGTTAAAATTAATTAAATCTGGGTCATGTGTTAATCTCGATTGAATGGAATGAATTTAAATTAATTAGTATATTTAACATTTCAGCTGCAGCTGCAAATATTCAATAATCGAATTGAAAAGTGATAATTTTATATTTTGAATCATGATCATTAATACATTCTTGATTTTAAAATTGTCTTGATAATACATATACAACACACCTACATGTACTTAAAGTCTTTACGAAAGTGAAGACGACCTAGCCAGTAATGCCCTAGCGTTGGCCCTGACCAGGCCAATACTTAGTCTTCCATAAAGCCCAGACACCGCAGAAGACTTGGGACAGCCTGTTCGAGTGGCAATCCGCGTGGCGAGTCTGTCAAGACAACCATACGTCTCCACTGATAAGGGGATACAGACCCAGCCCAGACGACTGCATTTTTCGTCGTAGGCGACATGCTTGCGAATTTCAGCAGCCGACGCAGCAGACCCAGCCATCACACTCGCTTCATTCAAAGTAGAAGGATTTAGCGCTGATGTGATGGTGAAATCCAATGCGGCAGGTTTGCCAAACTCCCAATTAGGCAGCAAGATATCTGCGGGGCGTGTGCGGCTTCCCTCAACATCCAAGCCACTACCTGCCTCTATTTGACCTGCAATACAAGCCAGCTTACACGATTCCCAGAAGGTGTCTCGCAGAGAGTTGTGCCTGAAGATTGAGTCGCCTCCACTTTTACAAGTAAGAGCATGGTGACCCAGTGGGTCTAGGGCGTGTGATGGACAGAATGAACAATTGGAGCCGTTTTGAGAGGTGTCTAATCCGAGCCACCATTTTAAAAATAATAATTACAAGGTAATACACAGGGTGGAATAGAATCGAAATAACCTTTGATACGATGTAAATATAAATCTGTTCTTTTGAAACTAAGATTGTGGGTTCGGTCGAATTTGTTTACATTTTTAATTACAAATATTAATCGAGCTAATTAACTTATATAAAAACAACAAATTAACTTCAATAGAAGCAACAAATTAACCAAATTTAAAGTTGAGCCCCGTTTACTCAAAATGAAAAACGAATTTTTACGCCGCGAAAAACTGAGGTAAATTACTATTGTGCAGTGAATGCGCATGCGCAAATTGAGCCGCGGTAGTTACCGTCACCCCCATGAGCTCAGACGTGATCACATGGTGCCGAGCCCAACCTCCGCTCACCGCAAATACAAGGAATCGCCCCCACCTTCTCCCTGCTTGCTGTCACGCGTTTCTCATTAATTTTCGCCGGTCTGGGTGTCTAGATCAAGATTTCGCTGGCAGTGTGTGGGCACTTTGATTTCGATCGCAGAGAAAGTAACCCTGCACACTTACATCTCACTTAGCGTACATTCATGCATGTCTAGACGTCTAGCGACCGATTACATGTACAACCAATGAATGTAGAATAGGATGCGCACCAAATAGTAGCACAACAGCGGCACACAACGCTTGGCCTTGGGATAACAAAAACACACCACGCAAACTTTTTGGTGAGTTACGGCAATGGCTCTCGTGACGTGCCATGCAGTGTTAGTGCAAATGTACGGGCGCAAAGACACGCACATCGCTACAGGTACATGAAGATATTATAAACGACATATCAATCGCGCGGCTAAATGGCCCGCCCTAGGTTAAGTATTCAATTCTAAATTTTGTCACTTTGAGTTTGATCATGAGCTCTGTTGGAGCTAACAAACTGGCCAGCTCGATCGCAATTAGCGATCGAAAGTTACATGCTGGGATGGTCGATCTAGACCCGACTGGGCCTTAAACTGTTGTATGGCTGCCGAGTGTCTAAAATATCAGCTATTTGTGATATATCTGTGTTTTAATAGCTTGATTAAGTACATGTAGCTGCTAAAGACCCAGTAGTACGTCGATCAGTTGGTTAATCAGAGGTTAGCTAGCAAAAGATGTCCTATTCCATGCATGTCCCATAATGATATGGTGGTTTTCATCTTGGTGTAGCTCTGTGGCCATTGTACAGTGGGAAGAAATGAGTCTCTATTTGTTTGGTATGTGTATTTCTCTCTCTCTCTCTGTGTGTGTGTGTGTGTGTGTGTGTGTGTGTATTAAACTGCATGTGGTAAAAATCCACTCTACTATCAAAGGTCTCGACCATTCCTCTATGCGATTCTCTATTCTGACCCCACTCTATTGCCATGCACTAAATGAGTGTTGTGTCTTGTGTGTGTATCTATGTGAGTGTCTGTGTGTGTGTGTGTGTGTGTGTGTGTGTGTCTGCGTGTGTTGGTTTGTGTCTGTGTGTCTCTGTGTACATGTATGTGCGTCTCTGTGTGTGTGTGTCTGTGTGTATCTGTGTGAGTGTGTCTGTGATTGCGTTTGTGTGCGTGATGTGTGTTACCCTGTGGTACCCTGCGCATGTGTGCATTAACCTGTTTGTGGTAAAAATCCATGTGTCTGCACATGTGTGTGTCTGTGTTTGTGTGTCTCTGTGTGTCTGTGGGTCAGTTTGTGTGTGTGTCTGTGTATGTCTGTGTGTGAGTTGTATGTGTGTCTGTGTGTGTGTGTTGTCTTTGTGTATGTGTGTGTGTGTGTGTGTGTGTGTGTGTGTATGTGTGTTTGTGTGTGTCTGTGTGTGCGCATTTGCATGCTTTCGGTATGTGTGTACCTGTGCATGTGTGTATTAACCTGTGTGTGATAAAAATCCACCAAAGGTCTCGACCATTCCTCTATGCAATTCCCTAGTTTGACCCCACTCTACCCATCCATTGCCATGCACACTAGATGAGTGTCCACGTGCTTCTTCTGTGTATGTGTGTGTGTGTGTGTGTGTGTGTGTGTCTGTATGTGTGTCTGTGTGTGTGTCTGTGTGTATGCATTTACATGCTTTCTGTATATGTTACCTGTGTTACCCTGTGTTACCCTGTGCATGTGTGGTAAAAATCGACCCTATAGTCCAAAGGTCACGACCATTGCTCTATGCAATTCCCTAGTTTGACCCCACTCTACCCATTCATTGCCATGCACACTAGATGAGTACCCACGTGTTTCTTTCTGTGTTTTTTCTGTGTGTGTGTGTATGTATGTGTGTCTATGTGCGTGTGTCTGTGTGTGTGCATTTGTATGCTTCTGTATGTGTGTTACCTTGTGCATGTGTGCATTAACCTGATTAACCTGTGTGTGGTAAAAATCCACTCTACGATCCAAAGGTCTCGACCATTCCTCTATGCAATTCCCTAGTTTTGACCCCACTCTACCCATTCATTGCCATGCACACTAGATGAGTGTCCACGTGTTTCTTCTGTGTTTCTTTCTGTGTGTGTGTGTGTGTGTGTGTGTCTGTCTGTCTGTCTGTATGTGTGTCTATGTACGTGTGTGTGTGTGTGCATTTGTATGCTTTCTGTATGTGTGTTACCCTGTGCATGTGTGTATTAACCTGATTAACCTGTGTGTGGTAAAAATTCACTCTACAATCCAAAGGTCTCGACCATTTTTCTATACAATCCCTGGTTTGTGGACAGGTGTATGGGAAACACACCATCTCCAGTAATAGCATTAAGTTAAGACAATGCAAACAAATCTATACCTAACTTTAAAGGCCTGTACAGCAAAGGTTCTGTACACTGAAACCAAAACAGATAAGGGAATCACCACACAATTTATTTCAATTACCTACAAAGAGTAGTTAACACAATTCACCTGAGGGAGGGTGGGCTTAACATAACCATAATGGTCATACACCCAAGCACAAATCAATAACACACACACACACACACACACACACACACACACACACACACACACACACACACAACACACACACACACACACACACACACACACACACACACACACACACACACACCACACACCACAACACACCCACACACACACGCACACACCATATACACACACACCATACACACACACCATACACACCCCATACACACACACCTCGTACACGCAACCTTCATACACACACCATACACACTCACACATACCATCACACCCCATACACACACACACACACCATACACACACACACACACACACCATACACCCACCCCATACACACTCACACATACCATACACCCCATACACACTCACACACACCATACACCACACCATACCATACCACCCCCACACACACACCCCCACACCCCATACACACCCCCCTCATACACCCTCCCACCCCCCCCTCCCCACCCCCCTCCCCTTCCCCCCTAATCCCCACCCCCTCACCCCCCCCCATACCACACCGCCCCTCCCCCTCCCCCCCCCCCCCCCCCCCCCCCCCCCCCCTCCCCCCTACAGCCCCCCCCCTCCCTCAACCCCCCCCCCCACCATACCCCCCCCTCCCTGATATTCCTCCCACCCCCCCCACACACATGAATCCTCTACTGTGGCAAATACTTTAAAATCCATGCAAATCTTAATATAGGCTGACAGCATGACTGAAACATGGGACATGGAATTGGATGGCTTTTGCTAAATCACAACAGGCACAAAATGACTTAGAACATAAGGTCTTTATCACATGTACATGATTAGCTGTGCATACCAATGGATGAGCTTTGATTGAAGAAAGAGAGTTGCATAGAGAAATAGTAGGTCTTTTTTGGATCGTAGAGTCAGTATTGACAGATTTTTACCCCACACAGGGTATTGAACATACAGAAAGCATACAAATGCACACACACAAAGACACACACACAGATACACATACAGACACCCACACAGAAACACCTACACACACAGACACTCATAGAGACACACACACAGAGAAAGAACACAGAAACACGTGGACACTCATCTAGTGTGCATGGCAATGGATGGGTAGAGTGGGGTTGAACTAGGGAATTGCATAGAGGAATGGTCGAGACCTTTGGATCGTAGAGTATCACACGCAGGTTAATACACACATGCACTGGGTAACACACATACAGAAAGCATGCAAATGCACACACACAGACACATACACAAAGACATGCACACAAACTCACACACAGACATACACAAACACACACACACAGACACACACACAAACTCACACACAGACATCCACAGACACACACACACAAAATGACTCACAGACACACAAAGACACACAAACACAGACACACAGAGAAACACATGTGCAGACACATGGATTTTTACCACAAACAGATTAATGCACACATGCACAGGGTACCACAGGGTAACACACATCGCACACACAAACGCACTCACAGACACACTCACACAGATACACACAGACACACACACAGAGACACACACACACAGACACACACACAGAGACACACAGACACACACCAACACACGCAGATACTGACACACACAGACACACACACACACAGACACACACACACACACACACACACAGACACACACACATGCACACACATAGATACACACACAAGACACAACACTCATCTAGTGCATGGCAATGGATGGATAGAGTGGGGTCAAAATAGGGAATTGCAAAGAAGCATTACTGTTTGGTACTTGAGGATAGTGACCATAATCAGGTAGGTTTAGATTAAATAAAGTGGGATTGATAGCGGGTACAGTTTTTGAGCGGAAAACCCGGCAGTTCTGGTATTTTTACATCACTTATGATACTTTTAAGTGCTATTATTGGAGTCTGTTTTTTTGTGGGATAGCCGCCTTTCAACTATTGGTGTGTACGATTTGTAAAGCAGCTAGAAGGTTACTAACAAATGTATTGTGGTGTGAGTAGGGTTTTGTCATGAAAGAGCGTCTAGAATTGTATGTATCGATACGTGGATACCTCATGTTTGTGGGACAGCCTAGCCTTTGTTTTCAAATAGAGAATTGTGGGCAAATGCTCCAATATGTAGGAAAGTGTTGCCTGTGTGACGTACATGTACTTTTATGTGATGTCTGCTTATGAATATGTCTATAAATATTTTTAAAGATATGGGAAGGAGGAAATTTTGATTGGTACGCCATCGAAAGAACGAAGAAAGGAACACAGTACCATCGATGCTTGTATCTGTTCCCCGAGATGCTGTAACTGTGTCAGTTGGTTTGATGACCATTCAGAACATTTGGAGCTCAACACCAGACCTCCATCTTGCTGTTCAGTGTCAGCCTACTGAAGAAACTGGTCCAATGCTTGTATCCTTCCCGATATCTGTTTTATGCAGAGAGAAATCACCAATGTTGATGCCCTTTTGTCGAGGCTTAAAAAGATATCTTCCCTTCTATGTGGGTCATTGTTGGTGGTTTACCCGCTGTTGTCTGCAGAATGCATTCTAACTTTGCCAGCCAGTTACAGTCAACTGTGTTGATGTCTGTGAAATTTACAGCTGAGTTACAGTGGTCTGCAACGCATTACGCTGTTGACCATCAGTAAGAAGACATGTACAAGAAGAAGGGCCAAAATGTGGAGCAGCTACCATGCGGTTCGAACTTCACAGGGTTATGGTAACAGATGGATGGCATTCTTACGTGATAGTTGCACACCTTCAGCAACACAGTTATGCCCTATCTTTTATCAGTATGTTGGGCACCATAACTTTCGTAATCTTGTCAGGGATGAATGTGGCTTCAGCTTGGAGTGTAGCAACCTTGGAACCACTGAGCAGCTAACATACGAAGAGCTCAACACACTGCGTTACACAGCAGGATATGTTCCAAGGGCTCTTCAAAAGAAACTGTCAAAGATCTCACATCCTCGGCAGAAGGATCTACTGTTGTATTTAAATGAGCGTATTAGTGATGGATCTGAACCTGTAGCTGATTCCTCTGATTGGATAACAATTATGAATCGAGAAGGATTGGTCATGGTAAATAACATGGCTTTTGAACTGTTTTATGCACTGGAGATTGAGTTTCGCCGACTTATCCAACCAAAAGGGATATCTGATAATGCAGTGCAACTACTTTCAAATGATGAGGATGTCCTATTCCTGTGGAGTAGTATAAGTAGTTCTTGGGATTCAGATTGCAACTCTGAACTACTTGAAAGAATAGTAAAGCTATGGGTAACACTGCGTGGATTTTCTTTGTGTGGTGCATAGATGGAAGAATACAAGGTAGCCAATAAGAAAGCCAAAAAGGACACAGGGGAGATTCGAACCCACGTACATTACATGCAGCATTGTCCGCGTTAATTAGTGTTGATTGGCCAATCCCTCTAATAATACATGGAATTGCCCCACCTTCTCCCTGCTTGCTGTCACGCATTTCATTAATTTTCGCCGGTCTGGGTGTCTAGATCGCCAGAGATAATCGATCTAGACACCCAGACCGGCGAAAATTAATGAAATGCGTGACAGCAAGCAGGGAGAAGGTGGGGCGATCCCTTGTATTTGCGGTGGGCGGAGGTTGGGCTCGGCACCATGTGATCATGTCTGAGCTCATGGGGGTGACGGTAACTACCGCGGCTCAATTTGCGCATGCGCATTCACTGCACAATAGTAATTTAAATTTATTCGCGGCGTAAAAATCCGTTTTTTCATTTTCAAACTACATAAGTAAACAGGCTCAACTTTATTATTTGTTGTTTTTATTAAAGTTAAGTAGCTCGATTAATATTTGTAATTAAAATGATGTAAACAAATTCGACGGAACCCACAATCTTAGTTTCAAAAGAACAGATTGTTATTTTGATTCAAATATGTCCTATTCATTCCTGTATTATTTATTAGTGTATGCAGAATATGCAAACCATATGTTTAGTTCATAATCTCTGTCCCATTTATTGTAACGTAACATAAAATAATTGCCATTTTGAATTAGTTATTTTTAACAGCAGTTTGCCTCATAGATGTTTCTTGTTTTAATAAAGTAGAGCCACGTCATGTTTACCAAGGCAATATTACCCATGCCATCCCTTCTGTATAATTGTACTGTTTGTGTCTGCTATCATTGTTGAATGTTGTGAACAGAAGGACAAACAGAAGGCTTACTGTAGGTGTGTAACTGATATAATAGTACAATACATAATATATTTAGTAAATATTGACGTCTGCTGTTGAAGCTTGTAGTTTGATTTGAAAAACATCAATGATACTAGGATACATTTGATTGCACTTTTGTATTTGAACTGTAAATTTTTTTGACAATATCTGATAAACTTGGCCATAGTGACAAAAGCAGCTCTCTTCCTGTATTGTAGAAATTACCTATATGTACCTGTGCATCTTGTCAGAGAAGATCTCGTTGTTTATACTCCTTGGGATTGAGGATGCCAGTAACAATCAATTTGGATACTGTATGTGAAATGTGAGTATGAGCTTAGTATCACAACATGTAATAATGCAAAGTGAGCATTGAGTAGCTGAGCTCACTTGTTATACCCTATACTATGAAGCTGACTTAAACTTTGTTAATTAATTCAATAGATTAGGTTTGGCAACTACATGTATATTGCAGAGTGAACAATTGTGATCTTGTATTGAGCCAGCACTATGAGGTGTTAATATCTCATGTTTAGCAACATTGAGCTGTTATCTTATTTGTTTAAGAACACTTGAATGCTAATTGTAAACTATATATGTATTCAGTTTGTAGTTAGTTGCATGTGGCATGTACTACTGAATAATCTATCAGTTCTGTTTACTTAGATGATTTTCTATCACCTCAAGCACCTTTTTGTATTCCTTTGGTACATTAACAGTTACCAACTGGGCTTGTTACATTGTGTAATTTTTAAGCATATTCAGTTAAGCCTCTTCTACTCAAGCAGGAACAAAATTTTTTTCAGGCATCATACACATCAAGCAGAGCTTCAAATTGTGCTATAATGCTGCTAAATGGAGCATGAATTCAGTTGAGATACAGGAACTTTATTGCAATATTTGGACATAATCAGTGTATACCTACCTACATGTAAGCTATTAACGGTACACTCATCCAGCCTCTGCTCGAGTGTGCTTCATACTGCTTCTTTTGCTTTCGTTGTACTCAAATGTCTGCTACAAGTATGATACCTGTGTTTTAACTCCACCTGAATAACAATTATTGGGCTTTTGTGAGTACTTTTTGTTGGACATTATCAAGGTGCAAGAGAGAGCACACATAATGCACTTTTTGAGTCTGCAGTTGGTCTGCTACAATTCATGTGTCTGCTAATGGACAAGTGGCTATTATATTGAGATAGTGAATTGAGCACAAACCGAATATATGATCCTGTTTTCCCTCTTTCACCTTCCACCTGCCTAAAATATAAAGCATACACAATAGATAACAGACTGCATATATGTCATGACATGTATATAAAGCAAATGCAACTGGTAGTGATATTCATGCCTACCAGGATGACTTGAATTGTTCGATATAGAAGACCCAAGTTTAATCATAGAAATAATTCTGTTTTTTTTTAATTTTAATTTGTACATTTTATTAACACACAAATAACATATATGTACATTACACATGTACGTGTACATTATTATAATACACAATATCTAGCTGGTGTCTTGAAAGGACATTGAACGGGACAGCAGTGCTTGAACATTTGCCCTCACCAAGGCCAAGTTGAGTCACTGAAGGTGACCTGGGACTAAGAGAGATTGCAATGTGTGGCCAGATGAGAAGCCAATCTTGCCAAGTGCTGTCTAGCTTCTTACCCCAACACCCATAGCTCTCCACAGCTAGTGGGACGCACTTCCACCCAAGTTCAGAGCATTTTGCATCGTTGGCATTGTGCTTATGCTTTTCAGCTGCCAAGGCTGCTGATACACTCGCATCTGTAAAAGTACTTGGTTAAGTGGAGATGTG
The DNA here is from genome assembly GCA_013339895.1 of Ephydatia muelleri. NCBI lineage: Eukaryota > Metazoa > Porifera > Demospongiae > Spongillida > Spongillidae > Ephydatia > Ephydatia muelleri. Next base: position 3,015,578 of record JABACO010000021.1, read on the forward strand.
ATGGTAATGTCAAAGGCAGCTAGCTTGCCTAACACCTAGTCAGGGACTAGATCATCAGCAGGTCATGTATGACGTTGGTGCCAACCTCACTCAGTTGGTTCAGTAGCTTCAAGGCACTTGCACGTTTTTGTACCACAGGTATCCTATTGGCACACCAAGAATTTCAAGATGAGGGAGATTGGACCTCTTCATTTCAATTGGGAAACTATTAAGGTCTGCCAGGCAAACAGTTCACATTTTGTTGGGTTGACAATTAAAATGACCCAATGGTGGGCCCAATTCCTGAGAAAGCTTTTTTGACTGCCAACTGTAGACGAGTTGTTGAATGGTGGTTCAACTTCTAGTTCTTTGTCTTCATTTTCCAGTTCTCTGAGTGCAGTTAGATTGTCACCTGCACCAACTGCACCTAGCCTATAGGGATACACTTAAGTCATAGACAACCACAATTCATACACAGTTAGTCTAATAAATGTATAAGGCCCTTGCCGCAGCATATGCACTTTGCGGGACAGCTTAAATGAGACCTTTTAAGACAATCTTTAAACAGGTTGTGTGATGCAGTAGGTTCAGCGGTCACAGTCAAGCACATCAGCTAAGGCCCTTGCCACAGTGTATGCAATTTGTGGAACAGCTTAATGAGGCCTTTTTTAAAACAATCTTTAAACACTTTAGTGGGTTGGCTAACCAGGTTGTGTGATACAGCGGGTTCAGGAAGGCAGCGGTCAGAATCAAACATATCAGCTGACTTTGACCACAGTTGAGTAGTTTCTTGAACACTTTGTTCTGTTATGCCATGAGTAGAACAAGTAGCAGCAATACAGGTCTTGGTTGGGTTCATCAGCCACAGCCGTCCTGATGCTTGTCAGTAGAGATCTGCTGAACCTCTTCCCAAATCAATGTGACTGGGGATAGAATGGTGTACATCTCATCTTTATTTAATTGAAGTTGATTGCTGGTCCCCTTTGTCAGCTTTGTCTGATTGTTGCTTATATTAATGGAGTGTGTAGACAATAGGTATCATTTGTGTGGTCAGCATGTAAAACAACCTTCAAAGGTGCCTATGGAGGGTAACATCCTGGAGCAGCAGACATGCATATAGAGCATAACTTTGTTAAACATCTTTCTAGTAAAAGGAGTGTCTATCATTCTTTTCCATGGTCTCTTTAACCCCGTGACCCTTCTTCACAATGGGCCAATCATCACACAATCAAGAGAGGCAACTAACTTATCTCGTCACCCTTCCCTTCTAAAAAGTGTAACATTAAGTCCAGCCTGTATCAATTCATCTCTTAATAAATCTGGGTCCCTTTCAATTGTTCTGCTAAACACAATTATGTCATCCAAGTATATTGAAACAGAGTGTTCAATGTAAGACTAGCGCCATTAAACGCTGAAAAGTGACCGGGGGGCATGTGAAAGGGGAGCTTTCTCGTAAGTAAAGTAGCCGGTGTGGTGAACAATAATTCAGAAGTGGTCAATGTTGAGCCACCGTTCATCTGAGAGGCAGTAACATGACTCTGTATGTAAACTCCTGCAAAAACCCACTCCTGATACCAACCACAACTTCAGCAATGCAGGGCAAAAAGAGTTGCATGCGATTCGCTCGCGAGAGTACATTGCATGCAGGCATTTATTATGCACATGCATGCGCACAAACCGGCATGATTTTAAATGAATATAGGGAGGTCAGACATACCACAGCCCCAGGCCGACATTATATACCTTTTGCATGGCGCAGAAGGCCGGCACCCTGCGATTTGCGTGTTAAGAAACTTTATTTTGACGAACCGGGTGCAAGGAATTTGAGGTCAGATTCGACTTCGCTGAGTCGCGCCTTCGGCGACACCCTAAACCCTTTCGCCCTAATTACTCCTCCTAAACCTCGCTCCAGCTCGTTTAGTAGCAATAGTGAAGCTAGTCTAACACATTCTGCATGCAGTACACTACGAGTTTAATGAATTTATGTGACGGCGGAATCAGAGAACAATATGATTGGTTTCTGCAGAATAGGAGTACACGCGCCATGCTACGCACACAAGTACATGATGCGTACATGTATAAGTACATGTTTTTACGTAAGTGGAGATTAAACATCAGGAATTTGCTCGTAGCGTATGACGAAGCCCGTGTTAGATTCAGTGGAGTTGTGCGACGTGAAGGTGAGTAGGACCGTGGAGACACCGTTAATAACGAATATTTGACCTAGTGCACTCCGGCTACACAGCGAGATGAGCGGGAAGGACGTCTCCTCTTCAACACCGTTCACCTCAACATTGTCTCCTAGGCAATCGATGTCAAATTTGAGTACAGTGAGAATCAGGTTGTAACCGGAAGCGACTCCGATCTGCCACAAACAACTTTCGTTCGGTCTGTACGGAAGAGGGTAATAGGGCGAGGTGATGATGCCAGTCGGCCGTGTGTACACTGACCAAGGACCGCAGCTCTGTCCTATGTAAACGAATGGAAACAGAGGATATGCATGTATAATTAAACATGGTTGTTCACATTCATAGCATCTGGAGTGGATTAAACAAACCGTTTAGAAAAGTGACGTAACTGAGACGAAATACTGACAGCGATAATTCCGTGCGGTTTGAGACCAGCTCAATGTAAAGGTGGCGAGAGGTGCTGTATACTGTTTCAAAGAAGCTGGAATGTGTGCCACAGTAAGTCCCGACGACTGGCGAAGCTCTGCTAGCTCCGTCATACACGAAAAGGCAGTCATTTGCATCGATGGAGAGGTTATTGTTCTTCAAACCTAAAGCAATATTGCGATTTGAGCTTGTCGCTATAATCCAACTACACATTTCTGTCCCAAGTGAGCTCGAATCATTGAAACTCGCATTTGACTGGTACGACACTTCTCCCTGACTTTGTAGTAAAATTCCTCCGCAAGTAGCGGTTTCTGAAGCAAGAAGCAACACCGTGGAATCTATCCAAGTAAATACCACGATGCATGTTTACCTTTCTCACAACATATCCCGTAACTCCCTTCACTACATTGGCAGAGGTGGTTCTCTGCGTCGAATGTCCCGTTGTTTAAGCACTGGAATGGGCACGTCATGTTCTCCGTAAACACGGTGGGCTGCAAGCAGGTCTGGTCATTGCAACACCTCTGCTCGACGTCCCTGTACTGCGCACCGCACGTGCAGTCTCTGTAGTTCCCCACTGCTCTTTGGCAAGAATGCTGGGCCTCAACCTTCAGCGCCCACACCAAAAGAAAAGAGATAGTTATTCTGTGCACAAGACCCATCGTCTTGAACAATTGTTGAAGGTAACATGCCTTATACATGCATGAATGTTCGTACTTATACCTAGCCGGCCGCGGAGGGAACAATGATTCAAAAGAAACAGGACAGTTTGTTTGTTTTCGCTTTGCTATGGAGGTAATTAGCGCATAGGAAAATCCTGCTTAGGCTACATGTACGTTCTTAACGTTTATGTAAACGCGTAATTGGTAAGAGGCGTGTAAGGTTTCGACATTCTTTCTCAACTGGTAATGCGGATATGCGACGTATTTCTAGACCTTTTTATTTGTTGATGCTGTACGGGAGACGCTAAAGAATTGTTCTGCATGTACTTATTCGAAGAAGAAAGCTGCGTCCTATCTAAATACAGCTCACTAAAATAATAACCAGTTTGTCAGTCTCTGCGCAATGTTTCTAAACATTGCGCAGACTGGCAGGGACATGCATCTGTACCATTCTTAGGGACATATTCTCTTCATTTTTCCAACCCTCTCAATTTATGTAAAGCAGGTGCAGAGAAGATTGTACACAGCTTTAGAAAATGCATTGAAGACAAGTGGTTGAGTGGTGATTTCGTAGCATTCAAGGTAGACATGTCAAATGCTTTTAACATGGCATCCAGGCAGGCAGTCTTGGATGAGAGTGAAACTTTCTTCACAGAGCTTTTGCTATGGGTCCCATGGTGCTATGGATCCCATACTATATGTTGTGGCACCCTTTGGGTAAGAATATTTCTGAGTCAGGAGTACAGCAAGGGGGACCCCCTGGGTCCAGTGCTGTTTGCCTTAGTCATCCTTAAGCTGGTGACCACGATAGATGCAGTTGACCTCCTTGTAGACACTTGGTATCTTGAGGATGGGGTCCTTGTGGGGGATAGATCAGCTGTGTCAAAAGCTTTACACCTCAGTGACGAGCTGGGTCTACACCTCGGACTCCACATCAACTTTCCAAAGTGTAAACTATTCAGTAGAGAAGTGGCAATTCACTATTTCCACCAATGGTGAAGTTATCCCTCATCCCTTACTTGGCCTTTCTAGACTTCCTGCATGGCAGTTGATGTTCCTGATCTTAATTGGCAGCAAGCAGAACTCAGTTCAAGTTTCACTGGACTTGGTCTTTGCTCCCTTGCTCTTTACCCTTGTGCTGCCTTTATCTCCTCCCTGGCTTATTCAGGTGTTTGTAGCCCTGACAACATTCGCATGCTGCAGGCTGTCACCCACTTTAATAACTAGCTCTCCCTCCCCCCCCTCCCTCTCCGCATGAGTTAATCACAGTTGAGGCTGTTCTGGCTTCAATCCTCTCCAGGAGGCGCTGTCCAAGAGGTTGAACAGACATATCTTCCAATCCTTGCTGTCTTCCTTCTTCCTAGTGACTAAGTCCCGAATCCTCTCTATTTCTACCCCTCATGTGGGTTCTTGGGGCCCTGCTATCCCTTCCATTGGCCAGGCTCTACATCTTGACCCTGCTGAATGTCAGGTTGCTCTTAGATGGTGGTTGGGTCTTGATACTTCAGGAGGTTCCCTGTGTCTTTTTTGTCCCGACGTACACTAGAAACTCTAGGTCATCATGCAGTCTCTTGCAGACTTGGCATGCACAACCATTTGTGTGACATCTTCAATTTTTGTCGTCATGCCCATCTTTCAATGAGAGTTGAAGTGGGGTATGCTTTATCCAGAGACCATATCAACTCTCACCCTGCAGACATCCTTGTTCAGGATTGGGACAGAGGCATGCCAGCTGCCTTTGATGTCACAGTCACCTCATCCCTTACCCCTGTCACCCTGAATGTGGCTAGTGTATCTGTGGCACTGCAGCCGAGGCAGCTGAAATACGGAAGCATGCAGCCAATGACAGCAGGTGCCAGGACTTGGGGTCGACATGTGTCCCCCAAACCATAGAGACCTATGGCAACTGGGGAAAAGAGGCCCATGGTGTCTTCTCCCACCTTGCATCTCTGCTTTCCATCAGCCAGTCTATCCCCAAACCAAAAATAGTCACTGAAATATACAGCCACCTCAACATGTCTTTAGTGAGGTCTGTGGCAAGGTTTGTTTATGTGTATTATGAATAATAAAAGTAATAATAGAGACAAGTCTGCTGCACTTGATATCACGGGGACATCACGACTTACTCCTACCCTCCTGGATGAAAGGGGGTGCAGCAGCCCTTGTAGCTGAGACACACGACCAATAGACCAAACTGTCAGGAGTTGGGGTGGACTTGTGTTCCCCTAGCATAGGAACTGGGGTAAAGAAGCTCAAGGTGTCTTGGCCTCTCACCTTGCCATTACCTAACCCCTTCCAATCTATGTCCAGTTGAACGTCACACTAGTCAGGTGCATTGCCAGAGTCATTCTGGCAAGGGAGGTCCTGTCTTACTGACTGTGTTTACTGTACTAGTGTATGTTAGTTATAGTGTGCATTCATTTACAAAGAATGAATGATAACAATAAAAATTATTAATAATCATCAATTAAATAATTAAAACAAAATAAAATAAATAAATACATTAAAATAATAATCATAATAATTTCACAATTACATTTTAGCGTACTTATAAACTGTTATCTAAAATTTCCAGTCGCCACCTGAGTTAAGATTTAATATAGCTTAATAATGGCACATGCAGCCTTAGAACTCACTGTACTTTACGTTTCTTCACATGGTGCTGCATGTGCTCCACACAATGGACTTGCATGCTTTAAATGAAAGGGGCCATCGATAGCCTATTATTTTGAGCAAGCCAATGCAATTTAACCCCTATGTATCCCATCGCACCAGCTAACATATGGGGATCGTTACCGCGAAAAGGGACCTAACGCATGTTTTTTTCAAGATTTCAATTTTTATATTCTAGAACCCTGAAATGTCCTCTACACATTGCTTCTTACGCACTGAGAATCGGAGTATCTGTCATGGTGTTGTAAGGCTCTTAATTTTAATTTCAACGCAAGCGTTACATGTACAGGTACTGGAGATTTTATAATGTATGCGTTAGGTCCATTTTCGCGGAAAGGATTCCATATATAAATTTATTCCTATCATCGAATGAAGCAGACCTTGATGCATGATAGTGATTATAGCCTCTGCGTGTTGCACTTTCGATTCGTGTAATTCAGTCTCATCGTTTCAGCGAATTGCTTCAGTTGCTTACTAGTACGTTTACCGTCATGATAATCTATGAAAAGCTAAGACACCACATTACAATTTATTGTAATGTGTGGTGTCTTAGCTCTTCATACGCAAGGAAGAAGCTAATGAGATATTACCATAATCATGTCATACCTTACCACGCAGTCTAACAACACGGGAAGCTTTATTACTTTATAAGGTAAAGCCATGCACATTTTAATTGCGCTCCGTCAGACAGCAATTCTTTATCTTATCCAGGAAAACATCGATATTAGAGTAGACTATAATCCATGGTTGGAATTAGAGTCGATTGTGTAACAAACTATATGGAAAGCAGAATTAATGATCGAGATAAGGTATATATGTGACCCTGGAGCTTATTCATTGTGCTGCTGTGTCCTATCTACCTCTGTACTAGGACTGATACCATATATTTGCCTGAGGACACTTCACACAAATAAATAATTTTCAGCAATACAAATGCGTACTGTTTTATAGCCAATAGAGAAGTAGTTATTGTATGCTTGACAGCTATATGTCCTAAACTGCATAAATGGATTTTGAACCATCAGAAAATTCACCATGAGGTGCATGGGCTTTTTTGAAGTAATCACAGCCCGTTGAACAAACCTGATCATGATAAAGGATATTGATTTCGTTAACGTATGCTGTAACTGGTTGCATAGTAAGATTGTTGTCAGGTCCTGCACATACGTACACATACACATATCAGCCAAAAAAGGGTAGCGTTGCATGGCCACATCCGCGCGGAAGTGTTTACCTCGACTTACCGACTTCAGAAGCCACTAGCGCCTTCAAGCTACGGCTGAACAGAAACCCAAGATAACGCATGTATGCAGGGGGGGGAAATGTTGAAACGTTCGTGCATGGTGTGTTGCTGGCGATTAACCATGAATATACCATTAACTTTCGTCTTAATTAAGTTAATGGGGTGCGGCCAGCCAACACTCCTCTCTTATTCTAAATCTCAAAACCGGGTATACTTATTTTTCTTTTAATCGTAATAGTAAGGATTCGAGAATTAATATTGGGTTTGGTTCGAGCATAAAGCGTTTGAAGTTCTAGGATAGGAGACTGGGTTGGGTGACTCAACAATGCATACAGCCAGCTGTTGGTCAAATTATACATACCCTGGCACCTACATATACATATATCCTATAACAGTCCCCGCCATATATAGCTTTTGAGGTGCCACAGTTAGTACAATGATGCCGTATAGAATAGCCTGCCATGCAAAATGCATGTATACACATTTAGTCAATGAGCATTAACAGCAGTGCAAAATATCTCGGTGTGCGTTTGTACCAAAACAGTGAATTTTTATGCGTCAGTGCAGAGGTTCAGAACCCGCATGCTTAAGAACAGTGATTTGGCTAAGCTAGAAGTAATTCCTCTGACATTGGTGCAAAGGTGGACATGTTTCAATCTGTATTTAAGGCCAAACGCAGCTTTAAAATTTGCTATGATGTGTAGGCCTGCTTATATTATATCCGACTGACAAGGGTAGCTTGACTACAGAGTTGAGATGTGTACATGTCATTGGAATTAACAAAACCGATACGTTTGATCTGTGCAAGCTGATGATTTTATTATTATTATTATTATGTAATTATATTGCGATATTAACACACAAGAAACAACAAAAGAAATAAAATGCTGACAACTAGTGATGACCAATGAAGGTCCAGCTCTTGACAGCAGAGCCCTTGCACAGGACCTCACCAAAGTGAGGCTGAGTCTGCCATAAATGGAAGTAGTGGCCTTGGACTTGGTGCACCTCATGGGTATGGTCAGACGAGTGGGAAGACGCGATAGTGTTTCCCTAGCCTCACCCCAGCAGCCATAAGTCTCCACTGCTAGTGGTGTACATTTACAGCCCAACTCGGGGCACTTTGGGTCATTCAAATCATGCTTGCGACGCTCCGCCACTAAAGCTGCAGACCCTGCGTCACTCCCACTTCACACAAAATAGAAGGGTTTAGCGGTGAGGTAACGATGCAGCTGGCTTCCCAAGAGAGCAGTTGGGAACCAGAACATCTGCTGGTCTGGTGTTGCATTGTCATGTCCAATGATGTACAATAATTGCTGCATACTTCATTGGCCACGAATTAAAACAACGTCGACACATTAGAGTTGCTACGAATATTGCGACTAACGAAACATACCTCATCATGTTGTATCTAGATTGCATGCAAATGTATACTCGCCTAGCTCTTCGAGACACGCAAAAGCTCTAGGCACTGAAACAGAGTCATGAGTGAACAGCTGTAAATCACTGCATGACCGGCCCAGCGCTTGCATGTAGTTTGTTCGTAATTTGTTAGATTATTTTAGTCATTTTATAGGGTTCACAAGAGGCGGAGGGAAACCGTCTACTAGGCTAGTGTGTAGAAAAAAAAAACAAAAAAAAAAACAAAAAAACTACTTCAGGTGAAGTTGTTTAGTTAGATCTATCAAAATGTGATGCACATATTTACAATTACATTTCCCAAGAAGTCCGAAGGACATTCTCTCAAAGGACTCCGAACCCTATATTTTCACTATACCGTATAAAATAATACCTTAACGTACTGTTTGCGGTTCTGTCTGAAAGTGCAAATTTAACAATCATCCACGCGAGAACTTCACATGCATGCATGGGCAAGTTGGGTTTCAAACGAAACCTTAATTAATAAGATTGTATCAGAAAGGAGCATGTAGAAAAAGCCAATCATTTATAGTTGAGAAGGTGACCTGCATTATGCTCGGCCGTGCATTCCATCTAGCGCCCTTCCCCCTGCAATGGATGGAGGGTAGTCAAAAGTGTTAATTAGAACGTGAAGTGCGCATGTATAACGCAATCACGTTATTACGGACTGTTCATGAGTCAAGTTAATCTCGGAGATAATTCAGCCGCTGTGCAGCAATAATTTGTAAAACACCAGTTACAGGCAGTATAGTATAGTCTTTTCGGTTGGCTAATGCAATTATTAATCGCCATTATGAAAAACACACTTGACAAAATTTGCACATACCTGCGCATGACAGACACCACATGGAGAAGCACACCCGCGTTCTCCACCACAAACACGTTGCAACTCCACGGGCGTAACGACACACTATCTTGCATGTAGTATTTAACACGTAAAATAATTGACCCCTTCAAACCAACTTTAAAACAATTAGCTGGCATCGGTTTTTTTTTTCAAGCAGCAAAATGAAAACAAACCTAAAAAAAAACCGCAGCAAAAAAATGTAGCTGCAAATAATTACATGTAACCTTTAAATTCATAACAATCATGCCATACAAAAAAAAACCATAAGAATTCGCTAGCGATAGCCAAAATGCTTCCCCAAAAGGCTACAGAGCTAGCGTACAGAATTAAACCCTGCAATGTAAGAGTTCGGAAAGTAGGTTAGGTAATCGCAACATACTAAATGTATCCTTTGGACCACGAAACTCAGCCATTGCGGAAAAATTATGCTTTGTAATGAGATTGACTGACTATAATAAAGGAGCTAGTCTCCACCATAAGGCGTATTTCCGGGAGAGTACAATAACTAATGTCTACTATCCCTTTCATGTTTGGTAAAGTGGCACACACTAACAAATTTTCCCACCTATATTCAATAATGGATGAACATATACCGCACCCAGGTGCCGACGCATTAAATTAAAGGTCTACTTGATGCCCGCTATAAAAGAATTCCCCACTTTGCTGATTGAAGCACGAAACAGTGAGCTGAAAATGGCATGCATGAAATTTTTCTCCATCATGGGATTGTAAACTTAATATACGATAGTAATAGTACTTTGCATTTAAAGAGCGCACGCGCTTTCTTGTTTCTACATGTACATGCCTATAGTGAGTTTGTCTCACAATGCTTTGCGCACTTCACGTTCTAATTAACACTTTTGACTACCCTCCATCCATTGCAGGGGGAAGGGCGCTAGATGGAATGCACGGCCGAGCATAATGCAGGTCACCTTCTCAACTATAAATGATTGGCTTTTTCTACATGCTCCTTTCTGATACAATCTTATTAATTAAGGTTTCGTTTGAAACCCAACTTGCCCATGCATGCATGTGAAGTTCTCGCGTGGATGATTGTTAAATTTGCACTTTCAGACAGAACCGCAAACAGTACGTTAAGGTATTATTTTATACGGTATAGTGAAAATATAGGGTTCGGAGTCCTTTGAGAGAATGTCCTTCGGACTTCTTGGGAAATGTAATTGTAAATATGTGCATCACATTTTGATAGATCTAACTAAACAACTTCACCTGAAGTAGTTTTTTTTTTTTTTTTTTTTTTTTTTTCTTCTACACACTAGCCTAGTAGACGGTTTCCCTCCGCCTCTTGTGAACCCTATAAAATGACTAAAATAATCTAACAAATTACGAACAAACTACACGCAAGCGCTGGGCCGGTCATGCAGTGATTTACAGCTGTTCACTCATGACTCTGTTTCAGTGCCTAGAGCTTTTGCGTGTCTCGAAGAGCTAGGCGAGTATACATTTGCATGCAATCTAGATACAACATGATGAGGTATGTTTCGTTAGTCGCAATATTCGTAGCAACTCTAATGTGTCGACGTTGTTTTAATTCGTGGCCAGTTAACTTCAATGAAGTATGCAGCAATTATTGTACATCATTGGACATGACAATGCAACACCAGACCAGCAGATGTTCTGGTTCCCAACTGCTCTCTTGGGAAGCCAGCTGCATGTCTCTCTCTGAAGCATTATAGTCATCTTCATCATCAATCTGTTCCTCAGGCTCAGAGACGTCATTCTCTAGATGAATACAATTTCTATCATTGCATTTGCAAATTATGGCAAAAAAAGGATGACCTCTTTCAACATCACAACTTGCATCATATTCCTCCTCTTCAATGCGCACATGTGCAGCCAGTTGTGTTGCCTCCTTAAAAGCTTTCACAATGTTACCCCCATTGTCAGTAACAACATATGATACATGCTCAGATGAAACATTGTACTGCAGCAAAATTTCATAAAAGGCATCATATATGCCTTTTTTTTTGTCTGTGACTTTCTGTCAAACCAATGGGCAGTAACACCAAGGAAAGAGCTTGTCATACCAATCTTAGTCCATATATCAGTGGTGAATGCTATCTTTCCTGCATCTGTACGCTGTGCATTCAAAATAGACTTTAAATCTACAAATATTTTTTCGGCAGCTGCACCGAACTCTTTACGGCATGGTATACGATATAGTGGATCCAACTCCTGCACAAACTCGTGAAATTCGCTAAAGTCAACCATTGACATGGGAAGGCTGTTGCAGCAAATCAATTTTACCAACTTTTTGGTAACGAGCGCGTGTTTTGTGCTGCTTGTGGCATACTGGCATTGAAACATTATACTAATCTTAGCTTGCCCTTTCTCTTCAACTGCCTTTGCATACTTCGTTTTTTTTATGCTCTTGAACACACTGGAGAAAAATACTCAGCATAAACAATCAGTTATGCAAGTACGTAAAGTTACCTTGCATGGAGTGCGCTTCTTTGTTGCACGTATTTAGGTGATACATTAATGATGAAGGACCAAACCCATGCACAAGCTTGGTTTTACACTTCAGACAGATGCAATATTTATCATCAATTGCTTCATAGTGCTTGTACACAGGGTGCCGTTTCGATTGCCAAGCATTTGAGACATGCAGATTCCACATTTGTCACCAAGTCAACTGTTGCGGGCATCATCTCGGATCCGTTATTATGTTACTGGAACCCAAATCAGCTGAAGCACACCAATGATCACCAACCCTGAATGCTGCCATGCATGAATACAAGGACCTGGGCAACCTGAAGTCAAGCTGTTCTACAGCCGTAAGAGGTTGCAAAGGTTAGCAAAAGATACTAATTCTTGCCTCAAACTTACTTGCACAACGATTGCTATTTTGCGATTAACACTCCGATCCAATGCGCAGGCCACAAGGGACAAGCAGAACTTCCAATTACATGTACTCTCAAAATCGCATGTACAGTGCGGTGAGTGTACATGTATTGCATTTACGTCAACAAAGGAACAAAAGATTCCCTTTGTGTGAAGCGTTGAAGTACACCAAATATGCGAACTGCGCACGCACAAAGGGTTTGAAAACAGATAAGAAGGCCAGCAGAGACTTCATAATCAGCATGCAATTGAGGCGAGAAGTTTGAATACCATTGTACTGTGGAACTTTTAACTAATTCATTATCTCCAGTTAAAGAATAAAACCAGTTAAGTTACGTTAATTATCGTACTTAAAAATATGTACTAAGTTAAGTTATAGTTAACTGCCACCTGGCTATATAAGTGTAAGTTAAGTTAATAACTGCACTAATTGACTTAACTGACCCAAGTTAAGTTAAAAATCTAGTTAACTATCCCAACACTACGTTGAACCTATTGCTGTTAGTTGTGACCATTTAACTGCTGATTTCTCGATCCTTTTTTCATGTATGCCCACTCGGCCTAGACTTTCATATCCTGACTTTGCAAAAGCTGATTATGTATCTATTACAGCATATCTGGATAGTATTGATTGGTTACTGTTACAGTCAAATTGTTCACAAGTCGAAGACTTTTGGTCTGAGATATCTAACATCATGATGATGTGTATTGGAAAGTTTGTCCCTATGTATACCTCTAGTGTTGAGAGGAAGTGTAAGTATCCTAAACATATTCGATGTTTATTAGCAAAAAAGAGAAAATTGTACAGGAAGAATCGCATTCAATTCCTTGAGGTATCCAGACAGTATGAAGCAGCTGTAAAAAAATTTTCTTACTCCCCACGAAGAAAGAATTATATCTAGCAGAAAGATTTCCAAATTGTATTCCTACATTAACTCAAAGTTGAATCATTCTGGTGGTATTCCTCCTCTGCAAAAAGATGGCTCCTTTGCATTGTCTGACAAGGACGAATGTGATCTGTTAAACCAATATTTCGCCTCAGTATTTAGGATGACTGTATTTTATCAAGCTTTCCTTCGAGAATACCTGATAAGGCCCTTGATTTTATTGATATCTCCTATAACACATTAAAATGTCTGCAAAAGTTGCCTTCCTTTTGCACTTTATCATCAGATGGCTTTCCTGCCCTTTTCCTTAAATCAATAGCTCCATCTATTGTTTTCCCCTTATCCATTCTATTTACGCAATCTTTGAGTAAGGGTCAGATTCCAAAGATCTGGGAAGTTGCTTTTGTTCGTCCTCTTTTTAAAAAAGGACTTTGCAGTTTACCATCTAACTATAGGCCCATTTCTCTCACTTCAGGTCATTGGTAAGGTCATGGAAAAATTGCTGGTAAACTCAATTATGTTATTCCTCCAATTAAACCATCTAATATCAAAAAATCAGTTTGAATTCATGTCAAGACGTTCTACCTGTTCTCAGTTGCTAGCTACGCTAAATGATTGGACATTGGCTGTAAACAATCATGCCTAAGGTTGATGCTGTCTATATTGATTTTGCTAAAGCTTTTGACTCCATTTCTCATGTTAAACTGCTGACAAGATTCATGCTTATGGTATCGATTCAAATTTGCTTAACTGGATATCAAATTTTCTTAGTGAACGTACACAATCTGTTACATTGGAAATACCTTTTCAAAGTTTCTTCCAGTGCTCAGTGGAGTCCCTCAGGGCTCTGTCCTTGGTCCTTTGCTATTTTTGCTATTTATAAATGATCTTCCTGACTGTATGACATTTCAACTAGAAAACAAAATTTTTGCAGATGACACAAAAATTTATTGTACTCATTCTGTCCATCAATCTCCTGTATTTACAGATAGTTTGTCATCTTTTTGTGATTGGTCTAAAAAATGGCAACTTACTGTCGCTTATCACAAATGTAATATGGTGATAGTATTCTGCCAAGGGTAAATCGTGTCACTGATCTTGGTGTTGCTTTTGCTTCTGACCTCAAACCAAGTGTCCAGTGTTATCATATAGCTGCGAAGGCTTTCGGTCGTCTTTCTTTGTTAATGAAAGGTTTTCTAACTTCTGATGTATCCATCTTGATCCTAGCCTACAAAATTTATGTTCGTCCCATACTGGAGTACAACTCTCCTGTCTGGAATCCCTGGCTTATTTCTGGTATTAAGTGTGTAGAAAGAGTGCAGCGTTACTTCACTCGTGCCCTTTGTAAGCGAGTTGGGCTTTCTCATCTGTGTTATTTCTATATGACTGCAAAATCTTAATCTTCGGTCACTGGAATACAGAAGGGTGTATTGTGACCTTGTGCAGTGCTACAAGACTGTGTATAAGCTGGTAGATTTACCTATGGAAGATTTTTTTCTCATTGACTTCAACTACCACAATCTACGGGGTCACTCCCTTAAATTGAAACCCGTTGGTAGTTTGTCAGTCTACAGTTGTAGGTATAATTTTTTTCTCACAACGAGTTATAAAGTGTGGAACTCATTACCATCAAATGTTATTGAAGCCACAAGCCTCGATGCCTTCAAGTCACGCCTGTCTAAAATTGACTTATCAAGTTTTTGTAAAGTGTATCATTTCTAGCAGGGAATATATAAGTGCATGTACATGCCATTATTTACCTCAGTGTACTTTTTGTACCTGTAAATCAATCAATCAATCAATCAAACAATTGCAGAGGATGCTGACTGTGCATCCCAATTGTTTCACAAATGATACATTGATGATGGTGTTGTTGCTGGCCCCATTGTGGCCATTGCTCATGTTCTTGCCATTATCCAAGACCGTGGACCACCACTTGGCCTTTACATCAACATCACCAAGTGTGAATTATTCAGTTTAAATGATCTCAGTACCTTCCCAGATGAGATGAAGCGATCCAATGTGCCCCACTTTGAGATTCTGGGGGCTCCCATAGGTGACCTAGTGTTCTGCGCAAAGTTTGTGGCCCAAGAAGCAGTCCAGAGGCCTCAGCAGTTAGAAGCTGTGGGCTCTATCGACCCCAGGTAGCCTTACTTCTTCTTAGACAATGTGGGAGCTATTGTAGACTGGTGCACCGATCTAAAAATACTCCACCTCCCCTAGTTAAGGAGGCCTTTGCCCTGTTTGACAATCGCGTGCAGCAATGCTTCTCAGAATGCACTGCAGTGGATGCTTCTGCCTCCAGCTGGCAGCAGGCACAACTGAGCTTAAAGAGGGGGGGGGGGGCTTAGGGCTTCGGCGCCTATCTTGCCGTTCCCCTGCAGCATACATAGCTTCATTTCAGTCTTCAGGCCTTTCCCCTTCGTCCGGTAAGTATCTGTCCTCTTCCGTTGACCTTTACAACAGCATTGTAGACCCCCCAGGATTCCCTTACCCCTGAGTTGGTAGGCAATTCCCATCTTGCACAGAAGGTTTTATCTTCCAAGATTGAAGACTGACAGTTCAGCAACCTTCTTCACAGCGCAACCTTGAATGACAGGGCTCGTCTTTTGTCCATCTCTTCCCCTCACCCCTCTGCCTGGCTGTCCGTCACTCCCTCCCCTCAACTCAACCTCCACTTGGAGCCTGCAAAATTTCAAGTGGCACTAAAGTTTGTAGTTGGGTATCCCAGTGGTCCAAGGTCAAAATTGCCCTCACTGTCCTTCCTTTGTGTTGGATGACTTTGGCCATCACTCCCTCAGTTGTAAGCATGGAGGGGATGTGGTTTTGCGCCATAATAAGCTCTGGGATGTCTTTCTAGACTTCTGCCAATGTGCTTGCCAGGGTCCATGTCTGGAAATGGGCTGTGGGGCTGGGTACACCAATTCACAATCCCGCCCTGCAGATGTTCTTGTCCCTAACTGGGACCGTGGCAAACCTGCTGCCTTTGACTTGTCCGTCACGTCCACGCTACATCCAAGTGTTTTGCTAGAAGCGAGCATGACGGCACGTTCGGCAGCCCTTGTGGCCGAGAACAGAAAGCACAAATACAATGACAGGAAGTGTGAGGAACTGGGTTGGGTGTGCATCCCACTTGTGGTCGAACCCCAACCTAGGGGAGGGACTACCTGTAACCATGAGGAGGCATACACAGACAAAATGAAGAGCATACGAGTTCGATCTGCCATGCCGCTAGAGTTGTATAGTGCACTGAATTGGCAATTCTCAATTCGTTGTGACAGGTTATGCTGAAGATGAGACTTGATTGGCAAAGGGATGGATAGTGTATCCTCTGTAGAAACCTGGAGATTGAAGAGGTTAATGGCATCTACGACATAATGGCTGGACACCAAATCTGGGGAAGATGAGCTAATTGAACCTAGGTATGCAGCAGTGGAGTGAACAGCTATGATCTTAAGCCAAGACCTCCTCTGCTGAGACTTAAGCGAGAAGTGATAATTATTATTATATTGCATGGATTATATTGCATGGATACACATAATAAATACCTACACATGTGGGTATTTATTATTGTATCCATGCAATATAATATTTTATTATGTATTGCATGGATACACATTTTTAAAAAATATGCAAGTAATCTGACTACTCATGCTCAAATAAAGATACAGTCCTAGACAGGATAGCTCTGGCATTAGCTCTGATGAGAGCCAGGCTGCGCCTACCATATAAACTGGTGGTGGCTTTGGAAAGGGACCAGCCCATTCTCACTGCAGGGTGGTTTGCTATCCGAGACAAACATCGCCTAGCCTCTGCTCCCCAACATCAGTGCGTTTCAATTGCCAATGGGATGCATACCCATCCAAGTTCTTGGCATTTTTCTTGATGCTTATGCCTTTCAGCTGCCTGAGCGGTTGATCCTTATTTAGATAATAAAAATAATTACATCACAATTTTATGGGCGGCCCACCCTTGCAAAAGACACAGAACACAAAACACGGAGAATACCTTATAAAGTAAAATTGGATTCAAGTGACGCTATTGTCAAATGACTAATTTCATATATTCCAAAGTCGAATATCTCGCAAAAGAAGTACGTACAAAATAAATTTATAAAACTGTAACCTACATTTGTGATTATCTTGTAAATGAAAGACACTTGTTTTTCCATGTCAGCCTCCCTTTCTTCAGATTACTGTCATTCGATATACAGTTGATCTAGCCTTATCTGTTACCAAAGCAATCAAAACACACTAACATTGCTCTTAGAGGAAGAACTAAAACACATAATCTTGTAATGCTGACAAATACAAGTTACACTTTTCACAACAAACTATTGTTCAGCAAGTCTCTTGTGAGGAGGTTTGTCATAGAGTTTAATATTCGGATTTTTGAGTAGCTTCTGGTATTCTTGCTTGGCCACTTGTTCTTTCTTTCTTGCTTGATCTATCAGTACAGCACTGCGATAGCCTAAGAGTGTTTGTGTGTGTGTGTGTGTGTGTATGTATGTATGTATGTATGTATGTATGTATGTATGTGAATACATTGTTTGAATATTACATTGTTTGAATATTAATATGAAATATTGCGGATAGGAAGCAACAATCTTGAAATACATCTGAAGATGCACAGTAAATATAAAGTTATCTATGACACAATCAAACAATACACATGGTATCTCACCAAAAAAATCAAGCTTGAACATTTCCAGGGAGGGGGGGGAGTGTTAAAGCTGCCTCATGCATCAATAAATGGCAACAACATGTGAATGGCCCTAACATTTATACAGAGCTGTCCTCAAGTTTAAAATTTGCAGAGATGTACACTAAGCATTGCTTTTACTATATAAGTTGCAAGCCAAGTTGTGCTATCGTGGGTATGAATTGGGTTAAAAAAAAGCATTTTCAATAACGGGGTAATGTTGTGTTCCGAAAAATATAAGATACACAATCTGTAAGTAACAGCAGATTTACTAGTCAGTGGGCTATGGTATAAATTCTTTATATCTTTAAGAAACGGCTACAAAGCAGTTCTAAATGGCTGATGAGTTACGTTTATGTCACCTTTTTCTCATACCTGAACTGTTTCACGAATAGCCCAGTGATGACAAGCTAAGAAAGTTGCAATGCTAAGTAGTTTCGTTAAAAACATCAGCAATGCTGCAACTTGAAACCTCTGCAAATTTAATTTCTCGGCGATGCAGCCAAGTATTGTGATTATTAATAGAAAAGGAATAACCACCTGGCACCTTGATCGACTTGTAAGTTTGCAATGAAAGCAGTACATGTTGGGTTTCCCCACTATGATAAACAATCACTTAGCTCCTTATGCAAGGAAACGCGGATAAGCTCCTGCCTGAAATGAATGCATGCAAATACCTATTTTAAGCCTCTAAAAACGAGTGTAGACCTTTATGAAACCAATCATATGTTATACTCCCGTTTCATTCTTTAAAAGAGTCCCAAAATTGATCATTGTCAATGGCTTTCTTCACCCAATGCTCAATTTTATTTTTAATTGCTAAATACAGTTTATGCAAGATGTTGTAGGTAATAATCATTAAAATTATGAAAGACGCAAAAATATGTTAACAGTGGCGGGTTATATTCCTGTCTTCGTTTCTGATTAATACAATCCATTTGTAACACATATCATCATGTCGACGGCAGTGACAGTTACAGATTGCAATGGCACATAAGACAAGACAATACGAATATTGAACCCAGCAATAATGTATTACTATACAGGAGTAGCTTCTTAACAAATCAAGTAGGAATGCTGAAAAATGCATTTATATTTAGTGCCAGTTCTAGTGTCAATTGCTTGAGAGCTGCAGTTTAGATCTACTATGGTTCAAAATCATTTGCCAAAGGTAAACTCACAAGTAAAACATGGAGTAAGAAAGTAAATCTTGTCTGAGCTACAACTGCATGCTCAAACACCAATCCATAAACTTTTCTTACTTTGCTTCACTGCAGGCATTTTTGAAGATAAAACTACAGCTTTACTACAATCCAAGCTTAGGGAATGCAACACCAGCTGCTAAAATCCAGGCTGTTGGCAGGAGGGATTTTGTTTAGGAAGCAATGTATTTCGCAATTGCTTCTAGATCTCACACTATAATGGCTTTTTATAATGAGCTGAAACCAACATGGAGACTAGATGAAGTACTGTGAGTGTTCCAAATATTGTCATTTGTGCTGTTGCAGCATTTCATGTCATTCAGATGACAGTGAACATTTCTAAATTTACTGCACATGTACACATACACAACTTGTGCTTCCATGCACATGCATTTCCCAGACAGAGAGAAATGCGTACTTTCTTTGATGGTGGAGAACATTCCCTGCTTTGTCCCATCAGGTGTAAAGGGGGTCTGTGTTGGGTGCCTGACCAGAGGGGGAATGCCCAATACAGTTCTGAATGATGGCAATTTGAGGAGCAAGATTTGGCTCAATGAAAATGCTGATGAAGTCAGCCAGTACATAAAAAGTCCCTGACAAGAACAAGTACAACGTTCAGAACAACTTTCTATACAAAACTACACAAGCAGTCTTACAGATGGGAAGGTGGCTGTGACAGGAATAAGTAGAATGGCCATTGCTCTGAAAAATACTTTCATTTTCTCAGTCTGAGGATTTGTCACCCCAGTCTCTCCACCAAGCTGTATAATTTAGAACCATGTGAATGATGCATGTGTATGAGAATAAAGAATACATACCGGGTGAAACAAGAACTTGAAGGTGCATGTACATGTACATACAGTCATGCAAGAAACATGCACATACAGACATGCAAGAAACATGTGCAAGGTAGCAAAAAACGTGTACATGCGAAGTAGCAGAAACAAAAATATCTATGACAGTTTATGAGCTGATAGGTCTCACATCCCTCCACACACCCACCAACACACTCACTACATGGCACTTAGCAATATTTCATCACCTACACAATTTCCAGCATTGCATTTGAGGACTTGCAATTAAAAAATTTGTTTTAATAACTTTGTGACTATAGAGCATTAAAAATAGCCTCCCCAAACAATCCACAGACCCACTTTTGCTGAGCTGGAGTGCTGATTTGAAAAACAAAACTGTAAAGGCATAAGATACTAAGCCTTACCAACACCTGAATTTGTCCACACAATTATTCTGGAAGTACACAAATAAGCACAAAGCTTTTAACTCAATATTCTGACCAGTTAGCCAAATATTATTCGTAATAATTAGGGTCATGGAAACAAATTTGGATTATAGTAAACAGTTAAGTAACTATATGAAGACTTTTAAATAAACATGTAGCTTGTCATTGAATAAGTTAAGCAACAGCTGGTTATTGACTTTTAATAACCGATTAGTGCCCACAGATGCGCACACGCCTCTATGTACATAAGTTCCATGGATGCGCACACACCTCTATTTACATAAGTTCCATGGATGCGCAGAAGCATACAGCACATTTAGTGTACTGTATATGTTATAGCAACATTTAGTTGTACTGTATATGTTAGCAACATGTACAAGTCGTTTTTCAGTACTCCATACCAGCTATGAGGTTTCATCACAGCTCAGGCTCTGTTTTAGCAGTTCTGTTTTTGTGACAGTTTTATTTTTTGTGACAAAAAAGGTGACAAATACCACACTAATTAGCAGTACACAAATAAATAAATAATTTTTAATTCAGCTGCAAGTGGGTCACAGCTCAAAACTCAAAAGCAATAGTTGACCGTAAAGAAGTACTGGGCAAGCTTGCTGGACGATGATTACAGTCTCTCCAGCAACAGTGGCAGTGATGACACCAGACCTGTAATAATGGAAGTTCAGAGACATTCGGTCACAGTGGACTTGTTCAAATAGGAAATAGGGCAATTATTATATTTAGGACACACCCTTAGTTTGGCTATCTATTTGTACAGCTGAAACTCATATGCAAATAGAATTATAGCAAGTCAGTTCACATATAAATACATGTATGCTTATACTGACACAACCGACATCACATATACCTGTCCTTGAAACGATTTGACAACATTAACATGCCAATAAGGAATTCTGTTTGTGCACAACTGCATCTCCATGTTTAGTGTACAAACACACCTACACAGACCTTCCTCCCTGTGCCCTGCGCACACACACCTGGGTTATTCCATGAGAGATCACCCAGTGATGCTGCCATTTTAACACCACACACCCTCAGATTTGGATGACATTTGGTACATATGTTTGTCATGGTTGGGGAAAGTGACCAAAAAAATTATCACCTCTCTGCTCTTATCTGATCTACTAATTTGAGGGAGTATTGGGCATGGTTTAGGTGATATGGCTCTGAATCAAACTGCAAACTCAGGAAGCTAATGGGTCACAAACCAGCTAGATAACAACATATGCATTCCACCTCCAGAACGAACAGTAACTGGAAACAAACCCCAAACTAATCCCATATTCACAATAATGAATAGCATGTGTAATGTTACAGCCACTAATACTGTAATGTTACAGCCACTAATACTGTAATGTTACAGCCACTAATACTGTAATGTTACAGCCACTAATACTGTAATGCAACAGCCACTAATACTGTAATGCGACAGCCACTAATACTGTAATGCGACAGCCACTAATACTGTAATGCGACAGCCACTAATACTGTAATGTTACAGCCACTAATACTGTAATGCTACAGCCACTAATACTGTAATGTTACAGCCACTAATACTGTAATGCTACAGCCACTAATACTGTAATGTTACAGCCACTAATACTGTAATGCAACAGCCACTAATACTGTAATGTTACAGCCACTAATACTGTAATGCTACAGCCACTAATACTGTAATGTTACAGCCACTAATACTGTAATGCTACAGCCACTAATACTGTAATGTTACAGCCACTAATACTGTAATGCTACAGCCACTAATACTGTAATGTTACAGCCACTAATACTGTAATGTTACAGCCACTAATACTGTAATGCTACAGCCACTAATACTGTAATGTTACAGCCACTAATACTGTAATGTTACAGCCACTAATACTGTAATGTTACAGCCACTAATACTGTAATGCTACAGCCACTAATACTGTAATGCTACAGCCACTAATACTGTAATGCTTACAGCCACTAATACTGTAATGCTACAGCCACTAATACTGTAATTGCCAACAGCCACTAATACTGTAATGTTACAGCCACTAATACTGTAATGTTACAGCCACTAATACTGTAATGCTACAGCCACTAATACTGTAATGTTACAGCCACTAATACTGTAATGTTACAGCCCACTAATACTGTAATGCTACAGCCACTAATACTGTAATGTTACAGCCACTAATACTGTAATGTTACAGCCACTAATACTGTAATGTTACAGCCACTAATACTGTAATGTTACAGCCACTAATACTGTAATGCTAGCCACTAATACTGTAATGTACAGCCACTAATACTGTAATGCTACAGCCACTAATACTGTAATGCTACAGCCACTAATCCTGTAATGTTACAGCCACTAATACTGTAATGCTACAGCCACTAATACTGTAATGTTACAGCCACTAATACTGTAATGTTACAGCCACTAATACTGTAATGCTACAGCCACTAATACTGTAATGTTACAGCCACTAATACTGTAATGTTACAGCCACTAATACTGTAATGTTACAGCCACTAATACTGTAATGTTACAGCCACTAATACTGTAATGTTACAGCCACTAATACTGTAATGTTACAGCCACTAATACTGTAATGCTACAGCCACTAATACTACAAACAAATCCGCTCCTTTATAACAAATGCACTCCAATGAGTAATTGACTTTTTGCAATAGACACATGCAGCCACCTCACTACTAATGATGACTATGTTTATGTAAATACAAATGGGTCAGTTTCCGAGAAAATGAAAAGTGGCTATATATATAAAAAGTTATAAAAATGCTTCACGTTTGAATCGTTAAAACTCCGGAACGGTTTTAAGCTATCAGCGTCCTATTTTCTACACTTCATACTACACCATTCCTCTACCGTAAAATACTTTTGAGGGTCTTGCACTTGCTCCGTGTCCGTATTGCAACGTCCGATACCCCACAGGGTATGAACCCGTCATAACTTTTGGCAGGAGTAATCAAATCGCTTCAAATTCGGTTTGTAGGTAGAGGGGTCCTATAGCTATTGATTTGTTCTGTTCATTAATTTTCACTCTATCCGTTGCGGAGATACAGGTGTGCAAAGTTAATACACATTTTCTGCTCGATTTGCCCAGGCAACCCTAGTTCCATTCTCCCATTCCGCATGAATATTAATCACTTCCTTGTTCCGCCCATTCTCCGCCTTAAACTAAGCTATAGCCGTTCGCAACTCAGTGTCTGTTTGTTTTTTGTTGTTGTGTTTTATTTTCTGAGGCTATACGGGTCAAAGAAGAAGAGTTATCACTTAGTATGACGATCGTACCGAATTACGAATCCAATAAGTGAATGGTTGTCAGCTATTGCCTGATGGTTGTCGCCTCGCGTAAGGATTTTTTTTTTCCTAGTCACTCGCATCACCGTTTGGTACCTAGTAGTGTATTATAAAGCTTTCCCACATTCGCTTGGTTAACTTCATTCCTGTCACGCCCACTCGGCTACACTGCAGGGATGCTATAACTTAGCTCACATAGCACGTGAACATGCACTAGGCACTTGCATTGTTACCTGCCACACACCTACCTACTGTATCTTTGCACACACAAACACGCCCACGCCACAAACACACACACACACACACACACACACACACACACACACACACACACACACACACACACACACACACACACACACACACACACACACACGACTGGGTTGTACAACTTGCAGATAATTTGGGTTCTTATTTCTAATATTGTTTTCACAATTTGTACATGTGCATGAATGTACATCTCTGTGCACTCACACACAGGCATACACACATACATGCACACACACATACATGCATACACACAAACACACACACACACACACACACAGACTGGGCTTGTACCACTTGCAGAGAATTTGGTTCTTATTTCTCACACTGTTTTCACAAAGTGTACATGTGCATGAATTGTACACGCCTGTGCACACGCACATGACACACACATACATGCACACACACACACACACACACACACACACACACACACACACACACACACACACACACACACACACACACACACACACACACACACACACACACACACACACACACACACACACACACACACACACACACTCACACAGACTGGGCTTGTACCACTTGCAGTGACATTGGTTCTTATTTCTCACACTGTTTCACAAAGTGTACATGTGCATGAATTGTACATGCCTGTGCACACACACATGACACACACACACACACACACACACACACACACACACACACACACACACACACACACACACACACACACACACACACACACACACACACACACACACACACACACACACACACACACAGACTGGGCTTGTACCACTTGCAGTGACTTTGGGTTCTTATTTCTCTCACTTTATTCACAAAGCATGTACATGTGTAACAACACACCTTGCATTGTTATGTAAATAGCCTGTACCCCCCCCCCCCCCCCCCCCACACACACACACACACAGACTGGGCTTGTACCACTTGCTGAGACTTTGGGTTCTTATTTCTCACACTATTTTCACAAATCGTACATGTACATGAATGTACACACCTGTGCACACACACATGACACACACACACATGACACACACACACATGACACACACACACACGCACACACACACACACACATACACAGACTGGGCTTGTACCACTTGCAGTGACTTTGGGTTCTTATTTCTCACACTGTCTTTACAAGGTGTACATGTGCATGAATGTACACACATGTGCACACACACACAAACACAGAGACTGGGCTTGTACCACTTGCAGAGTTTTTACAAAGCGTACATGTGCATGAATGAACACATGTGCACACACACACAGTACCACTTGTAGTGACTTTGGGTTCTTATTACTCACACTGTCACTGTTTTCACAAAGCACGTACATGTGCATGAATGTACACACTTGATTGTTATGTAAATAGCCTGTACACCATATTCGTCCCACACACACACACACACACACACACACACACACACACACACACACACACACATACACACACACACATACACACACACACACACACACACACACACACACAGGCTCGTACCACTTGCAGTGACATCAGTTGGGTTCTCATTTTCACACTGTTTTCACGAAGTGTACATGTGCATGAATGTACACACTTGTGCACACACATTGTTATGTACACAGCCTGTACACCATATATTTGTCACACATACAGCACATACACATACAGTACATTTGCATTTTGCATTGTTATGAAAATGGAATCTTGTGCACAACACATACATACACTCATGTACAATACACTTGTACGCACGCATACAAATGAAAAACATTAAGCATGTCTACACACATTCACACACACACATGTACATTGCATGTAAGGTCTATTCTAAACTTGTTCTCTGCACCTGCACATGCATTATATTCCATTTAACTGCTTTATGTGATGTGAGTGTCTATGTACAGAGAACCAGCCTTATGGCTGGTTCTCTGTACATAGACACACATCACCGTTCTCGAAGATGTGAAATAAAACTGTCTTATTGGGCACCACCTTTAATAAACTTCTTTTTGTTCACTATGCTCAGCTTTGGTCCACTTGCATAACTTTTCTCAAAGTTTTTAGCTCACACAGAGTACATGTACATGTACACACACACTGTAAAATATATCACTCACTAATGATGATGGCACACACACACACACACACACACACACACACACACACACACACACACACACACACACACACACACACACACACACAAATATATCACTCACTAATGATGATGGCACACACACACACACACACACACACACACACACACACACACACACACACACACACATACACACACACACACACACACACACTCTTAATCTCCTCTATTCTGGATGAACAGCTCATGAGGCCACTGATCCTATTCTCAATTTCTGTATCTCAGTGTGTAAATGTTTTCTTTTCATATGAGGCTGTTTTTTTTTGTCTTGGCAGTGGCATAATCAAATGAATATGAATATTTTTTACGACATGCTTAGTGTAAACTTACCACTGGCCCTGACCTACCACAATCTGCATGAATGTTTATATTTATTGCCATAGCCCATTCTTGTAGGAACTTCGCCTTTCTGACTAAAAAGTGGTACAATAACCTCTTACCAGCGTAGTACATCCTTTTCTATCAAGTGCAGCACAGTGTTTTATGTCAAACTAGTTGTATGCAGGGAGTAAAATGAGTGTACAGGGTATTGCAATGGCTGGAGGTGAAGCACATGAAGTGGATATGTAATGTGTACTTATCGTGATTCCCCTGCATACAGCCATACTAGATACAATTGTAGTCCTCACATGCTGAAGGAAAGGTTGAAAGGCCTTCATGGTGATGAATTTTATTGCACTTAAGCTATCAGTAGAGATTGTGGTAGGGTCAGGGCCTTGGTAAGTTTACACAGAACTGACAGAAGGAAGTTAGTAACGACATTCATTTTCCAGCTCTATAGACAAAAATATTGTACCTTCTAGCAAGGTCTATCTGAGCACTTGTTCAGGAATAGTAGTGTAGCAAAGTAATTTGGTAGACAGTACTGTAACACTACATCTACATCTAGTTGTTAGAAACAAGAGATGGAATTCACTGCAAGTGGGAGCAAGAGGCAGAAAGAATGACGAAAAAGTTAGCTAGGTTTAAAGAATTGCGAAAGCATTGTTTCACAAGGTGTTGTGAGTCTCATGTTGCATGATGCATGTATGTATAGAGAACCTGTCATAAGGGAGCTCCACATGCAGAAGTTGTCAATTATATAAAACAATAGAGAGTGACACATTGCGAGTACAAAAGCTCAGTCCCATACAGAAATTGAGAATAGAATCAGTGTCCTCTTAAATATGCATACGAGCAGTTCGATAGAACTGAATGCAAGTGTATGTGCAGAGAACAAGTTCACACCTTGCATGCAATGTACATGAGTTTGTATGTGTGTGTATAGTGTGTATCATCATTAGACAGGTATAATGTTTGCCACGGTGTGTGTGTGTGTATGTGGTAGCCGCATGTCCCATACGATGTACATACATCGTGTTTGTCCCCATTGGATCGGTCCTCTATACATACACTTGCAACCTATGTGCAGTCAAAGGAGGATCTACAGAGAAACCAGTCTCATGGGAACTCCACATGCATGAAGAAAATACAGCTACATTTACACAATGTGTGCATGTGCATAAGAGTGTGAGAGTTACTGTGAGGTCATGTTCACATATTCTGCTGTGAGAAATAAGAGACCAAACTCTTTGCAAACTTGTGGTACAGAACTGCATGGACATAGCATAAAGACCACAGTGAAGTGTAGCAAGGTTATGCCAGATGGAAGAATGATGTGAGTACGTACGAGCTTAAAAGCCTTCACACGTCATGTTACATAGTGTTATTCTTTGCCTAGTGTATAACTCTGTGTGTGTGTGTGAGGATGGTGTACCGGCTATTTACATAATGTGTGCACAGGTGTGTACATTCATGCACATGTACGATTTGTGAAAACAGTGTGAGTGAGAAATAAGAACCCAAAGTCACTGCAAGTGGTACAAGCCCGGTCTGTGTGTGTGTGTGTGTGTGTGTGTGTGTGTGTGTGTGTGTGAGTGTGTGTATGTGTGTGTGTGTATGTGTGTGCGTGTGTGTGTGCACATGTGTGTACATTCATGCACATGTACGATATGTGAAAACAGTGTGAGAAATAAGAACCCAAAGTCTCTGCAAGTGATACAAGCCCAGTCTGTACGTGTGTGTGTGCATGTATGTGCATGTGCATGTATGTGCGTGTGCATGTATGTGCGTGTGCATGTATGTGTGTGTGCATGTATGTGTGTGTGCATGCATGTGTGTGTGCATGTATGTGTGTGTGCATGTATGCGTGTGTGCATGTATGTGTGTGTGCATGTATGTGTGTGTGCACAGGGGTGTACATTCATGCACATGTACGATTTGTGAAAAAAATATGAGAAATAAGAAACCAAAGTCTCTGCAAGTTGTACAAGCCCAGTCTGTGTGTGTGTGTATGTGTGTGTTTTTGCATGTATGTGTGTGTACATGTGTGTGTGCACAGGCGTGTAAATTCATGCACATGTACATGTACGATTTGTGAAAACAGTGTGAGAAATAAGAACCCAAAGTCTCTGCAAGTGGTACAAGCCCAGTCTGTGTGTGTGTGTGTGTGTGTGTGTGTGTGTGGCGTGGGCGTATTTGTGTGTGCAAAGATACAGCAGGTAGGTGTGTGGCAGGTAACAATGTTCACGTGCTACATGTATGTGAGCTAAGTATATATAGCCACTTTTCATTTTCTCGGAAACTGACCCAAATGGTTATAGTTGTATGAAAAGCAGAAACAACAAAAAATGCTTTCAACTAACCTTACTTTCGTCCTTGATGATCGTCATGCGCATCCACGCATCTTGATGCTTCACCCAGAGTTTCTCACGTTTCATCAATTGGATCAATCAGTTTCCATAAAATGGTCGAATAATCTTAGAGTTACTTTCCAAAAGGTTTGAAACATAAAAGTCGCTTTCTTTCAAAGTTATGTCACAAGACAGTAACACAACTGCAAAATTTGCAAATCTAATTTAGGGGTGTGATGCGTTTCCGTAACATAATTTAATGTGGGCACTAATCTGTTAACTTGCCACAATGGTGGCTAGTGCAGTTGAAATTTTTGAATTGTCTGAGAATTTTTGAATTTTAACTATTGAGAACGAACAATTGCAGTAATTTGTTATGAAAATTGTTTGAGTTTGGTTATACTCAAATTACTATATTGGATATTATTAGACTTCGCCAATAAAGCATTTTATTTTATTTGAATTTAATCATAATTGTGGTAGCTTCTAATTTATTCACCATTATCTAATATAGAAAATTGATACATGAAAAATCATTTATTGACTCATTTAAATATGGAGTAATAAGTGTTGCACTAATTTGTGAGCATGCCATACTATCACTTTCACACAGCATTCCTGACTCCCCGATTGTAAAGAACTAGAATTTCGTTGCGCAACTTTTGTACATGTAACACACTCCAACTGGCTCACTGCAGATTTGGAACATCCCCAGACATCTCACACACACCTTATCAAATGCACACACCACCCACACCCACCATGCAAGTATCATGTCCAAGGTCCAACACACACATGCACACGCCCTCACCTCTATTGTGGCCATGAAAGAAAGGCAGGACAGTACGGGCAACACATAGTAGGGGTCGGACACAGTCAAGTCCATGAACCACAGCATGCCTCCTGTCTTCATGCTTTCAATGGGAACACTGGCCATTTCACGAATGGCTACAATATATGGAGAGGGGCATCATAATACACAATGCATACAAATGGCTACAATGTATGGAGAGGGGCATCATAATACACAATGCATACAAATGGCTACAATGTATGGAGAGGGGCATCATAATACACAATGCATACAAATGGCTACAATGTATGGAGGGGGCATCATAATATACAATGCATACAAATGGCTACAATGTATGGAGAGGGGCATCATAATACACAATGCATACAGCAAACACGCAGAAGGCATAAACATATTGTGAGATATCGATAAGTGGTGTATAAGGAAGGTGGATGGTTTTAGTCACATCTTTGTTTAGCCACATACCATGCAAAAGCGCTGCAACCACACTGCTTTATTACGTATACACACTGGCCCCATAGACACATGCATACACACTGGTCCCATACACACGTGCATACACACTGGCCCCAAACACACTTGCACACACACACACACGCACACACACACACACACACACACACACACACACACACACAATGCACGCACATGCACACGTACATGTACACGCACATGCACACACACACACACACGCACACACATGCACACACACACACACACACAAAATAAATTCACACACACACACACACATACACATACACATATACACACATACACACACAAGACACAAAAACCTAATAAAAAAGCTCACCAACAAAGAAGCTGATGAAGATGGGCAGCTGTACGAGTGGCATCACCATCATCTTGAAGGGGTTGCACTTGTGCTGCTGATACAGCGAGTACAGTCTAGCCGTCTGCTGAGAGGCCAACGCCGTGTTCCCCGCCTGGTTGTGCTCTCGGACCTTCTGCATTATCGCCTCAGCCTCAGGACGCACGTTATTCAGACGCACGGAGTTGGCCTGCAGCCGTACCCCGAGAGGAAAGAGGGCGAGACGGAGGATTACGGTGGAGGCTGCTATGGCCGCCCACCAGGGGAGCGACGTATGAGTGTGGAGGACATCGAGGGCCGTCTGCAAGATCCCCACGGGCCCGTATCCGCCCAGACCCATGCTAGCGAGGTCCCCTTGGGCGGGAAGGTGGTCCGCCGCTGAGGAGACGGCGTCGGCCATCCACCGTGCTTGGTTGGAGGTCTCGAGCGCAAGAACGTCTGGCAAGGGAGATGCTGCAAGTTCGGCAGCGGTGATGGTGGCCGTGGTTTGGGGCAACAAACCAATCTGGGTGGAACTGACAACCTCTGGAACGCTACCAGTGACTGTCGCCTCGGCCCCAGAACTGAAGCCCCTGCTCCAGCCGGCTGGAATGATGGTGACAAGCGTCTCGGTCCGTTGGCACCATGTGAGTCCCCGGGAGGCGTTTGCAGATGAGCAATGCGCTAACCGACAGCGAGCACCTGCGTAGCATGCCCGCACCAATCCCGGTGTAATCATGTCCAAAACCACGTGCGCGTTCAGAAAAAGAATTGTCTCGTTCCCAAACGAGTAGTTGGAAATTGGATGTGTGGGATTAGAAACGTCGCACGTGAGCCATACATTGCTATAGAGAGTTGAACGTAATTGGTTGTTAATTGGATTGTAAGAGCCTCTCCCCTTTTTCGATTTTTTTAAACCGAGACATACGTGGAAACTAAGAGCAGTACCTGGTAGATATTGGTAAGTGGATTCCAAAACGCTAACCATCACGTTAATAGAGCGATTCGTACCGCAATTTTTTTTTTCGATCGGCGCACTACTCATGCAAGTTTAGACTTACCGGTAGAACTCCTTAAAAGAAAAAGGTAATTAGTATACAGTAGTACAGATAAGTACGTGCCACAGGGTTATTTTGGAGGAATGATCTTCATTTATAGGCGGAACTGTGCCTCCACGTCCTCTGCAGCCTTTGACTTCGCCTCTAGTTGGGGGTATAGTATTCTGCCCAAGACCATCTAAACCTACCTTCATGCAAGAGTGTGGCATTAGTTTACATCGGTACAGTATGAAAGCTTTATACACAAACATAACCATAAAAAAACAATGCTCACCTCGCTTGTACAACGCCTTCACGGATTTCACCCGATGGTTACCGCCATTGCAGTGTAGCAATTATACAGTGGACCCTCACCAATCCGAATAGGCTGAGTACATGTACACATCGGAGTGTTTCCGCCTTTAGAGGTTTTGTGACAGTATACAACTGATTATACCGCCAAAATGATGTATTAGGCATCCTATTACCTTGTCTATCAGGTCAAGTATCATCCACAGTTAAACTGTTATCACAGAGTGCTTCGCGTTCTTCAATTGTTCAGAAGTGCGTATGCGCGGTAAAACACAATAAAACTGTATACGATGGGGTTCGTATTAAAGGGCGTCGTTCGGCTCTCTTCTTTTTGTGACGTGAAGGCATTTTGAAAAGAATAACTTCACTTACAAAAAGCGTCAAATCAACAACGCACTAGAGTTAGTCTCGTTCCCAGACCGACACGCGCAGTTGCAGCAGTCTGGAACGAAACTACACTAGAGTAGAGTTTGTCACTGCATGCAGAGATACGATCTCTGCTACATGTATATAAAATCACTACCCGTGTGGTGTGAAGTGCCCATTGTTGATCACTTAGGGGTAGTTGCTAAAAGCCTGCAGGTATTACTGATAATTACCAGTATATAGCTTCGGGACTATTTCATCCTTGAAGCGATTATGCCGGTCGACCACTTCTGAAACTGTTGGAGTAATTTTCATTTTTTTAAAAGTGTTCCAATATCCCGATCGCGCGTTATACGTGTCAAGAAGATTTAAAATCGGGGACCGCGTGCGAGGACGGCCACACGATTTTGTGAAACTAAAAAAGAAATAAGAAAAAAGAAAAATATATAATAACCGTCTTGTTCAATATCGACTAAAGCCAGAGATAGTATAGACTATCTCCGCTAAAGCTAAACGATATGATCGTCAAGAGTTTCGGGTCGGGTTTGTAAATTATATTCACGGGTCATTCCAATATGATAGTTGGCAAATACCAGTAAAGAAAAGAGCTCTTGCCAGAACGTGCCTGTGCTGCTTGTGGGTGCATAACGACAAAACTCCTGTGCAAATTTAACCCATTAGTATACAGGCAGTAACAATCGAAAACTTATATTTATCAATTCGGGTCACTGTTGCACCAATTAAATAATAGCACACACTTCCCTCTATCTAACGATGTTATCTAAATCCATAGCCGCTTGTTATACATGATATAAATTTATTATCATCCATGTGTCGGCAAAACTCTACTAAACCTTGCCGCAAAAAAATATCTGGATTGTTGGAAAGAAAACAACATAGTGGAGTCCCATAAGTAAAAAATCGTTACACGGTGGATAAAAGCATGAAAATTTAGAAATACATCTGTTATAATGCTTCTAGAAGGGGTGCCATTGAAAATTTCTTATCCGAGTCGACATGCACAGCAGGAGCGATAACGAGCGGGAGAAGCCATATATATCCGCAGCTTCGCGACGCTCCATAGCACCCGCATCGCTCCACAGCACCGAACAACCGAGATACAAGTAAGAAATGACGGATCAGTGTAAACTCTTTGTGAAATTATAGCTGAAATGAATGTACTTCAGTGAATCAAGTACGCCTCCTTCCCACAACGGGAGAGAGGGACAGTGTAAGTGAATCAAGTACGCTTGCATGAATATACAAGTATATTCGTACATGCATGCATCATAGTGCATTTGATTTGCCACTGCTGCTTCACACAAAGCATTTGTCCAGCCAGAGTCCTCCAGAAGTTCTCCTATTGTGCTCCACAAGGCCATTTCAATGTGCAGACCACCAAACATCACAACATAATGTTGCTCTCCATAGATGTCAGGAAATTGCCACTGCACATATTTTGCTAGTGCAAACAAAGGCTGGTCAAAAGCTGTAACAGGAATCTGCCCAGGATTGAGATGTGCAGTGATCTGTCTCTGGATATCCATGCCATGCTTAACCATAGCAAATGTTGCTGCTTTCTCAT
This sequence comes from Ephydatia muelleri, assembly GCA_013339895.1. Taxonomy (NCBI): domain Eukaryota; kingdom Metazoa; phylum Porifera; class Demospongiae; order Spongillida; family Spongillidae; genus Ephydatia; species Ephydatia muelleri. The sequence continues at coordinate 3,049,232 of JABACO010000021.1, forward strand.
TAAACAAAGGCAACAGGGAGATCAGGGCTGCCGGATCAGTAGTCTCTGGCTGACGAGATGCGAAATAAGCTGCCCATGAAATGGAGTCACTGTTTTGTAATTCATCTTTCTGCATGAGCTGGATTGCATGCTCAATCCACCTGTTCTCTTCTTTGGTGGCTTCAACATCAACTGGAACGTCTGAAATCTTGATTTCAGGCACAGAAAGCTCAACAGATTTGCAAACGACTGCTGGAACAATTATGTACTTATCAGGGAGGGAGTGCATCTTGTGTTCAACATGTGCTTTGTCAAAAACTAATTGATCTCTGCATAGTCCTACTTTAGAACTAGTGGGGAACTGAAAAACACTTATTCCTGTACCATGAAAAGAACCCTGGGCTGATGTAGACGAAGGATTATGATCAATATTATCCATAGCTCCAACTGTGAAAATACCTTTCCTCAGAATTGGGGGGCAAACCAAGCCTTCATCTTCAAAATGCTTGCAGACTGTTGTAGCAAGGGAGTTCTCCAAATCAATTACACATTGATAACTGACACTGATGCCTAGATTGTATAGCGTGTTAACCATTTTTCTGCTTCTGGTTTCTGTGTGAACATTAAGGCCAACAAACAGTGGAAGTGGAGGCTGACGATGTTTCACATGCCTTTCAGTAGCTCCCTGTGAGGGCCTGTTCTTCATATTAAAGAATATCAACTGCGCAATAGTAAGACATGGCTGAGATAGCCCAGTTTCTTGGTTTTTCACATTACATCCATTTAGCAGCATAGCAACAAGAGCTTTTAGACTTGCTGGTACAGAGATTTCCTGACATCCAGGTGGAAATTTTCCATTGAACTCATATTCGGCCCAATCAAGCATATCCATTCTGATTGTCTTTACTAATTTTGCCATAGAAATTGCCTCAGATTCAATATCTCTGTTTGCCATGGCATCCTTCAGGAGTTTCTGAAAACCATCATTAAACACTAGCAAAGTATTCCTTCCGTCTGATGTTTCCTGGCAAGAATCAGAAAAATGGGCTGTCAGTTGTGACTTGAATCTGGTCTTATTAACTGTTATGGTAATTCCAACACTCTGCAGACGGTTTTCATATATCATATGCAGTTCAGAAAGCTTAAAGATGTTAGTTCCATTTTCCACTTCATTTTCAATATAAGCTACAACCTCTGCAAACACCAAAGCCTGCAGACATCTGTTTTCATCAATTTTACTGTACTGACTAACCGCTGCTCTTTGTGCACTTCTGTAAGAATTCTTGTACTTAACCAGGCACTCGATGTGATATTTGGCTTCAATGGCGACTATATCCCCCCCTGAAATTCTAGCCAGCAATGTTGTATCATTGAGTTCTGTAGCCATATATCGGAGTTCAGTGTCAAGCTTCATTGTAGAACATTGATGTAGCTTACCATCCATTTTTAAACAGAATATGCAAGAGCTACTGTCGCTACAAGTAGCTAGGCGCTTTGATTTCCGAGAGACTTCATCACTACATGTACGTTTGCCTGCTAAGCTTTCACGTATTCTGTGTAGTTTAGAGGGCGCAAACTTAAGGTGACAAGATTTGTGCCATTTTGCTCGGTTTCTGTGAAACATTTCAGCCGTACCATTCCCTTTGAAATCTATCTCAACTGGTAATGCATTCAGAGCTTTAAATTCGTCTACCATTTTTAGGAAGCTTGTGTACACTTCATATCCGTTGCTCTGAAGCGAGTCTTCTGGACATCTGAGATCACCGCCACCTTTTAAACAGATCACGCAAGTCGTCCAATCCATCGATCCACACGCGTAGGCTCGTTTGTTTTTTTAATTTTCCATGCAATGTATAATTAGAGAAACGATTTCATGGAGCTTGAAAATCTTACATCTTAACACGGCGCCCACTAATTCACTGCTTTGCTTAACTCAGTACATTACAATGCAAAAGTATACGAAGCTAGAATAGTGATGAGTGCACTCAATATAAAATTGACGAAGATACGTATACCTTAGTTACTGGCTCAGCGGAGATGGTAATTTAAGATCGAAAAATGTTGGCTATCGGAATGATTTGCTTCGTAAAACATGTGGAAGAAAGCGCTAAGACAATGTGTGATTGTGAATATTACTTTTAAAAAAATACTGTGCTAGATGTTTTCAGTTCCGTCAAAGAGGGCGTGGCACATTTAAAGGCGTTATTTCCCGGAGTGCACCATCCCAATTTTGTGGCACCCCTTCTGATATCGATAGATATGTCCCAAAGAGTATGTACACCGGTTTTGGTGCTATTATCCACCCTGTAACGATCTCGTTAAAAATTGCTGTTAACGGACTCTACTAACATGCATGTGGGCAACTACATGCACGGTGCCTTTCTGGTACCTTTTAAAAACCTAGTATGCATTTGTTCAAACTGTGACGCTTTTTGCCAAGATGTGATTTACAGCCCTGTATACAGGATTTCTTTCTTTTTTTTTTAGTTGTTGTTGTCGGAATTCGTTTTTGTAGTGTATTGATGGGAGCGCAAAGCAGTTAGTTTTTATTTTTTATTTTATTTTTTTAATCCCATCCGTTTCCCGAAATGATCGATATATTTTGGTTGCACACTGCTTCATTTTTCAACTGCAGTTTGGCTAGTAGTATGTATAGTTACCAGTGTACGTGCAAAATAAGACAACTTATGGAGTTAATATTGTCCCCGTGGAAAAAGTATCCTGCATGGGATCGGTTGTCCCCCTCCCACACACACACACACACACACACACACACACACACACACACACACACACACACACACACACACACACACACACACACACGAATATGATGCCAAACTGAATGATCAGTTAACGGATTTAACTATTTTGCAAGCGTCTTCAAAAGATCAGAAGGTTTCCTCCTGAAGAAAAACAAAACAAACCTTTAAAAAGTACAACACACGCGGTATACATGTAGCTGAACTCATGCATGGAGAGGGTAATAGCAGTTAGGTGTTACGTTGCAGCCTGCGTACATATCACCTGAAGGTACATGTACGTGTTCATGTTCACTTCAGCTTAGAGAATGCTGACTGAATAGCACGCGTGCAAAGTAATATTCATGACACGCTAAATCATTATTATGTTATACACTGTTTTTGTGATATGTACTACATTCCTCAGTTTGCATATATGCATGCTTCGTGGTGTATTCATCTTGCACTGACTTTTCCATATTGTACCCGTACCTTGTTGTGCGCGACAGGTCCCCGTCGAGTCGGTGAATAGTAACTGAATAAAAATACAAACTCTTCTATCAACAAAGCTATTGCATGTCATATCAAGATGTAAGAAACCTGTAAAAGGGGAAGAATGATCCTTGGATATTATACCGGGGGAGAGGGGGGAGGAGGGGAGGGGGGGCTGGCGGAGATATATTTTACGATTAAATATCCGTTTACTTTCTCTTCTAAAAACCCTATGGAAACTTGAGCTACCTACTTTAACTCAGGGCATGAAAACATGCGTGTGCAGTTGGTTTTCAGTTCTGGAGACTGGAGTACAGTAACTTTTCTGAATTTCAGTGTACCCAGGTCCGGGATCACACCCTAAAACACAAGTACAAGTACAGTGCAATTTTCATTAAAAAAACAATCACAGTAATTTTTCTCTGCGCTGATGAGCTGCATGTGCTGCTGCTTTGTAAGCACTACATGTCTGAAATTAAGTTATACGGTTGTCAAAATCAGCAGATTGGATTAGTGGAGAGCATGGTACTGCCCAATAAGTAGTGCATCTTTAGCAATTCAAGTGGTTGTTCTTTTCATCGCCCCTACCCTGTGCAGTCCAGGTGTGGAAATAATCGAGATTCAGATTGGTACGAAAATTGACGTTATGCATGGTATCAAACATTAACAAAAGCAGCAGCCGATCAAAGCAAAAACAGCATGCCGTGTTAATTAAGAACGTATATAGATCGCGATACCGTTAATTGGTAAACGATGTGCGCACAACAGTGTGTGAAATATGCCCTAGAGAGCCATGCATGTTCTTTGAGACTATAAAAAGATTCGTGCGTAAGATTGCCTATACATGATTTAACATTTGAACATATAAAGCGTTTGCCTTGCTTCTGTCACCTCCTGCAATGTGCTGTCAGGGGCATAGACAAAGCCAATTTGGATGCTGCAGTAAGTTTTTCATGATTAACAATGCATGCCATATTTATATGATGCCAACTTCCTGCAGGTGCGACAGAAAGCGAAAGCTCTGTGTTCTAAGATTCGATCAAGCCACAAGGCAATCCACATGTTTAGGACAAAACTGGGATATCCTTTTCAGTTTCACTGTAACACGTTGGAGTTCCCTAATGTTCCTGCTCTCCTTGAAGGATGCAGTGCATGACGTCTTGCAAGAGATTCCAGATTTAGAAGCTCAAGAGCTCACCATACGAGAGTATCAATCCCTACAAAGGTGAGCTAAGTGACCACAATTGGGTGTAGTGTGATATATTTTAGCAAAAGGTACTGTGACATGATGAAGCCATGCAGTGATTGTACTCATCAACTGGAAGGGGAAGATTGCACAACATTATCATCAGTGCACGCTGGTAGCTATTGTAGAGCTGCGACATCATTTGGAGCAAACAGTCTCAGCAGCCCAAGGTACAATAATTGCACTTTGAAATTAATTTAACCATGACATGTATCTTCCACAAAAGGAACAGTTACTGCTGCTCGACAGTTAATTGCTGATATTAACAGACAGTTTAATTTTGTATTTAACCACCAAAATCCAGACTTCAAACCAATCTACTGTATTGCCACATACTTGGATCCCAGATTTCGCAGCATTCTGCGAGTGCTCAACCTTATGGATGTGGCAATGGACAATGCGCGACAAAATTATGGCATTCATACTATTATTAGAGTCAGAAGAGGCAGAGCCACCTGCAAAGCGCACTTACCTTGAGGAACTATTGTCGAAGGAAGATATGTTGATCCAGGATCCAGGAAAGACAGCAGCCCAATCCACTTGACTCAGAACTGGAGTCTTATCAGATGATACCAAGGGAATGTGATCCACTAGAATTCTGGATAAAAAGAAAAGAGCAGTTTCCTCTCCTTTCTAAAATAGCAGTCGATATCTTAGTTATTCTAGCCAGTTCTGCACCAACTAAGCGTGTGTTTTCTAGAGCAGGCTATGCAAGCAGAAGCAGAAGAAATAGAATTGAAGACCACCAGCTAGAGCGTGAAGTGATGATAAAATATAATGCAGAACTATTTAAACTATAATGACAAACTACCTCTTCATGTGACCATTTAACTAAATTGTCAACTTAATTTAACTGGGTTATGGCTAAAACTAGTGTAGTTAACTAAAACTTAACTGAAACTATATTGATAAGGTAATGTATGTATTTAACTTAACTGCACAAGAAAAAGAACATTTTTAGTTAACTTGAACTTAACTACTGTTAAAAACCCTTAACTATCCCATCACTAGAACTTCAACGACACACAAGTTACAGATCAGACTAGGTACAGAGACCAGAACTAGATCAAGACAGTTTAACCCACGAGTTGGTTGATGAACCATCTGAAGAAGACCACAATTCAAGGTGCAAGAGAGAAATTTAACATGAGTATGTATATCAGCACTAAAGGGTACACTCCATGCAGTCAATATTAGGATAATTGAAATCTCCAACACAGAAAACTGTGGATTTGTAGTAGATGGGTAGTGATTTGGAAGAGAGCAAAGGATTCCAGTATCGGTTACACATTAAGGTGGGTTGTAGATACAAATAAAACGATAAACAATATTTCTTGAGAACAGTAATTCAAAAATAAGGCATTCAACAGACTGAAATTCGAGAGACAGGTTGACAGGTACAATTTGTAAGTTGTTTTTGATAAACACAATAACACCACCATGACCAAGAGGCCTATCTTTTCTAAGGATCACATAAGGAGAATTTGATAACAAAAAACTATCAGGGATTGCAGCAGTAAGCCAAGACTCAGTTATGAATATTATATCATACTCACAAGATTGAAGTACAAAGGTAAAGATGTGCAATTTGCTTAAAATTGAGCGCGCATTAAATAGCTTACACTTAAGCATGCCATGATTTACCTCAGCTCCCTATGCATGGGATTGAGAAGGTGTTTCATTTGACACCTGTCTCATCTTAACTGACCATTGGGAAACTGGTCCACGTCTGTAAATATAATGATCAATTCCTGTCTCATTTTTCTTTGTCCGCAAAGTGTCATATAGGCCACAAATATGAATTCTCTCAATAGCGGTATAGCTGGGGCGCACAAAGATCTCCTTAAATTTTTCAGAGCCCTTAAGAAGCTTTGCCTTTCGAAGTATTGCAGACCTCTGAGTAGCATTTGAGAGATGGACCTTCAATAGACGCGGTTTGCCATTTATAGGCTCTTTCCCTAGTCTGAAAGCTTCAATTGGAGTCACGCGGTCATCAACCAAAAAACCAAAAAGTTCTTTGAGACTACCTGTTGCACCAACACTAGACAAATAAGAAGGGGACCTAGGGGATCACCTTGTTGAACACCTATTTCTGAGGAAATAGTACCCAAAGGGTGCCACAAGGCAGGATGCTGACTGTAGCACCATGAAGACCATGGGAGTAGTTCTGGAAAGTGAAGGCCACAGGCATCGAGGACAGCCTGTCTGGATACCCGATTGAAAGCATTGTGTAAGTCAATATTCAGGACTGCAAAATCTGCATCATGCCAATGTTCATCCACACAGCCTCTCAGACCATGAATTATCTTCTCTGCACCTGCAGGACAAGCTACCCCAAGCTGAAGAGGAGCCAGGAAGTCATGAGCCTTTTCCTTGGTGATCACACATAGGCATTTCCCAGACAGACGCATAATGGCTTCTCCAACTGCAATGGGCAGGATGTCTGGGGGGCAATTGGGTTTGTTCTTTTCCAAGGCCACCAGGTTACCCCCTGCGAGGAACCTAGCCACTTGTACAGGACAGGAACCTTGCCAGAGATAAGTATGTTGACCACATCCCTATGCACTGCCCAGATCAGGAACTGAAGTGGAACCTCTGCTGCTTTTATCAGGTGCTGTATGCGAAGACCCGAGGGACCACTTTGGGAAGGAGTGCAAAAGGGCCATGAAATCAAAGTCTGGTGGAAGGCAAGGGGCAGCTGAGAGAGGTGCTGTGGGAGGAGTTGGGGGGGTGCCTTTGGGATGCAGGAGATTCCATGTGGTATTGTTGTTGGGGGCCAGGCTAGAGGAAGTTAGAACCTGACAGGCCTTAGAGAGGAGTCCCTCCCTAGCAAGAGAGACTGCTGCCTGGACTGCTGAAGATTTGTGGTTAGGGTTGGGATGGGGACCAGAGGAAAGATGATTGGATGCTTGATTCCATAGTGCACTGAACTCACCATTGGATCATTGGGCGCATAGATGACTGATAGGCACAGGCTTGTGATGGCGGCCTCCATGCTTTGGGGCAAGAAGAAGGCATTTAGGCAACATGAACACTTTAAGCCAGGCATCCTCAGAGTTATCATGCAAGGCAGACCTCAAGGCAGAACACAAAGCAAGGGCAAACACAAGTCTATCCTTCACAGGGATGTGTCGGACTGTACGGCCTGGTAGTTTACAGACAGAATCAAATGTGGGCAGGGGGACAGGAGGGTCGGCCCCTTGAACATGGAGAAGTGACTGAATAGGAGGCGTTGCAGAGGCATGTGAGCATTACAGAAGGTGAGAGGAATGGTATGAATTAGCCACCAGCCACCAGCTGCTGGCAATTAGGACAAATGGGTCTTGTTCTTGAAGCCAAGGGCCAGGGACTGCACCAGAGAAGAAACCCTGAGCATGTAAGGTCATTTGCTGACGCCACATAATGGGAGCATTGAGTTGTTGGCAGCCTTGGACTGGACAGGATTACTTACGGCTTGAGGACGAGACCTCAAACCGCTGAGAAGGAAACTGTGCCAGCAGTGGATTGTTAGCACTAAATGCCAAGGGAGGTGAGGCAGGGGACGGCGGTGCTGACAACAGTTGTGGTGAAGGCAGTTGGTGATGTGCTATGATAGATGAGGGGCCCCGGACTGGAATGACCATTGCTCAAACATGGGAGTGGGGCAACCATTGATGGAAATGGGGTGTGTGGAGGCATCGGAACATTAGAGGTAACCCCCATAGAGGGGGTGTAGAGAGAGAGTGGCCTAATAGCATTGCAAGCCTGTTCATCCGTGAGAGAGGGCTGACTCTGAGGTGAAGGCATCCAAGGCATGGATGGCTGTGAAAATGGTCCCTGTTCGCTGGGGAGAGAATGTGAGCATTGGATTGAAGAAAAGCCTCTAGTTGTGGTGATGATGCAGGTAGGATGACAGTATTTGAGGGAGCAATGTTAACACAATTTCCCACTCTCCCTGGGTAGCAGTTCACACAAAGGCGCTCTTCCCGATAGCACTTGCATGACATGCAACGGGCACCAGAGGAGTGGCACTTGCAACAAGTGGCCGATTGTGACTCCGGTTCCGGGGAGGGTGATGAGGGTAGTTGGAACTGGAATTTGTTGTGGATGAAGTGGGAGCATGAAGGATTGGAAGAATGAGAGGGCCCCTGTCCTGGTGATTTAGGCTCTGGGATTAATGCTGGTAGCTGGGTTTGACCATGCAACTGCTGGGCAACTAAAGATGATGAAGGAGGGATGGATAATGAAGATGTAGAAGGAAGTGGTGATTCCGCCAACGGATATGGTAGAGGTACAGTTGAATTAGGATGAGGTTGGATTCGACAATGAGTGTGACTTGCATTTGTAGGTAGTGAAGTGGGAGGCAGCTGTGGCAATGGTTGTGACAGAGGCAGCTGCTGGGAATCAGGAAATGAGGAAGTATGCTGGTAAGGTGGTTGTGAGCTCGCAACACTGTATTATTGTCATTATAGTGGAGATACAAAGCATACAGACACAAATGCATACACAAATAACTACATGTACAGTACAGATCCTATGGGTGTTGGGGCACTGAAGCAAAGTGGGCACTATCGCAGCTAGCCTCTCGCTTGGCCACACGTCAGAACTGCCCAAAGTCTGCAGCTGTCACAGCCCTATATCAGAGACTGAGCATGACCCTTGTTAGGGCAAATGTGAGGGCTCTTCTTTCAAGGGCCATCTCAGATGCAGGCTACTGAAATATTATTTAGTCTAGGTGGTAGGTTAGTTAATGTTATGTGCTTGTTTATCTGTATTGTTAAAATGATATACATATACAACACATATTCATTACACTGATACATAAATAAAACACAAACACACAATTCATGTGGACACCATCCTACTAAGGATGGCCGAAGAAATTGATCTTATGATGCAATTGTTCAGCCTGCCATAAAGATCATTTATAACGACCGACTTTGGCTTGGAGCAGGCGATTGCCAGCCTAGATGCCAACTGAGCAAAACTTTTGACAGCCTCTTGACCCCCATGCACCGTATGTCTCAACAACCAATGGGATGCAAACCCATCCTAATTCCCCACATTTGGCATAATAATAATAATAATAATAATAATAATAATAATAATAATAATTATTATTATTATTATAATCAGGATACAAGAATACACTAATGAGAATACTCAAGAAGGGGAGCACGGGCACATCTGAGGAGGATGGCTCTTGCATTCTGTCTCATCAGTGTGACAGCCAGCAGACAGTACATTTGGCACAGTGCCTCAGTTTCACAGATTCCCACTTGCATAGCTAGCCTCTTGCTCAATCTAGAGTAGCATTCTTTGGCTTCACATCCCCAACCACCATAGACTTCCACCACATAATAATAATAATAATACTTTTGTGTTTGTGTATTCCCTATGGCATGTAATTCGTATGGCATGTAATTCGTGCCAAAAACGAAAAAAGATTACATTATGGCATGTAATTTGTGCCAAAACGAAAAAAAGATTACATTGCGTATATATTTTTATTTTATTGTATTTTTTTATTTTATATTTTTATTCAGGGTTAAACGAGAGAAATTTCGAAATAACTGAGTCATAAATAGAGAAAATAGACATCGCGGGACGCTACACCTGGAGTAGTTCCTCCGAACGTGAATAGAGGTAAGTATGTCCGATGTACACAAAGCTCTTACTATGAGCAGCATCCACGCTTCCGTCTCCCGCGATTATATGATCTGCATTTCCCCCCACCACGCGACTTCCTCTTCATCTCTCATACAGGCCTCCGTTTTAATTTGCGATGACTGCTAGTACGTGATTGGAACATACTAAAAGACGCCCACGTTCCTTTGCCACACCCTTGGACATGTACTGCTATATAATAAACTAGCACAGGAGAAGAGTGCCAACACAGGGAACGAGAAACGTAACTGTGGCTGACACTTTGCAGTACCCGACACTCCACCAATCAAAACTACAGAACGCAATATTGCATTCCTGGGGTGAAGTGTATGTGTCATATACAATTTCTTGTTGTAAACATGAGCATGTGATATTGTTTCAGAAGAATGATGCCAGGTGTAGACTTACCCAACTGATAATGGGTACCCATACTAGTGTAGAATTAGGCTATAGGCTTTAATTTGTCTGTCCATGGGGGGTTGACCTGCTTCTGCCAGTATGTGGGTGTGGGTATGGTGCTGTATGCTTATGATATCATTGTAGGGTGTCCCAAAATACCTTTATCAACTTCCATCACTCCAGTAGCTTTGGAAGAAATTTGACATGAACAAATATTTACCACATTACAGGCATGCACACTGATATTCTAGGACCTGGACAACAGTATTGGCCCTCACTAAACAAATATTCAGCCTTAAATCAAATTCAAAGGTGGCTTGTGATCATGATGAACAATGGATGGCAAACCTTGATGCCAAACTAGAGAAACACTGCTGTCCATAAAATTCCAGGAATGCAAACCCACTCAACTCAGCACTATTAGTACTTCCTCAGCTCAGCTGCACATGCTGTTGCTCTTGTGGCAACAATATATTTGTATTAAGCAGTGAAGCAACAGAGATGTCAAAACGGCTGGCTTTCTCCAATTTCAATCCATAAATAGAATTTCTTGACTGTGCTAATCCCATGCAGAGCCTACTTCCACCTGGACTGACAGCTGACACAATGACACAATACTGCCAAGATATCTTTGAGTCTGTTGTGCTGGAAATAGTATCATCCTCACATTTGTACATTACAGCATAATGTTCTAAAGGATCTAAAAAGCTACTGTAACAAACGAAGTGCACACTGTGAACAATGAGGTGTCAGATCTAGCCACCACTGGACATGTTCAAGGTGTAGGGCACACCTAGACCTATAGAGCAGATTACAGAAAGCCAGCTCGAAGCATGTGGAGATGAAATAGAAAAACAGACGGGCTCTATCAGCTGGGAAGGATTTATCAAATTATAATTAACTAAAATCAAATTTAATGTAAATAAATCTTAACCTTTAATCTCCAGAGCCAAGTCCTACGCGTAGGACCAATATTTGAAAATTCATTATAAATAGGTTTTGTCATCCATTTTTGCACTGTTGTTTAATGTGTCTATCATAAATTTACCAATTGTCAATCTATTTTCTAAATCACACCCTTGGTTACACGATGCAAAAAAAGGATGAAAATACATTATGTGTACAATTTAATTGTCACAGAAAAAAGTATGACAAGTATAACTTTTTTGGGATGTTTTATGAAGCTTGATGTGTGTGTGCTACTTAATACATTCTATGGCAGTGTTCTAGCTCTAATCGGTTTTGCCATTAACACACTGTGCGTTTTCAAGATTTTGTCCATTCACTTGGCGGAGCCTGCATACACTACTCTTCCAGTGCCATAGTACTCTTTTGTCAATCGAAGTGTCACAGCCGTTCCCTCACCATATTCCTGTGAGAAATCCTTCCTTCGGTTTGCTTCCTTTCCTTCCATTATAACCAATTTCAAAATAATACCAGTTTCCCCACATGCCAAAGCTTTCGTTTCAACCCCAACACCCTCTGGTTTATGTGCAACTGATTTTGGTCTTATGTGGCATTCTCTTTCTCCATCAGAACCCTTCCATGCACTTATACATTCATCCACTGGCAGGAGGCAACCTGGACTTATGCTCTTTTGACGGGTGAGGTTGAAATCCTCAATGATAGGTCGGATGTCTTGCCATGGGTCTTATATATGAGGTAAATTATAAATTCGCCATATTGAAACTGTAGTATTGGTTTTTGAGCAAGCCAAACCTGTCTGAACCGCGGCAGTATCGCTGATCTGCATCATCTTGAATCTTATTAACCAGTAATCTAAAATAAAGCACCAAGTGTGCTTCATTCTTTTAGAAAGGGGTCATCATCCTTATTAAAGGATGGCCATCCTTAAATAAGGATTGCAAGAGATTAATCATTAAAAGTTCATACATTACACAAATAACACTTTTGTTACTTGGCTAAAGATGCAAATTTACAGGTATAAAATTAATACACAACCATACATAATATAACAATCTGGTTCAATGAACCTCTATTCCCCACTAAGCACAAATATTCTTGCATGTGGTGGCCATTGAAGAAGGAAATCACAACTTTAGGTGCAGTACATGTGAAGACTTATGTAAAGTCAATGTTCTTTTTAAAAAAGTTAATTAAGAGTGGTCTTTGTGTGATTTTAAGTTTGATTTCAAACTTTTGACTAAGTGCATTGTATAAATTCATTAAGATTGGTAGTCCTATAAAGAAATACGTATTCATTTAAACCTTTGCCTTCATTTGCGGACACCCGGCATTATACATGTACCAACAAATTTTGGGGTGGCATGGGTCAGAAAAGACAAATAATGTAGTTGCTAAGATAATTAAACTACATGTTTGAGCAGTAGTATATATTTGTTCAAAACATATTTGCAAGTCAGTTTTGAACAAAATTGTTGATAATGCAAAACAATTCCTCCGTGCACAAGAATTGACTTATATATAAAAACCAATTGAAAGTGGAAATGAAATTATGCAGGTAATTTGGTTTGAATTGATTTGATTTTGTAGTGCATATTGATGAATAAACCATCTGAGTTACTGGGATCTTAGTATTGGAGGGGTATGGCAGGTTGCGTTGTTTGATACACTGACGCTCCGTCGTATTTGCACCAGGATGTTGCCTCTATCCTATCGTCAGTTGAAGAAGAAAAGAAGAGGAAATACAATGATGCAGCAGAAGCACGGCGTGCTTCATTTACACCACTAGTTGTATCCGTTGATGGAGTTTTGGGCCGAGAAGCAGAATGTTTCATACAATTCCTTGCTGACAAAATAGCTCAAATGTGGAAAATAAACATATGCTGAAGTTGCAGGATGGATACGAGCCAGGCTGTCCTTTGCCATTCTGAGGGCCACGATTGTATGTCTTAGAGGATCCAGAATCAAATGGAGAAGTGGAACAGGATTTGATGATGGAGCTGGACTACCGGACCTTACATGTACATGTTGAGATGTGTGTGTGTGTGTGTGTATGTGTGTTTGTGTGTGTGTGTGTATGCCTAGGTATAAATGTGTATTTGTGTGTTTATCTACATGCTGTTATCTTTTGCAAATTGGACCATTTTCATGTATGTACATGCCATTTGTTACATGTTTATTGTAGTTACTTTTCTTATAATCATTTTAATTTATTATTGCCCGTCTGGGGCAGAAAAGATCTGAGTTACTGGGTCAAATTGCTAACTTTTCCTGCGCATGTATCCATGCAGTAATTCATTGCTGAGGAGGAAAATGGAGGCCATACATGTGAACCATCAGTACACATAAGCAACAGCCAGCCTGTAAGGAGCAAATAGAAGTGGCCATACAAGAGGACCAGCAGCAACAAGATGGACAAAGAGACCATATGTTGGAGCAGCAATTAAGCAATGAAGGTACATGTTGAGCTCCAAAAGCAACGAATGAAGTTGTAGAAGTTGTTGAGTACAAGCAGCAGAAACTTGACTGCAAAAGACAGTCTGACAAGGTGGAACATCAGATACAGATGTGTCCTAATTGAAAGAGCTTGAGAGTGTACAGCAGTTGTGTCAGCATCGTGGCATGGCCACACTTAGACAGGTGAGGCAGGTGTGAGCATCCTTTTGAAACTAATTCCAACTGGCAGCTGATTGCAACAGCCACTAAATTTCAGCTAATGTTCAGTGAAGATATTGAGATAGAGGTAACATACATTCAAAATACAAGTGTCAAGTCTGAGATGATTGGTATTCAACTAACATTACAGGTACATGTTTAAGTATATCTATTATTAGCCTGCAATCATCTTGCATTCATATACATGTACACGCATGTCATAATCATTTGGCAATGCGATAAATTATAATGATATTAGAATACACTTCCATATGCATACATGTATACACAGGCGTGGTGTTTTATTTAGCCTGGGTGGGGCTGGGTGCAGGTAATGGACCATTTGGGCATGGGAGGGGGTCTGGTTAATAATAGATTCAGGTATTGCTAGCTGTTGTTGTTGGCTCACAAACCTTTTTTATTTTTTGGCGCAAAATAGAACCTTCCTATAACTGGTAAGGAATTCAATTATTCCTCTGTCCAAAAGGTGCTTACTTTCCACTAGACACATCGAGATCAGAGATTACACAGCCTACCTTCTGTCTGAAATCTGCCACAATGTTTCATTGGAACCTCATCTACAGCCCATCACAGGTGAGATCTCACTACTACCTCAGCCAACTTCCAAGATGCATGTCTTGATGTACAGCAGATGGATTCTGTGGGAGTTGATTTGAGAGGGCATTCTTTAACGTAAACCTCTTTAACATAAACCCTTCCACCCCTCCTCAAATAGACAATCCCAGCATTTTGCCTGCTACTATTTCCATGAGACCTCAAAGAAATGAGCAATGAGCGTTGGCATGCCTCTATTACTCCACTTATTATATCTGCCAATGGAGACTTAGAGAGGCCACAGTTGCATACAAGCCCGGGCAGTGAAGCACATCGCTGCCTTGCTGTCTGCAAAGTGGGGCCAGTTATTCATACGCTCAACCATGGCCTGGATGCGCTGCTATCTTTCCTTCTCTCTCCCCATCGTCATCCATGGGCCATGCCTTCAACTGCTTACATTCACCTGTTGACCTCATTGTAAAGGTTGCAGATTTCCCCCCTTATTTAGTCTATTCCCTGTTTGTTGTTTCCAGTCTACATTTGTACTTGGAAGCCAAACCCACTTTTACACAATGTGATAATAGGCTTTGTCACAGTTGGCTTCACATCTGGCTTTTAAAACCAACACCTGCAAATCACAAATGCTGAGCAGCCTATTTGGTCATCTAAATCTAAATTTGGTCAGGTCTAATGCCAGAGCCATCCTTAGCAGATCCTACTTTCCTTCTGAAGTCAATGTGTGTGAGGTTAGTAGTGTGTTTCATTTATGATTCATTTGTGAAATGAGTAATGAGTAATTATTAATAATCATGGGTACATAATAATAATAATACATATGATGTATTCATTTGAGCAGCCCATTGTATTTTTCATTTAAGTTATAATAATATATAATGGATGTAGATACCTCAGGTGGTTCTCTGTGCCCCTTTTGCCCTGGCGTTGCCTTTGATCCCCTTAGTCATCATGCTACCTCCTGCAGACATGGTGGAGATGTCATTGCTCAGCACAACCATCTGAGAGACATCTTTGCTGATTTCTGTTATCATGCCCATCTTCCAGTAAAGGCCGAAGTGGGATATGGCTTAGGCAGAGATAATGTCAACTCCCGCCCTGCAGATGTCCTTGTTCAGGGTTTGGACAGAGGGCAGCAGCATTTGTAGCTGAATCAAGGAAGCATGCTGCCAACGATGCTAAGTGCCAGGAGTTGGGATGGTCATGCATTCTACTTGCCGTCGAGACATATGGCAATTGGAGGAAGAGGCTCAGAGTGTGTTCTCCTGCCTAGCCTCTCTGCTTGCATTCAGCCAGGCCAGCCTCAAATCCAAAAATGATTGCAGAAATCTATGGCCATATCAATTTATCCTTAGTGAGATCAGTGGCTAAGGCCATTTTAGGTAGGGAATTAGTGCATAGTTGCAGTTGAACTGTTGGTTTGAATTTGTGTATATTTTAGTGCTTAGTGATATCGATATGTGGTGTATGCAGTTTGTAATTGTCATTATGAATATTTTATTATTATGAATGATAATAATACAAATACAATTACATGAAAGAATATAACATCACTACTTTTTAAAAACTATCCACAGTTCCAAAAATAAATGCATAAACTACACTAAATCAATAAGTTGGGGCAGGCTTCTTGCCAAAATGGCGCTTGCCACAGACCATGCATATGAGGCTCAGTCTGCCATAAAGATCTGAAGTGACCTTACTTTTAGGCAGAGAAACACAGACTACAAGTCCATGCAGAGGCCAAACAGGAGGATATGATGTTTGCTTCTCTGCCCTAGTTGCCATATGTCTCAACAGCCAGGGGAACACACACCCTGCCCAGTTCCTGGCAATTAGGGCCTTTGAAAACATGTTTGTGAGACTTGGCAACAGCTGATGCAGTACCTGCATCATTCAGAAAAGCAGCCTGGGTGGGTGGTGAGGTAACTGTTATATCACAAGCAGCTGGCCTTCCTCTCTCCCAATCAGCCACCAGAACATCTGCTGGGTGAGATTACCTTAAGCTCAGGTGTCAATTGACTACCAGCCTCCACCTTAACTTCCAGACAAGAACTGTGTAATTTTACACATTTGTGTGCTGCAAAACAGAATAGAAACTGATGTACAGATGATATCATCAGCATATAGCACCATACTCACATACAGGAAGAAGCAGATTAATATGCAAGGTCAACCCCCCATGGACAGACAAATTAAAGTATTTCTACACTAGTCTGGGTACCCATCATCAGTCAGGTACCCAGACTAAGTCTACACCTGGCATCATTCTTCTGAAACAATATCACATGCTCATGTTTACAACAAGAAATTGTATATGACACATTCACTTCACCCCAGGAATGCAATATTGCGTTCTGTAGTTTTGATTGGTGGAGTGTCGGGTACTGCAAAGTGTCAGCCACAGTTACGTTTCTCGTTCCCTGTGTTGGCACTCTTCTCCTGTGCTAGTTTATTATATAGCAGTACATGTCCAAGGGTGTGGCAAAGGAACGTGGGCGTCTTTTAGTATGTTCCAATCACGTACTAGCAGTCATCGCAAATTAAAATGGAGGCCTGTATGAGAGATGAAGAGGAAGTCGCGTGGTGGGGGAAATGCAGATCATATAATCGCGGGAGACGGAAGCGTGGATGCTGCTCATAGTAAGAGCTTTGTGTACATCGGACATACTTACCTCTATTCACGTTCGGAGGAACTACTCCAGGTGTAGCGTCCCGCGATGTCTATTTTCTCTATTTATGACTCAGTTATTTCGAAATTTCTCTCGTTTAACCCTGAATAAAAAATAAAAAAATAAAAAATACAATAAAATAAAAATATATACGCAATGTAATCTTTTTTCGTTTTGGCACGAATTACATGCCATAGGTGTGTTGATAACGTATTCGTATTTTTTAATTATAATATAATTATTATTTCAAATAAATAAATAAAAATAAATAAATACACACTTTGTCCAAAAAATTGGACAATCACATCTTCCAATCTCTCCTTTCTTCGGCTTCCCCAGTAAACAAGGCACGCCTCCTCTCTGTCTCTGCTCCCCATGCAGGTTCCTGGATCTCAGTGGTTCCTTCTACTGGCCTGGGTCTTTATCTCGATCCTGCTGAATGTCAGACAGCCATCAAATGGTGGCTTGGCCTTGACACATCGAGAGGTTCCCTTTGTCCTTTCTGTTCTGGCATAGCACTTGACCCTCTTGGACACCATGCCAACTCTTGCAGACATGGAGGGTTTGTTGTTTCACGGCATAACAACCTTCGTGACACCATTGCCAACTTCTGCCGCCAAGCCCACCTTTCAGTGCAATTGGAAATGGGACATGGGCTATCCCCAAATCATTCAAACTCCCGTCCAGCTGACATTCTTGTTCAGGGCTGGGAAAGGGGCCTACCTGCAGCCTTTGACGTCAGTGTCCTCTCCCCTCACTCCAGCCAGCCTGGAGGAGGCGAGTGCCTCAGCTGGTCCGCATTGCTGAAACCCGAAAGCACTCTGCCAATGACAGCAAGTGTTGAGAATTGGTGTACCCCACTGGCTGTAGAATCTTATGGCAATTGGGGGATGGAGGCTCATTCTGTTTTCAAATGCTTGGCCTCCCTAATTGCCATCCATCAGTCATGCCCAAAGGCCTCAGTGTCAGCAGAACTTTATGGTCACCTCAACTTGTCTTTAGTGAGGTCAGCAGCAAGAGCCATATTGGGAAGGGAGCCCATGGGAGTTAGTGGTTAGCCTGTTTGTGTTGATTCAACATTTGGTGCATGGTCCCAAGGGTGTCAAGAACAACCCCCCACTGATGCTGCTGCTCATCATCAGAAGACATGGGATTCACAAAGAGTATCTTCTATTGTAGACGTACTATCCTCTGATCAAATGCACAGAGCGTGTTTCCTAGCGGCATCTTGTAAGGAGTCTGGCGCACGGTTAAATGCCCTACCAATATCATCACTGGGACTACGCATGGATGATGCCACTGTGAGAATCTATATGGGACTACGTCTAGGATTACCTCTATGCAGAAGTCATACCTGCCAACACTGTGGGGCAGAGGTTTCTCAGTTTGCCACACATGGCTTAAGTGCAGAAAGAGCGCAGGACGGTACCACCGCCATTCAGCTGTTAATGACATCATACACAGAGCTTTGGCTGTGGCACATGTTCCATTATGTCTGGAGCCTTCAGGCCTGTATCGCTTAGATGGGAAGCGACCTGATGGTGTCTCAATTGTCCCTTGGAAATGTGGCCAACTTCTAGTGTGGGATGCAACGTGTCCAGATACTTTTGAAACAGTGGCGTATCCAGAGAGGGTGCTCCGGGTGCTTGAGCACCCCCCTCGGCCTTAGGTGGTAAAATTATTAAAAATTACACTTTATATTATTAATAATTAGTCGCCGCGTATATTCGATCATGTCGATTTTAAAGCACTTCCAAAAATCGAAAGTAGTGCCACCAAGTGCCGCGACCTCATTGGCTGTTTCAAGCGATGCAGCCAATATAGGTAAAATTCTCTGCCTGCGTTACTTAGATATTTTCTGTGTGCCCAAAGGTATCGGACCTGAAGTGAAATGGCCCCCCCCCCCCCCCCCACTTTTCGTATATCGGACCTGAAGCGCCCGCCCCCCCCCCCCCTCCCACTTTTTGTATGGGGCCTGACCTTAAGCACCCCTCTCGCTGAAATCCTGGATACGCCACTGTTTTGCACCATCTTACTCTGCAATTGCTGCACAGCAAGTTGGAGCAGTTGCTCAACAGGCTGAAGATAGGAAGATGCAGAAATATAAACACCTTGACTCATGCCACTTTTTCACTCCAGTGGCAATAGTAACGATTGGAGTGTTTGGACCAAGGACAACTGAGTTCCTTACAGAATTGGGCCCGGTTGAGGCAGGTGTCTGGTGAAACAAACTCCTATGCTTACCTTACCCAGAGACTATCAGTTGCCATCCAACGGGGCAATGCAGCTTCCGTGTTGGGGACAATGAAGGTGGACAGTGACGATGTAGAGTTTTTTGTATGAGTTTTGTGTTATCATTTAGTTTAATGGAGTAACTGTATGTGTATAAATAATATTAAAATTGTAAATAATTTTAAAAAATAGAAAAATAAAATAAATTAATAATAATCAGCAATGCAGGGGTTACATGTACACCCACGTAATAAAGTGATTAACATTCATTTATCAACCCTCACCCGTAAATAAACCCGTACCCCCTCTCTAGTTTTCTACGTCTGTTCTTTGAGCGAGCCTTAGGTCTAGCCTCATCCAACAGTTGTGGTGTTTGAAAACTATCCACTGTGTCTTCATAATAATAATATTGCCCAGTTTTGTCATAGGGCCAGGCTGGGTGGTCAGCTTGAGGTAGGTCATGGATATGGGGCTGAAAGTTCGCTCAGTAGGCTGGCGGACATCCTAGTGCCCAACTGGATGATTGGGAAGCCAGCTGCTTTTGACCTAACAGTGGTCTCTCTGCTTAACTCCACTATTGAATGACGCGGGAGCCAGAAGTGGGTCAGCAGCTGGAAAGGCTGAAGTGCGCAAGCACAATGCCAATGATGCCAAGTGCACAGAGTTGGGTTGGGTCTGCATACCCTTGGCAGTAGAGACCTATGGTTGTTGGGGTGGGGAAGCTCAGGGTTCCATTTCTCGGCTGGCTGCCCGTCTGGTTTTGCAGTTGCAATGTAGCAAGACAAAGGCCATTACAATACATCCTGAGTCTGCTGTGACGTGAGACCACATCTCTTCCCTGCTTGCATGTTAAGGCCTGGTGGCCTAAAGGGTCCGAAGCATGAGATGGACAGAAAGGGCAAAAGGAATTGTCAGTAACAGCAATGCCCAACCACCCCTCTACAGCAGTCTGGAACTCAGCAGGGTCAAGATAGAGATTGAGCCTGAAGGAAGGAATAACTGAGAGCCAAGCAGCTGCCTTTGGTGAAGAAACAGATAGCAGACGTGCTTTGTCAGGCAAGGAGGCCTTGTCAAGTAAGCCTCTTAAATGGGATCTTCAATTTTTCCAGACAGGGATCTCTGGTGCTGCAGAACACCAAGATGATCAAAAACTAAGGCATCATCAGGGGGGACAAGCTCATTAAAGTACTTGATAAATGCAGCTAGGTGCTTGCAAGAAGGAGCAGGCACCAGAAACACTTAAAGATGAAATGTAGGCAGCTGAAGAATACTATGGACACCAAGACCCCCTCTGTGTCTATTGCAGTGCATTCTGAAAAACAGAGACGGACATCATCATCAAGAATTACAAAGCCTCACTAATAAAGGCTGGAGGCTGGAGGGGTTGATTTAGCAAGTTGCACCAACTTGCAAAAGCCACCACATTACCTAAGCAAGAGCAGAGCCACCAGAGTGATCAACAACACCTACATCCACCAACTGTAAAAGCAATTTGGAAGCATTCGCATGTTTGTGTGCAACAAACTTGGCATAGTAGATTAAATCTCCAATTGGAGCCCCAAATGAGCTGAGGTCATGAAAGCTAAACAATTCACACTTTTCTGCATTGATGAAAAGACCAAGTGGAGGAGATGATGGAAAGTACTTTTGCTACAGCTGGCTTAGGTCCTGCAACTACACCATCATCAATGTACCATTTGTAGAACAACAGACTGGAACATACAATGGCAATAGCCAGTTTGTGCAACACCAGGCAGAAGAACATGGGGCCTAGTGGGTCACCCCGTTGGACACCAGTTTCCGAGCTGATGATACCCATTGGATGCCACAAAGTAGGATGTTGACCATAACACCACAGAGCCCAGTGGAGCAATTCAGGGAAGTGGGCACTACATTCCTTCAAGATATGGCCTGACGTGACACCAAATTAAACGCATTATGTATACTGATTTTTATCACCACAAAATCTTCATCCATCCAATGTTCTTCTACACAGTGCCTTAGCCCATGTATGATTATTTTCAGCCCCGGCCTGACGTGGTATTAAAATTATTTCACACTTCTACGCAAGCGCGCGCGCGCTGTATACGCAAAAGATGCATTCATTGCAATTATAATTAAATGTAAAACAGTCAGTGTATTCCTAACACCAAGAAATCCTAGACTAACCTTGGGAGCAAAGACATCGTATTCACAAATAAAAACACGCCACGCCTCAAGCAAAGATTATTAATAATAGTTAATAACTTAGCCCCCACTTTGTCTACGTTCTTGTTTAACCAGAGATCTGACTGCTTGATCTCTGCTCCAACAGCGCGACCAGATATCAGACTATATGATCTCTGACACGACAAAGGCATTTCGTCCACCTTTTAAATTTTCTTTCGGCAATGCTATTCTACTCAATTTGTGAGCATTTTCGAAAGTTTGTCATTTCATAGCGTAATCTTAACTATCTTCAATCATAGTGGCTTGATGTGCTCAGACTCTCAAGGCAAATGCATGAGTTTGTAGCATTCATTTCCGAAAGGAAAATTAAACCTGACATTCTATCCCCTCTCATGACACAGTCCCAGCTATAAAGCAACACGAAGCACTAGCGGGCGCATACTGTGGCACGTTTTGGTGATCCACAATACAGGTCAAACCGTCCGAGCCTTGCGATATGCGTATATGTATTACGTCTCAGTCGCGTAGCCAGGACATACTAATGTTTTTTTACGGAGCCCAGGCACGATTTCCGTACACTACAGTTTAACGATACGTTTGAATCCCGCTATAATTTATGCAGAGCCTAAATGTTTCAAGGAGGCAGCTGCCTCCCTTGTCTCAAATGTAGCTATGCCACTGCATCCTCCAACTCCTTGCGGCACACACACGCGCGCCCGGTTGTACGCTGGTTACATTTGCGTACAAGAACACCAAAATGACGGTTCGTGGCTGGAGGAATCTCACATACTTCAACATCGTTAGCATCGCTAATGGACTGTTAGTGACGGTTCGAATTTGAGTACGGTCGTACCGCCATAATTTATAACAATGCTACTGTTTTTAAGTGAACAGCAATACTGACTCGTACATGAAAAACAATATTAGTACTTATCTCTCGACACAACAGCATGAACTAGTATGTAGCTACATTATGCATTTTTGTCATACAGTGAGGCGAAGAGCCTTCGTGGTCGCTTTTGAATAAACAGTTCTACAACTTCGTGTGCATTGACGAAACACTTATAATGAATGTTTATTATTGCTAACGAAGAAAGTCTTCACCCATACTAGAGCGGAGAAAGCTTTTCAATCTTCGAAAAGCAGAAAATGATCTCTCTGCTTCGCAACTTGCTACTGGTATGATACAACCAATTCCAAATAAGCGTTACAGGTTTGGGAAGGTGTCTTGGTCACAACATGTAAGGGATTGTAGCAAGGTGCTAGGCATGCACCTAGCCCACTTGTCTTTCCAAATATCAAGTTCTGCATACAAACCTTCGTATCACAATCATAGTGGTACATAGTCAAAGTTGAAGGATGCTCTTAAAATCCTGTCGTTTAATGTATAACATTTTAGCAGGAACCATGCAGCTGTATAGTAATCCTTTAATGCTGGCTTTTCTTTCTTCGCTAAAGCGATATTTGGGCTGAGCTAAAACCTCATCCATGAAAGGTATAACAAAAGATAACCTGTAAAAATCAAAAGCTGTATTGGCAGGGTGGTTTGCTCTATGCAATTGTCTTGCTGCAATTCTAGGAAGTGTTTCTTCACCTCCTGCAGATTTGGAAACTCTGAGTATTTCCTGATACCAGATTGGGTATCTCGTATTTATATTCACTCAATTTGATGTCACATCATCAATGTCGTGCAGAATCTATACGCAGAATGCTTCATAGATATCTAAATCCACTTCTGAAGCTTGGCTGTAATTCCACGTAACGGCTCCAGGACATTCTTCAATTTTATTCATTAAACTAACTGAAAATGCGTATACTGGCTAAAATACCTTGTGTTCTGGTCTTAGTATCAGCATCCCAATCCTAGTTCTCCTGAACAATTTACTAAAATCTGTATCATGTACATACAGATGTGGATAGACAATAAGATCGCATGTTGTTGCTACTGCTTCTAATAAATCGACGTAGTTGTCAAAGGGTTCTACCCGGCGTGTTTCACAAACCTACCAGCTTTGTTACCTTACTTGATGAGTCTTTATTTACTATACCTATTACATGTTCCAAAAATCGTTGACGCTTTGGTGACGCTTTAAAAAAAAAAAGGTACGTTTCGTTGACAACCCAACATAGTTTTTTTAATTTGCATTAATTGGCTGGCATTAGCAATTACAAGGTTTAGTTTATGAGCATTACAGGGTGAGTATATTGCTTTAGGCACATCTTGTCAAATGCGTGCTCATGAAGTCCATTAGCAATCGGATGACATCGTAGCTGTTGTGTCATAAGCTTGTCCTCGCTTGTTTCTAATTTAAGTCCACATAGGACCAGACTCTCAAATACGACATTTTTTAAGCTCTCACACACAATGATTGGGTTTGACACATGCAAATTGCATTACTGCATGTATGTAGCACAATTCTGGTGAAGTAAAGTTGTTATATTGCATTGCAGTTTTACCTACACTGGATGTTCTGAAGATCGATGAAAGAGATGCAGCAACTTCGATTCGCAATAGTAAACGCTGTAACTGAAAAACTGTCGACTGCGAGCGGAATTCTTTATCTCCTATATCATGCACGCTACCTTTCCCAATGATATACTTATATGGGTGCGTCATCTGTTGTGCACGCCACTGTCAACAGCTCCGCCAAAACTAGACCACAACACAATACACATTACTCGACAGACTGAAGTCCCGATAACTATTACAACAAAAAATCAACACAGCATTTAGCGGGGGACTGAAATAAAACCTGTATTGGGGGGAGATGAGTCCACATCTCTCCTCAGGAAAAACCCCAGTGGCAAACCCTCTATCAGGGGAAATCCACATCTTTGGGGAAAACCGTTACCTAGCACCGCTCAGTCTAACACACAATAATCTTGGAACTTGAAGAACACTCTTCACCTGCTTTCAGCTACAAATTCTTATTTTCTCTTGGAGGTAGTAAGCATTTACACCTGCACTCGGATAGCATTGGTGGGGGGGGGGGGGGGGGCGTACAGCAGCATGCACAAGCACAGACACCTAGATTGACTTAAAATCCCAACACCACACAGTTTATACAAAACTACACGTGGACCAATATGCATACGCCTCTCCAACACCACTCAACAGCTACGCACATGGTAGCTGTGCATACGCCTCTCCAACACCAATCAACAGCTATTAGCTTGCATAACTCTCACTCCAAGAAACACTTTAACTAATCATTGGCTCGATACACTTTGCTATATTGGAGCTTAATTCGTATCTCAAACGACAGAAAATTGTATTAACTCATAAAAGATGTGCGCTTACGTATAAGGGCCAAAGGTGCACGATAATCTAAGTGACGCCAGCATTGAGATACTTCTTTCATACCCTAGAAGTATAAACTGTTTAAGTTAGCAGTTACACGGTACGATTACGTAATCATGGATATATAATTAGATGAACGGAAGCGAGGGGCCC
Source organism: Ephydatia muelleri (assembly GCA_013339895.1). Lineage (NCBI taxonomy): Eukaryota > Metazoa > Porifera > Demospongiae > Spongillida > Spongillidae > Ephydatia > Ephydatia muelleri. The sequence continues at coordinate 3,074,411 of JABACO010000021.1, forward strand.
CTGGTGTGCCCTCCCCTCCTCCCCCAAGATCCGCCCCTGTATAGCTTAGAAGCTGAAGGCGAAAATAAGCTTATCGCATAGACTATATGGGATCATTTCCGTGAAAAGGGACCTAACGCATACATTATAAAATTTCCAGTACGCGCAATAGATATGTAAGCGTTGAAATGTAGGCTAATTAAACGTTCAGAGCCTTGCAACTCTGCGACAGATACTCCGATTCTCAGTGCATAAGAGCAATGTGTAGAGGACATTATTGACGTCTAGAATATCAAGAATTTGAAATCTAGAAAAAACAATTGGTTAGGTCCCTTTTCGCGGAAACGATCCTATTCCGTTTAAGAAAATAAGACATGTCAGCCTCCCATTAAGCATTAATATTATGTATTTGTGACCCGATTAGAATCGAAGTTATGCCAGTATGTATAATTTCCATCAGTAAACATTATAGCCCTACGTACATATTATAAACATTTAAGCCCTAAAATGTTTAATAATATGTTGTTTTAGCTAGTACACATTTTAGTACTGATTACTATTGTTGACCAAACCAACACTGTCATTTCATGGTTGGTTTTTTTGTTTTAGGTCACATGAAAGTCAATGATCTATTTTGATACTGAGTTCTTACATCGTGATTCCACTATTATTGCAAATAGATGATGAGTTGAGAGAGAGAGAGAGAGATAGAGAGAGAGAGAGAGAGAGAGAGAGAGAGAGAGACTAGATGAGAGGAGAGATGAGAGACGAGATAGCTTAATATAGAGAGACGCTAGATGAGAGATACGAGGAGCTACGATCTCGCGAATCATGAGACTATCGTATAGAGATAGCGATCGATCTCTAGAGAGAGGGGCTCTAGCGGAAAAACAAGAGAGGAGACGGAGAGGGGGGGGGGGGCGGGGCGGGCGAGTTACAGACGCCATCCCCAAATTCTTGAAGGCCTAGGGGTCCAGGATCTCAAACGTTGCCCGTAAACGCATACGTCATGTAATTTGCCCACCCTTTCTTTCATCATATCTCAATGCAAGTTGGGATCGTATATGAATTGTCTTAGTTTCGTGCAATCCATAGTGGCTATTGAAACGAGTAAGCACGCCATACTCGAACACGTAACCATAGATAATATATAGATTATCTCTGACGTAACAAGACGCTGCGCACTGAGACATTGCGTCACTACGTTAGCTTTCAATTGTGGTGGCAATCGAGGTTTCTTATGGCGTAGCTACAGCTCAGAAATGTTGTACTGCACCCGTTAAAAATGGTTTTCTTAGTTTTCTCCATTAAACGACGCGCTGACGCGTGTGTGGCTGTGGTTCTCCTAGCAATAATAACGTAGCTACAATATAGTGCAGTTAGTCGAGTCAGTGAAAATAAGCGCATACATAAATCGTTACTAGAAAACACCTACTTACCCGTTCGAAATTCAAGCCCTCATACCTTTTAAACCCCCCCCCCCCCCACTCGAAATAATTCTATATTAACCATAATTTCTTTGTATGCTAAGAGAGAGGTAACAGTCAACTGCTTGCAGCTATTTTTCTTTCATTGCAGATCCTCTGTTTCAGCTTTAAGTGACGTTTCATGCTTTTGTCACGTTGTATAAGTCCCTCTCTGTTTGGGCCAAAACTTTGAAGGCCTAATTCCTTTTTTCGCTTCACGTGCAGATTCTTAACCCCGTTAAAAGTAATCTATATTCATTAATGTTATTTACACCTATAGTATGTAGAATGTTACAAAGGGAAGTAGTTGGCTACATAGGGCTGCTATCTATTCATTCTACTACATACGTACATAAAGCGTGTGCCTGAAACGTGACACTTTATGCAACATATGGCTTACTTTCAACTTTTCCAGTCGGATTCAAGCAAAGTCACTGGGATTAGGTTAGTGTCCGTTTCAAGCGAAGCTGCTAGGCTTAGGTAGGGTTGGGCAATGGCATGTAGTAGCATTGAGAATAGATAGCTTAGCCAACTACTTTCCATTTGTCACATTCTTTGCATAATAGGTGTTGAAAATACGTTAATTAATATAGATGACTTTTAATGAGGTGGGGGGGGGGGGGGGACGAATTGTTGCAGGACGAATTGTTGCTGTGATATATATGGAGTTCAGAAGAACAAAAATTAATTGTTCAGGCTTGTCATATCGATCCTACAGCTGGACACATGGGAAAAAGTTGAACATTATATCGAAAAAAAGAAATATTTATGTGGCATGAAGATGTCAAAGCAGTTAAGGAGTTGGTATGTTACTATTCACTGTGTAATAAATATTGCTATCGAAATGTCATTATGTATTTCTTGTGATGAATGTCAGCGCATGCATTGCAAGATGACTGCAGAGACACCAGAGCTGCATCCTGCTGCTGTTGTTACCCCATGGCATCACATTGGTATTGACTTTATAGGCCCAAACTCTCCAGTAGCCTCAGATGGAAGCTGTTATATTTTTATAGTGTGTGGTTATTTTACAAAAATGGACTTATGCTATAGGAACCCTTATCAAGATTGCTTTATAAGGTATGCACAATCTATGTGTACACATAACATTTAGTTTACTTAGTAATCAATTTCATTTTCATCTGTCAAATTTTTGTATAAAATACTTAGAATGCCAATGGGTTAAAATTTGCATGCACACAAGGTATTATATAATATTTATGTTGTGCATGTCCTTCTGAGGTATGACTGATGAATCTTTCTATATTCTTTTTTTTAATTGGTACATTTATTCATGTGGATGGGCTAACCTCAGGTAATTACATCTGACCAAGGTACTGAATGTAACAACAAGCTGGATAAAAAATAATAGCATTGCTTGGCATAAGATATCATTTAACAGCTTCTTACCACCCATTGGTGTTTTGATTAGTTGATAGTATGTTAACCTTAATTTAATTCAAATGTTCTCTCTTGTATAGGCAAATGGTTTAGACAAAACATTTCAACCAAATGCTTCACGTTGGTAACCCATATAGGTTGTAAGGAGATGTGGAGTACATACTTTGAATAATGTGTTTTTGCCTACAATACCTTATGTCAAGAATCAACTAAATTCACTCCGTGTGTACTTATGTTTGTGCGTAAGGTTACAATACCCTTGACATTAATATTAATAACAAAGAGCTTAAGACGGTACTTGAAAAAATCTGGAATATTTTTTCCAATGATATTGCTTTAAATTATTGTGGGACATCCAGATGGAGTGAGCTAAAAGACTTGAACTTGTGAAACATAACTGTCAAACTGCACAACAAAAATAAAAGAAACATTGTGACTTGAAATGTGCAGCTCCTCTGGGCTATAAGATTGGGGCTCTTGTTCTTCTGAAAGACACCAAGCAAAAACATTGAAAGGGTGGGAAGTTGGATGTAAAATGGCTTGGACCATACAAGATCTTTAAAGTTCTAGACGGCTCTAAGAGAAGAAAAGCACCAGGAGCTCATTTGAAGCCATACAGGAGAGCTAAGAAAGTAAAGAAAGCCTCCTCCAAGACTGCAGTACAGGCTGCTGTATCTGTTTTGATGGAAGAGCGTGACGTACATGTATGTCCTATCCAAACTAATTCAGAATCCGTTTCTGATATTCCTATTCATAGCCACTCAAAGACTTTGCATTGGAATAATACACATCATAGTAACACCATACTGATGCCTCACAGGTCCATGATATTAGTATGTCATATAACTTAATCCAGAATGTTGCAATGGTTGAGTCGTTTCCTAAAGTTGAATTGCTTTGTAGTTCGATGATTGTGCAAGGTGGTTTTTCCCCTCATTTTTCCCCAAATGGTATAAATATTTCTCCTATAAGCAAGGATCCTCACAAAGCTTCATCTGTATTCATCTCACCAATTAAAGAAAAATTACTGTGTGACAGAGAATTTCAAGATGATGTTGTTCAATAACCATCAGCTGCCAAAAGTGAAGTGTCAGACACTGTGGAAGAGAGTTGTGATTACTGAAATGAGCAGGTAACTGGTTGTTTAAACGTTATAATGATAATTATAATATATGTTGCATTCTTACATTAGGGTGGACTTTCAGCTTGAGCAATCATCATTGTCTATTTATTGATTGATTGCATACATATAAACACACATACATATGCAAAAAGGCAAGTAGTGGCACTATGTGTAAGTGCACTTACAAACTGCCTAAACATGGAAGGGATATAACATACAATAGGGTGATAGGTCAACAGATCTAAGTCGGGTACGAAAAACTGTAATGTTCAATGAAGTGACAACATCATGGGGTAAGTGGTTCCATATAGGTATCACACGTTCAGTGAAAAAATGCGCTCGGAATGCATGATGGGGTAAATGTTTGGATCGCAGGATACAAGGATGACCTCGGATGGAATAAGACCTAGCTGGTTTGGTGAAAAAACTCTCAAAAGGTAAATTAGCCAGATTATTATAGATCTTGTAGCACATGACAAGGTCGTAGAAGACTCTCCAGTACTCTAAGGACTGTAAACCCAGGTTCGCAAGGCGATCATCATAATCCATACATGGTATACCAGCACGTTTGAGTATGGCACGAGTGAAGAATCTCTGAACGCGTTCAATACATTGAATATCTTTATGGAACCAGGGATTCCAAACTTGGGTATTACTTTCCAGAAGGGGACGAACATACACCTTATATAGACGCACAAGGAGAGACACATCGTTAGAATGAAAGCATTTTAAGAGAAGACAGCTCCTATTGAAAGCCATGGCGGCAATATTTGAGCAGTGCATACTGGGCGTAAGATCTGAAATCAAACACACCCCAAGATCTGTTATAGATGATACGAATTGCAAAGGAATACCAGAAAGTGAGTAAGGTGAAGTAGGCTCATAACCATGAGAACCAAAGGAAATGACAGAGCACTTGGAATAAGCAACAGTCAGTTGCCATGTCTTGGACCATGAACATAATTGATTTGGCAAACTACAAATCAGAAAAGGCAACAGGTACAGTATTACTACATTTGTACAGAAATATACTGTTATTCACATGAGTTATACAATTTGAAGGCAATGCTCAACCATCTGTGTGGGAAATTTCAGTCAAAGGAAGTATGAGTGAAACTGAATTATTGCACAGATATGTATTACTATGATTAGACAAGCAATGCCATCAGTTATGCACACCTTTAAATAAACCTTCAACCGCTTGCACATATTGGATAAGAGAGCTGGGATTGTATACTTCGGATTGTGAAAGAATACAACACATGCATGGATGGTTGATAGATGCAGTAATAAATGCAACACAGACTTTGTTGAAGAGACAATATCCAGATGTGGGTGCCCTCCAGAACACTCACCTTGGTAGGGATTTGACTTCTGAAATCGAACTAGGAACATTTGTGCAAATATTACATGTACATGGAAATCATTGGACAACAATTTCAAACATGTTTTGTATGTCCAATGAAATTGCTATTTTTGATAGCCTCAACATTGGTTCCGTTTCGAAGGAAGATCAGAAGCAGATAGCAGCGTTAACATTTACATAGGAAAATGATACCACCCTCAATTTTCCTGTAGTACAAATGCAAAGAGGCAGCAGCAATTGTGGGTTATTTTCTACAGCTTTTGCTACCTCCTTGTGTTGTGGATTCAATCCAGAACAAGTGCAATACACACAAAGAATTTTCCGGAGCCATCTTATGGAATGCCTACAGAACAAATATGTCCATTATGCAGAAAGAAAGTCATATGTAGCAGCAGCCGCAAAGCAAGAGACCATCACAATTCACTGCACCTGCAGATAAATAACTCATGGACGGATGGTTCAGTGTGGTATTTGCGAGATTTGGCATCATGACAAATGTGTCAGCGTTCCAGGAAACATATGGGAAGGTAACAGTGTGAAGTGGAACATGTGTATTGAGTGCAAACCAAGTATAAGCTGTGCAGTGACTCATTGTGTATGTCGTTGCTTTTATTCCACGTCTGTATTGATGTATTTGATCAAAGAGTGTTGTTCTTCTAAATGCAATACACATGCATGTCTAAAATTATTGCGCGAGCCACATGCACTGACTTACATGTAAGACTCAATCGCCGGTCAAAATACATGTGCTACATATGGTATCAGGCAAATTGAAGCATTAATAAGAATTCCAAAGGTACATGTATCTAGGTAGGACCATATTTGTGATATTTCCATAGAGAAAAACGGTCCGGGCCAGGAAGGACCATTTTTTTCCGATACGGGACCATATTTCCATGGAAACCTAGTCCTAGGACCAATTTTTCACAAAAAAAATGGTCCGGCGGACTGAAATACTCAGTCCAACAGACACCTTTTCCGCGGGCCGATTTTCTGGTGACAGTGCTCGCCAGCTACTAATAATGGTATTTTTAAAGCAAAAGATGTTCACTTCGTTAGTCTAAAGTGTTAGTCTTAAGTACATGGGGCTTGACTGGACTACCAGACAACACGCGGCTCATGTGCACAATGCAACCGATTATGGAAGGCAACAAGACAGATAGCCGGGCTTTATAAAGGAGACTTGCTATCCCACTAAACCAAGTTGAAAGTTATAGATCCCAATTTTGGCTAAGCAGGCAGAATGAAATTTCTTCTTCAAGTTGTTCTTTTGCTGTTAGCAGCTGCTTTGGTTTCAGCCAGTGCAAGAGAGAAATACACAGAATACATATATCTTGAAATAGGCAAGTTAATGTCTAAGCCACCCAACACGCGATACCCTGGGAGAGCTACCCCTGGAACCGCTACCCCAACGACACCTCCATATGACAACAAAAAGAAGACGAAATCCCTTTTCTGACCGAACCGATACGTAACAATTAACACATTAAACGTTGAACTAGACAGGCTTCATACGTTCATGCACGCAAGTATGTACATGAAGTTATTGTTTATGAAAGGTTATTCAGGTCATGATACATACCAGCAAAGAGTTTACAACTGATGTATGACTGTCTTTGCATTAATCAGGATATACGAATATCACAGACTAACATGAGACCGACATCACTTTCTGGGACAGCTGGGTCGACATGTAGTTTGCCCTGCGGGTAAAAATGTTTCGAGAAAACTGCAGAGCACAATGCACTTGTACGTGCATATGGAAATAAGAAGAAGACTCCGAACAATACAACCATAGATTAAAGACCTACGGAACGGGATTGGAAACACTATATCCATTCCCATTCAATGCAATGTTTCGTCATCGTATCGCGATTAAATTTGCGGGGGCTCTATCGAGGGGCGTTGAAGTAACTGGCTTGAGCAGAGACACCAAAGATAGCAAATTATGGTTGTAAAAGTCGTTGGAAACTTGTCTGTTTGGAAGCGCGTCCATACGAGCCGTCTTTTAAACGTTGCGCCGTATAAAATGCATGGTGAAACACCTGTATTTAATCTTGCAAATCGGAAGCGTAATTTTAGCTCGGATTACTGTGGCAACGCAGAGCAGGTCTAAGGATTGAAAACTAGTTGTGTAGCAAAGGCAGAGATGGTAGTATATGGCTTAGGGTTTGTTGCAAATGTGTAGCTGTGTTGGTTATAAAGATCCATAGCTTCAAAGTCAAATTAACGCCTTATAGACCTCTATCGGCTCACGGACTCTTGTATAGACTCATGATACAACATTAAAGCTTCTAAATATTTTTTTGAACAACCACAATGGTCGATGGGTGGTGTGGTGTATGTTGCAATTTATTTTTTGCTAGTATTCATTCTAAAGATACTAGGTTTTGTATTTGCATATGTGAATTGATGATCGAGTTCTTTTCTGCATTTATACAGGATGTATCGACTTGTCTAGAAAAAGGAAGTACGAAGCTGAAAATGTGCTCTGACTGTCCATTGTGAGTTCTGGCTGAAAGCCAGAGTGGTCAATCTGCAGCAGCAGCTGAGTTAAATGTCTGTTGTGGAGACACTTCTTCCACCTGGTTTGGTTTGATCGGCTAAAATACTGTACGTTTGTAACATAATATTTATTGCATAGGTTGGTTCAGAGTAGGAGATTTGGCTTTTGGGCAGGTGGGCAAAGGTCCAGATAGGATTTTGAAGTTACACTGATGTGTGTTGTTTGAACATGATAAGAAGTGGCACGTTCAGGTAAATTGTACATGAGTTGAGCTGCTTCTATATCAGTATGGTTATTATGAATTGCAATTTGTACTGTGTATCAATATCTACTTAGGCGGCAAGCAACTGATGTCAACAATGATTTCCTTCAGCCAGATCCCTCAGTGTCTTACATCTGTTGCAGATGTCAGGAGGCTGCTGGACCTAGTATTTTAATGCTTGAAACCGGTTGTGCCGGAGCTCCGGTTAACCGATCGCGAGAATCAAACAACCGCCTCAACCGGTTCTATTTCAGCTAAATAACCGCTTCAACCGGTTGTTAAAATTTTAAGCAACCACAACTGACCGGTTGATATTTATAGAGGAGTTGCAAGTGGCGTCGTCACACACGTCTTACATCTAGCAATAATGCTGGGCACGAGAAAACAATAAGCGGACGAGAGCGAACAACGGAGAGAAGGCTGGTGGTCACGCTCTTCCTCAAAACGAGCTATGTACTGTACCGTTTGTACAGCTCACCCACCTAACATTTGGGCATGTTTTTTTGGGAAACACAGATGCAGGCTGCTTCTTTAAAGGATGCTAGGCAGATGCAATGGGACCCTATCATGGTGCAGTGGTGCCTCTATCTACGCCATCTGACAGGCTCAGCGTATGAGATGCTACGCGAAATTAGGACCATAACACGTCCGTCTCGAAGAACACTAAGAGACTACACTTATCACACCAAAGCAATAGTGGGATTTTCCCATGAAGTTGATCAGCAGCTTAAGATTGCTGCATACCATCCTATGTGGAGAGAGACAAGTGTGTTCTTCTTATGTTTGATGAGATGCACATACAGGAGGACCTCATTTACGACAAGCACACAGGATGGTAATTAGTTACAAGATATAAAAAATAAATTGGGGATGTAGGATTTGTACATCAGATATAGACTGCAATTGAGTAAAAAGTATGGAAACAAAGGGATTACGGATTTATTCATCCATATTTAGCAGTTTTATTTTCAGGCAGCTGAATAATGTAAGTATGTAATATTTATAAGTCAATGGATGCATAATTTACATAACATATACAGGTTGCCTAACTGGGTTTGTTGACATTGGAGACATTAAATGGACACCTGGCTGACTATGATAGGCAGTTATCCAATTACGACGTTGCTACGCTGTAATGAATGTTGCGTAGCGCGTTAAGCAATGCACAGCTTACCTATAACCACTTGTGAGAGCTGGATTGAGACTAACACCAATACATATCATACACACAAAATGTGTGTTAACCAATGCACAACTTACCTAACCACTTGTGAGAGCTGGATTTAGACAAACACCAATAAAAACGGGTTACCTATCCCCGTGTTCATTGGCCGGCCTCAGATTGACGCACAATAGGCCTACTCGTACCACATCGCACCCCCTCCAACAACCTAGAACAGCATGTACTCATACATATTGATAGGCAAAGGTAATCTACCTTTCGAATTCTAAGAGTAATTTGCCGCCATCCACTTTCGATTGTACGCCGGTTAGCAGGAAACACGCGGCTCCTATAATAAACAAAAAAACATTGGAAATTGACAGGCAGTACCTCTTGGAAACCATAGTTGTTCACTTTTCTTTGATTCTTTCCCCCCTTTCATGATTACACCTCAGGTACATGAGGATCGAAGCGCTAGCGTGGAGCACGTTGTTGAAAAAAATAAAAATAAACATCACGTGCGTATTTCTAATTGATGTTCGTTTTTTGTAACAATTAACATTCTACAACAATAACTTCACTTGGATTAATGAGGGATTCAATCATTTCCTCTCAATCAATTATCATTTGAGCAGTACCTTTTTCCCCAAAGAAAAACAACATAGGCGTAGGAACCGGGGGAGGGGGGGGGGGGGGGGGGGGGGGGGGGGGGCAGAGAGGGCCTTGGCCACCCCCCCCCCCCCCCCACACACACATCTTGGGCATTATCTGTATAAAGTATGCTGAATTTATATTAGACACACCTTTTGGGCCCCCCCAATCCTGCTTACATTCCTACGCTTCTGAACAAAACACGCCTGCGCCCGCAAAGCGTTAGCCGATGTATGTATTAAAGCTGTATGCAAATTCGCTACCACTGACAGTTAGCGGCGGGAGCACTGAGCGGTTCTTTCTCTTCCTATCGCGAGCCCGCGTAAGCCTTAATTACCGTAATGATAAGTATGCGGTGCTGTATGTATCATTATTGAAGCAATATTGATGTCATGGTTTATGTACTAATGATATTCCAATACTGTTCCAGGATTTTATCAACCTGTTCCAAGTTGCTATGTCAACATTGATCCAATAAAGATGATATATCAGTATTGGGTCAGGTTTCATATCATTATTGTACCAAAGTTTTTGTGTTTATCATCCTTGAGCCAATATTGGTAACGATTGGCTGTGTAGGGTAATGAGAAAAAAAATTTAGTGGTCTGTTACATTTACACGTGATCTCCCGCACGTGACGTGATATACTTGTATTAAGGTGAGATAGGAAAGAATTTGCTCGTGTGTTTAAACAAGCTCGTGTGTTTAAACAAGTGGCTATATCATTGTCGAGTTAGTTATGCCTAGCGTACGGGAATCTACAAGCTAAATAGCTAAATATTGTACGCCGTACCTGTCCTATGGGCCCCTTCGCCATGCTTATTAGACTTGCAAGGCCCTAAGCGAAGCGAACGTGCTGTACGCCGGTTATTTATAATGTACTATCTCTGCTGATGCTGGCTTGTGTGTGTGTGTGTGTGTGTGTGTGTGTGTGTGTGTGTGTGTGTGTGTGTGTGTGTGTGTGTGTGTGTGTGTGTGTGTGTGTGTGTGTGTGTGTGTGTGTGTGTGTGTGTGTGTGTGTGTGTGTGTGTGTGTGTGTGTGTGTGTGTGTGTGTGTGTGTGTGTGTATTATATTTCTGCCCTAGCGAGCGTACTTTAGGCTATGTCGGGTTAAAAAAGAATTAATCTCCTTCCTCCTTTTTTTTTTTCACTCTAGAGGTTGCTGTTCCTGTTTAGTGACCACTGGTATATTCTTCCCTGGTTGGGGTTGGAGACTTAGTTGTTACTTATTATTGACCATTCAGCTTGTGATACCACTACTAACTGTCAAAGGTGAGAGGCTTTATTTAGAACGTGTGTGTGTGCATGTGTTTGTTTGTGTGTGTGTTTATGTGTTTGTTTGTGTGTGTGTTTGTTTGTGTTAGACACATTTGGCTAATCTCCCATAAATAGTATCAGTACAGTATGTGTGTGTGTGTGTGTGTGTGTGTGTGTGTGTGTGTGGGTGTGTGTGTGTGTGTGTGTGTGTGTGTGTGTGTGTGTGTGTGTGTGTGTGTGTGTGTGTGTGTGTGATTAAAGGAAGGGCCCTTGTGTACTTTTAGTTGTATGTCGGGTTAAAAAAGAATTATCTTTACTCTAGAGGTTGCTGTTCCTGTTAATTGACCACTGATATTCTTTTCTTGGTTGGAGACTTAGTTGTGGATTATTGAATCAGCTTATGATATGACTACTACTGTCAAACATTTTCAAAGGTGAGGCTTGGATGAGACTTTATTTCTTTATTTAGAACCACATAATATTATAGGTGATGATTGGGTGTGGGGGTTTGGTGGGGGGTGGAAGCTGGTTTTGTGCGTACCTAGTGGAATAAAATACATGGATGTGTGAATTTAGTTTTAAGGTTGCTAGTGTTCTTCCTGTTTGGTGACTACCTATCTTAGCCAGAAAATAGATATTGTTTTCATCTTGAGATTGTGTGCCCTCCTGTTTGTTGACTATGGAGGTTGATCTGTTTGAATAATGAACACCTGTGACCTTGATGGCTTTCCAATCACCCGGAACCAAAGCATTTAATGGTAAAAATGCTCCCATACCATGATAGGCTGGAACCAAAACTTTCAATGCAAATTTATTTCAGCTTATAGAGCTGATGGGAATTAAATTTTATCTTATTTATTTACTTAGTAATATTCAAGTTTTTAATACAGAATCAATACAACTACACTAAAAGAGAAATACTTTTCAAGCATCTCGAATAGAATGAGCTCCAAGTAATTCAGAATATGCAAACTTGTAACCTTGATAAATTTGGGTGACCACTTATTTCTCCATTTGTGTGTTGTCAGAGGTATACAGAAGGTGCTGCAAAACTATGGTATGGTGCGCATCACTTGGTAGTTATGTACATGTATATGGCAAACATATAACAATGTGGTGGAGATAGAATTTATCATTGTACTATCTCATGCACGGTCCAGATGATGCGTTTAACTTGTACAGTCCAATAAAAAACCCAATACTAAATCCATTGTACTACTACAACTATCTATGGAACTAACTTACCTTTATCACATATTACAAGTTACCAATTCTTGTGCACTTTTGGTCTGTCTTTTAGCTCAAGTGCCTGTCGTAAAATGGCAACCGAAGGAGAATTATCATTACAAGAAGAGAATCAGCAATCATCATCTCAAGAGCAAGAATCATCTCCAGACAATGGTATGTGAATGTCTCCAGACCTCTAAACTGTGCAAACATATTCTAACCACCCCTTCTCTTTCAATGGGACCATGGACATGCCATTCCACACTAGTAGTGGGGTGATAAGTTCCAGAGGGGATGGGGGTACTAAAAGGTTAGGTGCGCTTGTGTGTGTTTGTACTATTGCATAATTGCATATGCTTATTCTATTCATAGGCCTGTGCTATTTGGTCTCTTTGACCTTCCTTTATTGTTGGCCTTTCAGACAATCTAATTTTGCCAGTTGGTTCAAGAAATATTACTTTCAAAATAATCTTAAGTGTGGTGTATAGAGAGTTGTGTTTTGGACAAAAGGCAATAGAAAATAAAGCATTGTCAACACCGTGAGCGAGCACAGTAACCATAAGTCATAGTTTTTAATGTTCTATTATAGATGTTCAGGGGGTATTGTGTGTTTGTGTTTAGATGCACTGAATAATCAAATTCTCGTAGGCATGAATGCGAGTCATGACCTCACACCCTCACCTGCTGTTAAAAGAAGGTATGTCGCATGGAATCATGTCGTCTTACTCCCATAACTCTAGCCCTTATAACTTACTTGGTAGGGGCTAACCAGCTCATCTGATACGGACAGTATGTGTATGGCAATGTCTTTTTATCACATGGGAGTATTCTTGTTTTTGGCATGTAAAAAGTGTTCTGTTCATAACTCATTGTTGGAAGTGCTTTCCTATATTTAACTGGCAAGAAAACAAATATTGAACTACACACTATGTACACTGATACACTGCACCCCCTGTACGTACACACACACTCCCCTCACTGCCCCAGTTGAGGACCATGTAGTATGGTGTTGCTACTGCTATCCGGTGTAAAGAAGATTATTACTAATGGTGTATGTTTCACATAGAATTAATTATCAAATAGAACATGGGGTTAATGTATAATGTACCGGATGTCATCTGGGGATACATTTGTCTACTGTGGTGTACAGAAGGTCAAGTTATGAACGTTATCGTAATAACGCATGGCATCATATCACAATCAAATAGCTTTGCTTTGATGCGCTAACTTAGGACCAGAGAAAAAGAAAAAGGTACCATTTATTAATGGTACCTGTCAAATGATATGAATAGGTATTCAAATAAAACCTGTTTTCAAAGGGCTAGCCTTGCCCTGCTCCATCACATAGCATAGTTGTATGTAGGACAGTGAAAGCAACCCCCCAAAATGTTAAGTTGTTGCCATGACAATGTTGGTTATTGTTTGAAAAGCCTCATCTTAATTAACCGGGCACCGATACTAACGAGATCCAAACTGAATTAGGATATGCAAGTTATGTACATACACATACATATGTGTGCATAAAAGCTTCATCTAATCTCTGCTGCATCTTGGGCTTCTTGGCTGGAAATTAAAAGTGGCAGGTAAATAATGGAAAGCATTTATGTCAGTTATGAGGAGGAAGGGGAAGGGGACATGACCCATGAGAACTGCAGTCAGGTCTTGTGCACTTCATCCTTGTCCACCTGTGTGCATCCTTCTACATCCTTACACCTATGGGATTTCATGTCTGTTATAGTTGTTTTTGTAGGAAAATAGATGAAGCTTATGAGGGAGTAAAGTCGTCTTTGAAAGAAAAGGAAATTGAAATTGGCAGTGCTAAATTGCTATTGGCAGAATCTCAAAAGAATGTGCAGGATGCTGAAAAGGAAGTGCAGGGTGCTGAAAAGAAAGTGCAGGAGGCTGAAAAGAAAGTGCAGGATGCTAAAAAGGAAGTGCAGGATGCTGAAAAGAAAGTGCAGGATGCTAAAAACGAAGATGAAAGGAAAAATCTTCAACAATTATATAGCACTGCAGTAGATATGCACAGGTCCTATGCATCTTCTTTTATACAAAAACAATCATTTATGCAACAACAGCAGCAACACTTGCAACAACAGCATCAACACTTGCAACAACAGCAGCTACAATTTCAGCAATTGCTAGCTGATCTAGCGCAACTCAGATGCAGTATGATGAAAATGGGAGATATAAAAGTTCGTAATTGTAAGTGTTTTAATAATGCAATGTAGCAGACTGATTAATGAGATAATCACGTGATGCAAAGTTAATTTATGATTGACGTAGATCACAGTACCGTGTAAAGAGATGTGCATTTGGTACTGAGGGAGTGTCTTGTGAACATCAGTGGGAATGTATTGGGGATTTGCGCTGGGTAGTGAGTGTTGGGAGAGTGTCGTATTTACACGCATCAGTTTTGTCATTGTGTTGAATCCATGTGTTGTTCTAATGGAAGGGTCTTGTATTAAAACTAAATTTGAAATTGAAACTAAATTTGAAAAAATTTGAATAATTAAAATGTTCTTTTACTATGACTTTGCAGTGATTGGAGCATTTAATTTAGCAAGCAGCAGGATTTCACGGTGGAGACAATTGAATTCGTTAATTGCCACAGATGGAAAGAGTGCACCGTTCAGTTCTTTCAAGACAAATCGTCAAGTATTAGAGATGTTTTGCAAAATTACTAGTGATTATCAACAGAACGAAAAACTGATACCTGCAGAAGCACTACAGAGACTTCATAGGGATTTATGTGCTTTCGACAAAATAAAGGTTACTGCTTATTCCGAATCTTTCCTTTGTCACATTCTTTCTGTTATCATTGCAATAATTTGCAATGAGTTTGATGATGCTGAAATTACAGCAGAGGAAATGGTACATGGAAGGCGCGTTTGTGCTCATGGCAAATTTGAATTCTTGATTATGCGTGGTAATACCAGAATTTGTATTGTGGAAGCCAAAACAGAAACTGTCAATGATGGAATTGTACAAGGACTTACCGGTTCTGAAGTTCTAGCTGATTTGGAAAATTTAAATCCTTCTCTCTGCATTGTCACCACCTATAATCAATGGATATTTTTCAAGAATTATGACGACCGTATTACAAAATGTTCATTTAACCTCGTAATGGAATCATCCACGTCACTTTTACCCCACCTAGATTCACTGAGAACATTAACCAGTTTGCTGTATTCTTTTTTAAACTTAGAATAGGCATTGTGAATGTTTGGTTGCTATTTATTGATGTTGCTGTATTTTGATGGTCACCCTGTGAATGTACCGGCTGTGAGATGTACAAATATACTTCAGGTACAGCCTGGTAGCAGGTACACTTCAGGTACATCTAGGAGGTACATGTACATCTAGGATTACTTCATCGATTCATGCCAATAGTTAATTTTGTTAAAGAAGACATGAAACCCGATTATCTTACATGTCCCTGAAGTAATCCTAGATGTACCTGAAGTAATCCTAGGTGTATCTGGATGAGGGTAGTGAAGAGCACAGGATAGCCCAGATGAGGGTAGTGAAGAGCACAGGATAGCCCAGATGAGGGTAGTGAAGAGCACAGGATAGCCCAGATGAGGGTAGTGAAGAGCACAGGATAGCCCAGATGAGGGTAGTGAAGAGCACAGGATAGCCCAGATGAGGGTAGTGAAGAGCACAGGATAGCCCAGATGAGGGTAGTAGTGAAGAGCACAGGATAGCCCAGATCAGGGTAGTGAAGAGCACAGGATAGCCCAGATCAGGGTAGTGAAGAGCACAGGATAGCCCTGATGAGGGTAGTGAAGAGCACAGGCTTTTCAACTCACAAGAATGGTACCCATCTCTACAGTTCAGGTTGAAAGCACTTATTAGTTGAGGTCACACCTCTGGGGTTCAAAATCCATGCGTGACGTTGGGTCCCTGGTTGGCTCGGGTAACCCATCTACTCTGTCTAACAGCTCGCTTTGGTGAATCACCTCCCATTCCCTCTGCATTGTTTCAGCCCTAACAAATCCATACATGCATATACAAACTCATATCATGCAACGCTCTTGAAAGTAAATCAGTGATATATGGTGGAACAGCACAAAGTAACACAAATACAAGGAACTTACAATAAAACATTTCCCACCTCTCCCATAAAGTTATCACACAGTACACATAAAACATAAAAAGATGATGATGATACGATACGATGATAACAGACAAAGTTGCGGCCACATGATACAAGTGCCTACTTTTGCTTCTTGTGATTCTGTGCAATGAAGGGCCTGTCCATTTCATGGCTCAGCTCATGGGCTTCCCTCCTCCCTGCTTTAACAGTTCCCTTTCTTTCTGCATCCTTTCTAGCATCTTCATTGCATCAAAGTCCAGAGAGCCATATACTTCTTTGTCTTTTGGTGTCTCTCTGCAAGGTCACCTTTCTGCTCGCTCCCTCTAAAGTCGTCTTCCTGCCCTCCAGAGATGTGATGGCAGTAGCAGAGGAACTAATATCTAGTTCGACATACCTGCCATAACTAATAGTCGAATGGGACACAGCATGTGGGGGATCGACCAGTTTTGGTTTAATTGTCAGTTTAGGCCCAAGTTCTAGGTTTACGTAATTGGGCCAGGGATTTGGCTGAGGAACCATCTCTAGATCAGCTTGTGCGTGCACATTCTGGGGACTGCGGACCCTGCTCCCCTACCACATGGATTGTGGGGAGCATGCTGGATTTGGGACTGATGACATCAGGGTCACACGTGCTTTCAGTCAGGAAGCTGTGACTACTGTCAACGTTGCTCTGAGATGGCTTGCGTGGTATTTTGGTAAATTGCCTCCTACCGTCCATCGATGGCCTAGCAGAACTGGGCACCGTTCCATTGCTCTTCTTGTTGCTCGCCTGGTCTTGAAGGTTACCCTGGTTGATGTTGGCAACCAGCTCATACAGATCCGAAGCTTTCTCGGTGCTGAAGGCGTAGCGCTTTTCACATCCAGGACCGGTGTCGAAAAAAAACGTTTTCGCAGCAACCATAGTAACAAATGTACATGAAGGGCCACTTAACCTTCTCTAATGTTGTGCTGTTTGTGAACGTGACACCTGTATTGCTCACTACCATAATCCCCTCTTGTTCGTTGTGTTACCTTTATCAAATTGGGAGGGAGCCCATAGTTCCAGATCAAATCTAGATTGTGTCTGTATCAGAGGGCAAAGTTCTTTTTCAATTAAGTAATTGCCCCACACATTTTATCATCACATGCCCACCCCCTCCCCAGAATCATATTCTCAAAAAACCCAGCATCTCCCCTCCCCTACTATAGACACTTTGTACACAGCACCCATACACTGGTGATGATGCAGATCAACCCATTACCGTTATACAGTAGGGCTCACTACTCGCGATCGCAAGGCTGTTTTAGATTTAATAATCAATAATCATTGCGCATGCGTAGTAGGCTCAATTGAGCGTTTTTTGCAGGAATCGGTGTGTGTGCTATAAAAGATGTTCTTATTCGGTGCAGGACTCAATATTATCAGAGTGAGTTTTAAAAATGGGTACCTTTCCCCGAGATACTGCTTCTGTGAACCTTTTTAAAAATGAGTGGAATGACTAGAGGAGGTGTTGGAAGGAGGCTAGATGTGAGAAGAGGGAAGAGTAGCCTTCCACAGGGAAATAATTCATTCCTGAACCAGAGTGGTGACAAACCTTAGACTCAGGGTCAATAGATACGATGCTCATTCTGTTGTTGTTGCCCTGCCCTTTGCCCCTGTTCATCAGCTGAAGGAAGGTACCATTGGTCCACCATCCCTAACCCTAACCCATAGCTGACAATCAGATTGATAGACCATTTTTAACCCCCTTCCCCCTTCTCTTCATGCACACACCCTTTGCCCCAGTGCCTGTACATGTATCTCACCCAACATTATTAAAACCACTTAGTAATGCCATCACTTGCAACAGAACCTTCTGTTTCTCACACTCCTCCACCCCTTCCATTTTCATTAACATCCATCTCATCCCCCCCCCCCCCCCCACCATTTTCTGGGTGAGAGTATGTGGGGGTAGGGTGATTCAGGGGCCTTCACACACTTGACACATTTCTATGCCTTCCCACCATCAGGTCCATCTTGGGGCAGGACTTGACCTATGTTCCTCCAGAGGTGTTGAGATTGCTGGTCCCTCGCAAGGATGGCAGCCCAGCAGTCCTGTTGCACAAGGATGGCACAAATGGAGGGAAGTGTTGTCATACATGTTTACAAAAAAATTTTATGTGTTTCATTTTCCAGTGGTAATTCTACTCTGTTTAAACTTCCACAAATCCAACACTACATCAATGGTACGTCCATCAGGGACAGTTATGACCAGATGGCTGTAATTCACGTCTGGTAGTAGTGGTGGTGGAGGTGGTCCTGCTCAAGGTTGTCTCATTTCCCTCACACATTGTCCCCTATAACTTATGCCTGTTGGTGAGAGGATGGAGAGGTGATGGAGGGACTGGTGTTGAAGTGGTGCACTCACCCTGGTACCCGATACAGTCCCACATCTGCTAGGCCTCTTTGCTCAATCTCATGCACAGCAATAGCTGGCACTCGTGGGATGCACGTGGGACAGAAGGAGGCGTGGTCTGCTTCCTGTAGTGAAGGGGTGTGGTCAGTGAGGGGGAGTGGTCAGCATGTGGTTAGTAAGATGGTATAGTGGTAGTGTATGTATATAGGGGCTTGGGAGGGATTAATTGTGCTCTCTTAATTTTACCTTTCTTGTTGCCAGGTTGATCACCCATAGTTGTAGATCTATGGATGAACAAACCGACACTAATTGCAATGTCATGGCTACATTGGAGCTCAGAACAAGAAGCCCTGAAGATTATATGGGACCACTTGAATAGTTCAAGGGTATCATACAGAAGCTGCGTTGTGCGTGCACTTATGTACATGTATAATGATGTATTATTGAAATGAGACAACAGAATAATGTAAATACTGAGCGAAGCAACAACTGGAGGCATCCCACGACTCACGAGCGCTTAAGTGACGTAACATGCAATGATTGCAGCATCACGCAACGTTGTTTATCTTCAGGGCTAGGGAATATATGCACGCGGATATCGTGATCGGATGAAAACCATTGACATATGGAATAAGGGTGAGGGTCATCAATGGCAGAAATAAAGGCATACTAGTATATTATCTCTGTCCATAGATTAAAGACCTTATGGAAGGTCTTAAATCTATGCTCTGTCAAAGGTATGGTGCTGAAAGAGTATGCTGGTAGTATTCCGAAGGGTACTATGGACTGTTCTTTCTACCATGCCCCACATGTGATCGGACATGGGTTACATCCCCACATGTGTTCATGAGGGGTACGTGGTTACATCCCCTCATGTGTTGAGGAGGAGTAAATGGGTTACATCCCCACATGCGTTGACGAGGGGTATATGGGTTACATCCACACATGTGTTCATGAGGGGTACATGGGTAACATCCCCACATGTATTCATGAGGGGTACAAGGGTTACATCCCCACATGTGTTCATGAGAGGTACGTGGGTTACATCCCCTCATGTGTTGAGGAGGGGTACATGGGTTAACTCCCCACATGAGTTGAGGAGGGGTACATGGGTTAAATCCCCATATGTGTTCACGAGGGGTATGTGGGTTACATCCCCACATGTGTTCAGGAGGAGTAAATGGGTTACATCCCCACATGTGTTGAGGAGGGGTACGTGGGTTACATCTCCACATGAGTTCATGAGGGGTACATGGGTTACATCCCCACATGTGTTCATGAGGGGTACATGGGTTACATCCCCACATGAGTTGAGGTGGGGTACATGGGTTACATCACCACGTGTGACCAGGAGAGGTACTTGGGTTACACCCCTCATAATATGTAAATAGATGAAGATCCCATTTTTCCATTACGATGACTTCCAGTTTGGTTGAATTGACCTAGAGTACAAGCACAGTGCAAAAAGTTTGTTATGCGACACTGTATATTATAACGTATATTCGAAAATAAGCAGCAATATAAGCTGTCTGCGTATTGAACATTATATGCAAAAGCGTATATTGAAAAATTGTCAGTCACGTGCGGTTTCTGGTATCTTAGCAAACCGAATTTCGTTAATGTTACACGGTTTGGTGAACCGCGCACTATCGTAATTTGGGCTTTGACCTTCCGTAAACCAGTCCTCCGCCCCCCCCCATCCCCACTCCCCCTTTGCATCTGCTTGGTTTATAAAACTTTTCTTCGCACATATAAGTGGTACAACACCAAACACAAATATTCAAACACCATAGTGCCTTAAGACAGCGGTTCCCAAGTACTAACTTAGTGTGACCTGATAAAGACGAGAATATAATAACATTTGGCGCCAATTGAAATGGCCATACTTACCTCTAGTGATGGACTTGTTGGTGCTGACTAACCAAATGCGCACAAAAGAAAAAGACATTTTAGTGCCCCCAGCATACTTACCAGTTCGAATAGAAACGCTGCAGAAAAGCAAAATGAAGGTAGCAAAGCCATTGCGTACTTACCTCAGCAGAATCGACCCGCGCTTGTGATAGCCGAAACCCATAGTCCTTGAGACAGCGGTCCCCACGTACTATGTGACCTGATAAAGACGAGAACAATAACATTTGGCATAAATTGAAATGGTCATACTTGACACTGTGTAACTTACCTCAGCAGAATCGGCCGATTGATTGAATAATTGAAGTGTACGGAAATTTACGGAATGTGGGGGGGAATTCCGAAAGATACCCGCTTGTAATAACCGGAGACCAACCCCAATAAAGTGCATTGCACACAAATTGTGAGTCGCTTACCGTATACTAGGCTTGCTTTCAGCAGGTTGATGAGGCTGATGTACTACATCACAAACGCATCCCCAAAATAACACAAACGTGATAAGCAAAGTCACGTACCTTTCCAGGCCATGCACACTCACACAGGAACCCGCCAAAATTAGCCATCACGTGCAATGGCATACTCTAATTGGTGCACTTTTAAATTTGGTTATAAATAGTACACAGCCAAATTGTTACAATCTGTAGCAGGAATGATATATATATCAATATGCATCAGATTGATAGTCAATATGCCTCAGATATGATAGGCAGCCACTATCTGATACAGATTCTTCTGACAATGTGACACAGACTGAAGCTACATTATGGTTCATATATTCAACAATCCGTAGCAGAATGATTGACATACTTCTAACATATTGAATACATGCTGTAACAGTTATGAGTAATATTCTTATTTGGAATAATGCACTATCTAGGGGCTTCACCAAACATTATTCAATTATTTTTCACGAAGCGCATGACGAATATACAAATAAGTAGGCGTCTCTTCTGCTCCAGGTCCCGCATTGTACGTGCATGAAAGAATTTGTAATCTATGGGGTGGGGCATTCCAATCGTAAAATTTCCCCTCCCCTCTTCATCCTGTGCCCGCACTGGGAGGAGTGGGAGAGGCGGTGCAAAGATACTCGATGTATAAAATATTATGGCATACGGATGATATATAAGATATAAAAGATGATAAATGATGAAGTCATGACCGATGATGTGAACACTATCGACAGCAAGGCTAAGAGATGATATATAAGATATAAAAGTTGCAGCTGATATATGGGATGATAAATGATGAAGTCTTGACCGATGATGTGAACAGTGTGTCGACAGCAAGGCTAAGATTAATAAGGGTCACCATGTACATCTTCTGGAAGTGGTGATAGGTGTGAGTACTCAGCAGGGCCAACAATGGAATCCTCTTCCTGCAGGGCTGCTGCTAGTTCTTCATCGCTAGGCTTTCCAGTGGTATAGTTCATATTGAGCCACTGCTGGAAGCCCTTGTATGTGTTGTGCTTGCTAGTCAGAACAGTTCGACAGTATTTACGCTGCATTTAGGAGAGATTATGTATGCCCGCCCTACACATGGTAAAATATGCACTCAAACAGCAAAACTTACGAAAATGGCAACATGCGAAGGGAAACTGGTAATCACATCCCTGTTCACCTTTAATACTGGTAAAAATTTTTCAACAAAAGCTTCACACTTCAGATTAGTATAAAGCTGGCATGGTGCTACTCCAAAAACCTTGTTGATGATTATATATAAATTATTTGCATTAATACACAGCCAAAAAACATACTCGTCTTCGTTCTTCAGCCCGCAGCTCACCCAATCTGGTTTTCACAAACGCCACAGCTGCATTCATTTTATACCTCTTGCTTATTTGTCCCCTCAGCACCTTGTGTACAATATTCTGTGAGCACGGGTGGTTTGGTATCTCGAGGACGTGCATACAAAGCGCTACAGTGTACATGCACTCACGAGTATGCTTTTGTGTTTGGGCAGCCTGTCAACAGTAGCGCAAAATAGTGCACCCGTTTCTTGGAGCAAGTCGTTCTGTGAAAAACATATAGTATGCCTTGGTTTTTCAATCATGTTGCACAACAATGTTTACCTTGTATCTACTTTTTTCGATTGAATAAGATGATTGCAAAAATTCTTCAAGTGTGTCAGACTGCCGCTTTTGCTCTGCTTGAATGGCATTCATTGTTGCCATAATCCTGTCGAGAGACCCTTGCAATTGATGTGGAGGTGGTGGGATAGTTGGTGGCCTTGGAACTGCTGGAGCTGGAGGATTCATTGGCAATGTCATCCTTGATGATTCTGAAGTACTTCCACGAGGAGCATCATTTTGGAGCCTCTCGATGTTACAACGGTTGGACATATTGAATTCCAATGCGACACGTGGCACATTTAATTAATTCAAATTTTATTTGGAGCCAAGCACAACAATATGTCAAAGCGTAAGTATTTGCATTTGTGGCAATCACTAAGAGTAGATAAACTGGCTTAAGGACTAAGGGAAGGCATTCAATTGCTCCCGTAAAGGATGGGAAAACATGCACCGCTGGCCGCGGGTCGGGGCGGTAACATGTTTATGGTGTGGGGATCGAAGCAAAACTTAACTTATGTTTACTTTGATCACCCATTTAGGTTTTCGTTGTGAACCTTGCGCCTTGATTTTCTTGTACCCATCGAAGTATAAAAAGCATCTTGAAAGTATCTCTCATCAAAGAAGAGTAGAAGAGTCGCGCTTTTGGCAATCTACTTGTACATCTGATGCAGAACGAAGTCATGAGGTAGGCCTATTTTCTCTGTACATTTGTGTCACTTTATATCTACCTATTTGATAGTTTCCTGATGATGACCTTGTCACTGACAGCATACTGAGTGATGACGTTTGTGCTGAATTCTCTGATGATCATGAAGACGTTTTACATATGGATGATGGTGATGGTGATGATGGTGTGGATGATGGTGGTGATGGTGATGATGATGGTGCTTTCAGTCTGGAGGACCATTTTGAGGATCTTGATAGAGAAAATGTTGGTAGCTACAGCCCATTTCCATCAAAGCTATTTGCATTACTCTTTATCTTAGTGAATTCTCCACATCCAATGGTGAGGGTACATTTTTTACAGTGTTTTTTATTTATATCTGTGTACATAGGGTGAAAAAAAACCTCTCATTTGTGTGGTTTATTCTTAAGCAACTTGACATGACAGTTCCCAGTCTTGCCAGTGTTAAAGCTTTCAAACTACCAAACATGGAACCACCTATGCGGGTACAAAAACATGGGATAAATATTCAAAAATTACATGCTTTCATTTGTTCCAGCATGCTACTGCCGAAGGAATACCTTTTTACTCAATTTCATTGACATCTATAATACGTCAATGCCTAGGTCGTTTGGATGTTTCTACAAATCTGTTCAGGTATCCAGTGTGTGGCCAGAACTCATTCACGTAAGCCATTAATACTTACTGCTGTTGTGCACGAGTTATTTAAATTTCACGTTTTAGTGAGATATACCATGCACAAGCTTGGTGTAACAATCCACGTTTCCTTTCACCAATGGTTAAACTGCTTGATGGAACCTCAATATTTCTAAGAGATTGTGTGAGTTTTTTTCATCCTATACTTGGAATTGCCACTGGTGTTGTGACAAAATTCTTTTATAAGGTTAGGAAATGTATGGTTTAATAAAATGAGTAAATAGAATAAATACGTTCTGTAGGGGAATTGCAAGGATGTGCTCACTGAAATTGAACCACTTCTCAATGTTGAACAGTTCCAGCAAATGGTGCCCACAACTACAGTTACACATATGGCCCTAGACAGTGCAATATTGCATGAAAAGGCAGTTGTTACACTTGCTGATATTATTTGTTTAGCTACTCCTCCACGCCAAATTGTTCGAATGGCATCTACAGATTCAGGCTTTGTTAGAATGGATCTTGAGGTATGCTTTCTTGTATTGTGTTCAAGTATAAGTAATGTGTCTGTGTCCCTTAAAAAGGAAACAGCGGCTTACTTTTCTCAACATCCACTAAAAGTCAAGGCAGCTGGAAAAAGAATTCTAATGTTACCACTTATTCTTTTTAGCGATGACACCAGTGGTAACAAGTCAAAGAAGTGGCATAAATTTGAGTCTTGGTACCTTTCTTTGGCTGGGCTTCCACGTTCTCATAATACCCGACACGATAACATCCATTTTGTGTGCTGCTCTGACAAAGTATCCCCCATTGATCTAGGAGGACCAATTGCACAAGAATTGACAATGTTAGAAACTGAAGGAACATTTGTGTTTGATGCGTTGTACCAGGAGATGGTCTTGGTGCTAGCTCCTTTACTGTGTATTGTCTGTGACAATCCACGAGCTTCTGAACTTTTGAACCACCTTGGGAGTGCAGCAATAAAGTTTTGCCGTATTTGTATGGTGAGTACAGTGTACCTGTGTGTGCATTGAATGTGTAATAAATTAAAGTCATAAATTTTATCTCAGACTAGCAGGACAGAAAGTCCTGATATGGTTTGTGTCAAGCGTACAAAGGCTATTGCATTACAACAGATAACAGATATCCTTGCACAACGTACTGAAAGTGAGAGAGTGGAACAAAGAAAAGCTGTTGGATTAAGAGAGGATGATAATCCACTTCTTACCATGCCTGCTGACCTCTACGAGTAAGGAAACTTCATTAGTATAGGTGTGTACTTGTATTTTTCTATACAGAAGCACACCTGTGGAAGTTTTGTACACATTATTGTTGGGGACGTGCAAGCACATTCTGAAAATACTAATGCCAAAGTTTTCAGCACAGCAGAAGAGAGAGATCCTTGCCAGAATAAGGGCATTCAACACATCCGGGTTTAATACTAAGATGTATGGCAATGTATGCCAGTACTATCAATCCTTTGTAGGTCGGGACTTCAAAGGATGGGCCCAGATGTGTTTATTTATACTGGGTCCATATTTGAATGAAGGAGACTCTGAAGTACTGCTTGCATTTACGAAGGTTAGTATCCTTATGAACATCTACATGTGTATAAGTTAAGCTTTGCAAATTTTCAATGCAGGTGTTTCAGATCGCCTATTGCGACATCTTTAAAGCTTCATCTGCTGATTCATGCAGGAATGTTTGTCAAGCATTTGTTGATTCAGCCAAGCGTCACATGCCAACTCTACTAGATAAGCAAAAAACACACCTTCTCCTCCATCTTGTGGATTGCATGGTTCAGTTTGGTCCATCTTCAGCTTTCAGTGCAGAAAGGTATATTGAAGGTGTCATGAAATCTGTTTAGATAAATCTTTTCACAGATTTGAGTCGTTTAATGCCAATGTTCGGACATATAACATATTTGGCAACAGATTGGCTCCTAGCAGGGACATAGCTCAACGGTTTTCCACATTGCAACATTTGCGCTACATCTGTTCTGATGGTGTGGGTGCGAATGAAAGGTACACAGTGAATTTATATTCTTTAATTCCACATTGAATATTTCTAAATGTAGGTGTGGCATTGACCTAAAGCATATCTACTCAATGCCACTTGTGCAACACTTGCTATGTGGCACTTCTATGCAGGAAATATATGAGCACAGAGCAATTTACCAACAAGGAGCGCCTCGAAAGGTAAACAGCAAGTACTTGACTTGGATAGCCATATTTATATTCTATTCCAACTTAGGTGTCAAGGTGTTTAAGAACTTTGTCCACCTTGCGTCTTGTTTCTGTTGGAAGGCAAAATACCACGCTAGACATTTTGTTGCAGTGTGGCATACACTATGATCTTGTGCTGGGATCCGTTACGCTAACAGAGCGCGTCACAGAATGTGGTGCAGTTATGTCACAGGAACGCAAACTTGTGAATTCTGGGGACTTCATAGAAGCTGTCACATCACAGTTTGAGGTAAGACTTGAAGAGATTTTTCCAACATACATTTTCACTCAAATTCAGATGCAGTATGGTATCTTGCTAGCTACGTTCAAGCGTAATGATGGCAGTGTTCACTGCCTTGTTCAAGGCTTTCAAAAACTGGAGACTACTGATGGGCAGGCCATTAAGAATTCATATGACTGCCCTCTTCTTGAACTTAGCCGAACAATCTTCTGTACTCCAAGCAGCAATGTCAGACGTGCAGTGTCACTTGTTCATGAATGCAGTGATTCGTGTGCGTTTCTGGAGACCACAGCAGTGGACAACGTTGAAAGAGAAGAGGTCTCAATCCAATCCAAACTGTTGTTCAAGCATGATTGGCAAAATTATCTGTATTGTTACAATGTTTATTGCGCACTCTAATTAGAAATCTATTCATTACATATATATAGATAACTACATAAACATTACCTTATTGGGAAAAATGTATTATAAGCACTATGCGAATAGCTATATAAACAATGCCTTATGAGGAACTCCTATATCTGATACGGTATGTAAGTCATTATGTAACATATTGATACAAAAAACCGCTACAGGAAGTATGAACAATTTGCGCCAGATTGTTACTCTACATACTTTGGTACATATTGATATCATACTTTGTATCATATTGATATCATATTTGGATCATATTGTATACATTTTGAGTCAGGAATTGCAATTTGGCTGTGTAAATAACAACGATAACAGCACTAACCTATTGACAAGTAAGACTATCACCTATTTCTTGAACTGGCAGAAATCTTCAATGTTACAACATTTACAAGCCTGCGTGAAATTGTAAAAAACAATAGAGGCTGTGCAATGGGCGGAGCGAAGTGACGTTATTTGTGTTAACCGCCTGTCAAAAGCAATTGTATGGGCAAGGCTTGTTGTGCAGTTGGATGCAGTAATCGTTTCATTAAAGGTTCGGGCGTTCATTTTCCTCAAGATGAAGAACGTAAGTCCCAGTGGATAGCAGCAGTGGGGCCGGCGCAAAGATTGGATTCCTAATGAGTACTCGTGGATATGTAGCGTACACTTCGTTTCGGGGGAATAGAGCAACAACCTTCTATCCCCTGATTATGTTCCTTCCTTATTCGAGCACATGAAGAGCCCTTTGAAGAGGAAGCGTGTGCATGATATGAACAGATTCCAAAAGGAAGTTGGTAAAAAAAAAAATTGATGCTGCAGAGTCTTTGCTACAGCTATCGGAACCTGAGGCCAATTATTCCAATCTACACTAACAATGCCTCTCTCATACGCAACATACGGGTCTTCAAGCGCACCAACCAGCTCCAATTTTACCTTGTAACGCTGTTTGGCAGTGTCATGAAGCTAATAGTAATACTCAGAGTATTTGGCCGTACTTTCTAGTTGCATTTAATCACACGAAATGGCTCAAACGGTTAGTCAGGAACCTCCAATCACTCTATTACGGATAGACACGTGTGTGCTTTTGACACTCAAAATGGCGCTTAGCAAAGGTTGCTTTTTATTGATGACGATTTAGGACGCTATTGCACAAACCCTATACCATACTTTCCATATAATTATGTACTGTATATCCATTTCAAATTGAACAATAATGGTAAGAATAAACATGGTACACATTAACATTTCAAAATTGTAATGACACACACTTGCACGTACATGTCCACACGCTCGCGACACACATGTCCACGCACACGCATAAACACACAACACACAGACGGACACATGCACAGTCGCACGTACACACATGACAGATCGATGTCCACACACACGCATACAGACAGATGTCCACACACACGTATACACAGACAGATGTCCACACACACGCATACAGACAGATGTCCACACACACGTATACACAGACAGATGTCCACACACACGCATACAGACAGATGTCCACACACACGTATACACAGACAGATGTCCACACACACGCATATGCACAGACACACACACACAGCCTAGATGTCCCACACAGACAGATGTCCCACACAGACAGATGTCCCACACAGACAGATGTCCACACACAGGCAGATGTCCATCAGTATCGACTTCCGACTTCGGCATTGAGCGTGTCAAGTTCGGTTTGTACTGACTGTCGCATGCTAAGTACTAAAGGCAAGCGCCAGCTCCTTAGTAATTAGATGCTATTAACGCTTATACAGGAATTGATAACTCGCAGACAAATATACACACAGAATATGTGAAACTTGAATATACACGGTGGTATGATATAAATATACTTACGGGGGTATATTTTGTACACTTAATTGTGCCTATATAAACAGTGATGTATTAAACACTTGCGGATTCTTGAATATACGCCGTCTTATATTTCGAATATAGTACTCAGGCGTATATTTTGGCGTATTCTCAAATATAACCAAAAATATACCGTATCGTATATCTAACTTTTTGCACTGTGAAGATTGGTGGACTAAGATGTCTTTCTGCCATGAAGGTATGCACTGCTTCACCATAACTTTCTGCGAATTTCACTATCACATCAGTTTTTTTCTCCCCGTCTTCATTATCATTAATGGTTGCGATTGCTTCATACACCAATCGTTCCAACCGATCGATGTATTCAATCGTTACTGCTTTTGAGTCTTTGTTGGTGTACGAACAGAAATATGGAAAAGTGCTGCTGATGATAGGGTTCGTCTTGTAATAAACCATTAGACGTATTAGTGTAGCTTTCAATGCCGTCATACAAATACATACTGAGTTTGAAATAACAGAACCCGGTATGTATGCCAATTTAAGAGTTGGAACTAACCACTCGCATATAGCTTTCGCTTTCGTACTTACAATTCCCAGCACCCTTAAAGTGGCTCCGCAAAGTATTACAACTAGGCATGGACAATGGTATTTTGTTATTTTCAGAATGGCTTTTGAATAATAGTCCAGACATTGCTTTACAGAGCCTTCCTCATTCTTTATTTCCTGTAGATAGGCAATAAACCTTACACCTTGATGCATAACAGCGATGAGGCCATCTGTATTATCATCTAAACCAACATTTTCCTCAAAGTAAGCCGAAAGCAGTTTCTTGAATGCTGCCCGCCTATCATCTTCCGTATAGTAAGTTTGCACCATTTCAGCAATGAGATGCTGCACAAATTTCATATCCTTTAGAGTAACTGTTGTGGGATCCATCGATGAATACTGATAAAGAAATGAACCAAATTCTTTGCATAGCAAAGAAACTGGAACATGAAAATCAGCAGTGTTGTCTTGAAAATCTCGCTGCACATCAAAAGTATGATCTACTCTTGGAAGAACCTGCATCCATGAATTTATTACTTGGGCTTGGAATAGCAAATTGCGAAGCATTTATTTTGGCGACTTCGCTCAGAGCAGATAGAAGCACTAAAATGAAACAACAAATGACTAGGATGGACATCCCTGTACAGACACATGGTGCTAAATATTTATAATCAACAGATGATGTAATTTTATATATTTTTAGCTGTCATGTCATTTATGTCATTCGCACCAAATAACATTAAAGTCCGTTAGATAAGAGATTCTTCTGTTTAAGGTCATACAGTACCACGAGCAAATGGCTTGGCTATATAGATGTGTGCAACCTACCTACTGCAATAAAACCATCTGTGATGTACATTTTCGCTGAACAGTGCTAGGGTACATGCGAGCGCCGTACTAGTATTTACATTTGAACAAACATTACTTATACATGTACAACTTCTGGGCTTCTTTTCATATCCCTTCTACAGCTTCTACGTTGTGAAGAACAGACTGTTGCCTTTGGTTTTGGTATCTTCTGACCTATGAATAGATGAATGGACACATCTTAGACAATCGGAGCGAAGTGGAAGTGGAAGTGGTAGGGTATGGAAGGGAAGGGAAGGGAAGGGAAGGGAAGGGAAGGGAAGGGAAGGGAAGGGAAGGGAAGGGAAGGGAAGGGAAGGGAAGGGAAGGGAAGGGAAGGGAAGGGAAGGGAAGGGAAGGGAAGGGAAGGAAGGGAAGGGAAGGGAAGGGAAGGAGGAAGGGAAGGGAAGGGAAGGGAAGGGAAGGAAGGGAAGGGACTCAACCATTGCAACATTCAGGATTAAGTTATTTGACATACTAATATCATGGACCTGTGAGGCATCAGTGTGGTGTTACTATAATGAGTATTATTCCAAAGCAAAGTCTTTGAGTGGCTATGAATAGGAATGTATGGATTATCAGAAACGGATACTGAATTAGTTTGGATAGGACATACGTCACACTCCTTCATCAAAACAGATACAGCAGCCTGTACTGCAGTCTTGGAGGAGGCTTTTTTTTACTTTCTAAGCTCTCCTGTATGGCTTCAAATGAGCTCCTGGTGCTTTTTTTTCTCTTAGAGCCATCTAGAACTTTAAACATCTTGTATGGTCCAAGCCATTTTACATCCAACTTCCCACCCTTTCGATTGTTTTTGCTTGGTGTCTTTCAGAAAAACAAGAGCCCCAATCTTATAGCACAGAGGAGCTGCACGTTTCAAGTCACAATTTTTCTTTTGTTTTTGTTGTGCAGCTTGTCCGTTATGTTTCACAAGTTCAAGTCGTTTAGCTCACTCCTTCTGGATGTCCCGCTCACAATAATTTAAAGCTATATCATTGGAAAATTTATTCCGGAATTTTTCACGTACTGTCTTAAGCTCTTTGTTATTAATATTAATGTCAAGGGTATTGTAACCTTATGCACAAATATAAGTTCACACGGAGTGAATTTAGTTGATTCTTGACATGAGGTATTGTAGGCAAAAACACATTATTCAAATTATGTACTCCACATCTCCTTCTTACAGCCTATATGGTTTACCAACGTATTTTGAAGCATTTATGCTTTGTCTAAACCATTTGCCTATACAAGAGATAACATTTGAATTAAACTACCTTTGGGTAATGGGTGGTAAGAAGCTGTTAAATGATGTCTTATGCCAAGCAATGCTATTATTTTTTATTCAGCTTGATGTTACATTCAGTACCTTGGTCAGATGTAATAACCTGAGGTTAGCCCATCCACATGAATAAATGTACCAATTAAAAAAAAAGAATATAGAAAGATTCATCAGTCATACCTCAGAAGGACGTGCACAACATAAATATTATATAATACCTTGTGTGCATGCAAATTTTAACCCATTGGTATTCTAAGTATTTTATTTGACAGATGAAAATGAAATTGATTACTAAGTAAACTAAATGTTATGTGTACACATAGATTGTGCATACCTTATAAAGCAATCTTGATAAGGGTTCCTATAGCATAAGTCCATTTTTGTAAAATAACCACACACTGTAAAAATATAACAGCTTCCATCTGATGATGGTACCAGTGAGGCAGAAGAAGAAAGGGAGGTCAGTGTGCAAAGAGAAGATAGATATCAATTGCAAGACATGGAAGAAGGATATTGGAATGCTCATGGCAGAGAATGGGTAGAAATTGACCACCTTAGTGTTGACCCTGCAGTAAATGCCTACACAGGGATTACTGAACTGAAGTGGGGAACTACTCTGGAAGGTGTTGAGAAGAAATGGAGTATTACTTCTACCTCATGTTTCCTATGGACTCCATTCCATCTATCTTGGAGTATACTAATATCAACCTCCTAACTAAAAAGAAAGCACCTTTGACAAAAGGAGAGATTATAAAGTGGCTTGGTATTAGATTGGCAATGGCTGTTGAACCAAGGAGGGGACCACTTCCAACATATTGGAAATCAGAGAGTGATGTTGGTGTAGTTTCAACTGCTGCCAACTAAGAGGGTCGCTTTGGCATGAAGCTGTCACGGTTCACCGATATCAGTTCCAGTCTGCAACTGGCCCAAGAACCAAAACCACAACCTGTGAAGGTATGTGTTTCTTGCCCATTTGAAATTGATGTAATATTAATATTCCCAACATGCAGGATCCTTGGTGACTGTAGCGCATGCGCTATGACCGTTGTACTTGTATCTGTATTATATAAGCACGTATGTGAATGCATTGATGATCCTTTTGCCACACCTGTAACCGACGCTACATTGGTGTCAGAAGTGGGATGACGGAACTCGAACGCGAGAGGAGGCCCACTCGGTTTTCAGCGCGTCCGCCTCCTCGCTTCGCAACTGGGACCGACTTCAGTCTATGGATAAAGCGAGTGGAACTATATATCCAAGAAGCGGGCTTACCTGAAGAGAAGAAAGGAGCAGAGTTGGTTTCGCTGCTTGAAGACGAGCCCTTCAGGATTGTAAGTCAGCTGGGATTGGTGAGCGAAACGGTTGAGTATGATGCGGTGAAAGCGTGCCTTGTGAGTCATTTTTCCCCTGACGGGGTGGAGTTAGAGTGGCAGGCTAAGATGCACGTGGCAAGACAGAAAGCAGGTGAGTCTGTCCTCGAATTCGCCGGCAGGTTGCGTGTTCTGGCGGACAACCCTAGAAAAAATTCTTGCCACGGTTTGTCAAGACTTACCAAGTCTTACCAAGATTTATCAGGCACGACTTGCCAAGACTTAGCAAGAATCAACCAAGTTTTAGCAAGTCTTATCAAGACTTGACCAGAATTTGGAACAGAAATTTTAAGACTTAACAAGACTTAGCATGGTTTGCCAAGAATAAAGCAGGTGTGACTTGTCAAGTCTTATCAAGGCGTTCCAAGAATAAATAACATTATACTTGTCAATTCTTATTATAGCATGATAATAAAGTACAATTACACACATGTAGAAAGTTAACTGTCACATTCTGAGTCACGGCACTTCTGATTGGCTTTTGAAACAAATGTTGCCATGTTCCATTCGGTTTGGTTGTACCTCTTGTTCATGATATCTGAAAACCAAAAGATTGTTTTACACAATACATTTTATGTGTATTAATTAACTTACCAATTATTCTTGAAACTTTAGTTGGATCAAGCACACCTCTTTCACTCTTCGTACTTTTAAACAGCAGGGAAGAAGACAATTCTGCTCTAGAAAAAAGCATGTCCAACAATTGCAATCCAAACAAGTATGGAGTTTTAGCTGGCAGATGAAGAACGTTAACTCCATTTACCTATAAGAGTGCAAGTTTATACCCTTTTTGTATGAAATACTATTTTCAACTAACCATGTACATGCTTGCATCTTCTTGTTTTATTGCAGAGCTGCATGGTATGCTATCGTCTGCTCTTCCTGAATTGGAAAATGCTGATTGTGTTGGGGGCGCTGGACTCAAGGCATGCCCATCCAATAGCTCTTTGAATCTGCTCATCATCTCTATCTGGGACTGGCAAATCTCATTCTGTGTCTCACGAATCTGCTGCATGTCAGTCTAAGGCATCATTATGTAACTAGACTTTGCAAACAATTAGTAATGCACTGCACCTTCATCTCTCTCAACAAAGTTGCTATTTCTTCTTGATTCTGAGTATATATAAGAAAGTTTTGGTCAAATATTACTAACATTAATGCATGCAACACACAAGATTGCTACTTGTACCCACACATTCCAGCTCTTTACCTTAAGGAATAAAACAAAATAATATAACCATGCACAGTATGAAATGAACCTGCCTGATTTCACAGCTTTAGATAAAATATCCTTTCTGGATGTGTGAGGATCAACTACCGAATCCTTCAAATTGTAAAGACTTATAATAATAGATAGCTATACAAAACAGCATGTAGCAGACCTTGGATTCCTCTCTGCTTGACGTTGATTGATGAAGCTTTTGTTCGCATATCATTAAGAAAATACTCAAAAACATTTGCTGCATACCAGTTTTGCTGATTCGGACTGAGTTTTCTTGAATTTCTATGTCATTTATTGAAATCCTGTTTAGCAGACATACAATATATTGTCACAGTTACCTTGTTTTTTGTGGAATTTGAGGATTCATCTGTTAAAGCGAGAGAGTGAGCATTTAAGTTATGCAAAATAATTGTAACCTTTTAAGGATACAAATTGCGCTGGGTACACTTTTCCATGTGACTCATAAAGAAGTTCTGCCCCTTTTGAGAGATCCATAACAGATTCCGTATCCTCTCTGTACAGGTCTCTGATTTTGGCAACCACTATCTCACCAGTTTGAGAACATTTCAGCACAACTGATCCTATTGTACGGATGCTTAATTATAAGTGATTGATCTATATTTATTCTTGCATCAGTGTTACTGATATTATAAATCCTAAAACTGTCAAAGTAATCCGCTTTTATAGTCTGATTGGCCTTACTGCTAACTTGCGCATATGAATGTATCGATCAGCCATGCACATATAACCGCGCGTTTCTTTCTCTGCAAGATCAGCCAATTTTATCGGCTTGCGGTTAACACGCTACGTAACACCTCACGACCTAGCTTGCATTTTGGCGCCAAAATGCAAACTTGATGTTTCAAGGTTCTTCCCTAGCACTATACATGCGCTAAAAGGATTCATGCTCGTAGCAGTGACTCAAAACATTCAAGCATCCCGCGTAGCGATTACAATATTAATTGTATTTATTCCTCGCGGTCACACTAGCTAAAAACCACATACAGGTACCACATAATTAAGCCTAGGTGTCTTTCGTACGCGCCGCAGCTCAACTGATCTGCATTACCGTACGTGCTAGAATTGAGTAATTAGCGACATATGCTTCTGTGCTAATTGTGTAGACAATGTGCACCTGCGCTTAACTTACTGTTCTGGTCCAGTGTAGCTTCTTCCAGTTCTCCTTCGGATGCTTTCATCGTGGGCTTCCTTTTTCTTTTCCCATTCGCTTCTTGATCAGTAGACATTGTACTGTACAGCTTAATATTGAACACGTGCAGATGATATGATATGTTTTAATAAAAAATTATAATCTCTACTATTTGGCACGTGCGGCTGAAAAATGGAGAGACCAGAACAATTGCGTAGAGGCTATCGACAGTACTTAAGAGACCCTTTAGTTCCAGTGCCTAGAACTACAATGTGGAATCATCAGAAAACAAAAAGGTATTGGATGGCTCATTGACCTTGTGCTATAATTAATTTAATAAATTCGATTCATTAATTGTTACACGGTCGTACATATCCCACAAGTGCATGTATGAAGCAATTATTTCATCTACCCCCGGTGCAGACCTAAAGTACACCACTCAGTTGACAATGAAGATTTAACATCAGCTAGTCATCATGATAGTGGCGAACGCAGCACCAGTGATCAAAGAGATGCAGATCTGCCTGTAGCAATAGGTAAGTGTCTATAAATCAGTGTAGTTTTGGTTGTGATAACTGCATGTTACTACATTAGATACTGGAATAATGGACAGCAATGAAGAGAATCAAGAGGCAATTGATTTTGATGGTTCGATGCATGTGTTCGAAGCTGAAAGAGGTGATGACATGTACACAAGTGGTGCAACTGATGATGCAAGTGAATTGTCGAGGCCTGTGTCAGAAAATGACAGTGATTCTGAGGAAGAATATTCACACTCTTCATCAAGCGAACAAGAGGAAGAACCAATGAGCTGTACATTGAACATGGAAAGTATTCCAGAGTCTTCATTTGAGCCACTCTATAATGGTTCAACAGTGACAGTTTGTGGTGCTTATTTTTGCATCATGAAGTATGCAAAAATAGCTAAGCTGCCATACAAAGCTATCGAAGAATTGTTAAATCTGCTGCAAGTGATTTGCCCTTCATCAAACAAATTGCCCAAGAGTTTACACCAACTAAAGAAATTTTTTCACAAATTCACCGCACCTTACACATGCTCTAAGTTTGCAGTGAGTGTTCATCGCCTTGCCATGGAACAGCAAACTGTGAAAATTGCAGTTCAGAATATGGCAATATGATTCATATTTCCATTGCAAAATCATTGCAAACCATAGTATCACGTGAGTCAATTAGAAGATGCATATGTATGGGGGGGAAAAAATGTGCATTTTTTTTTTAAGTAAGAAAAGCTTTTAAATATCTCTTAAAAAATCCCACCACCATACAGGTAATTGGACTGAATTGGAGGCACACAAACCTCACACTGAACATGACACAATTGATGATTTTTGGAGTGGGGATACTCTCCGCAAAGATGCTGATCTTCAGACAAACAGCTTTCTGGCTCTAGGCATCTCTACCGATGGTGTTGCACTGTTTAAGTCTAGCAAGACTTCTCTTTGGCCAGTGTACTTATTAATCCAGAACCTACCTCCCCAAGTACGTTTTAAAGGTGAGAACATTATACTATGTGGCATTTGGCAGGGATCAAGAAAACCAGACATGAATGTATTGTTGAAACCTGTTGTGAAATCTATCCAGCAACTGAAGGAGCATGGAATTATCATACAAACACCAATTGGCCCAAAACTTTACCATGCTAAATTAGTGTTAGGTATTTTTGATGCACCAGCTAAAGCAAGTGTTTTGTGTGAAAAGCAGTTTAACGGAGAATTTGGCTGTCCCACTTGTCTTCATCCTGGAAAACGTATACAGAATGGTGCCAGAGTTTATTTACCAAAGAAGTATCCTATTCGAACACATAAAGACGTCATAGATGATGGAATGGAAGCATTGAGAACAGGTACTGCTATTAATGGGGTGTTAGGAATATCACCTTTAGCTGATTCATTAGATCTGGTTAAATCTGTTCCTGTAGACTACATGCATCCGTTATTAGAAGGAGTCACAAGAATGTTAATTAATTTGTGGTTCAATTCAAGCAATCACAAATGTCCTTTTTATTTGGGCAATAAGATCTCAGAAATAGATGCAGTACTTCTAAAGCAACGTCCTCCTCATGAAATAAGTCGATGCCCCAGAAGTATATTACATAGAAATTATTGGAAAGCATCGGAAGTTAAAAAATTGGCTTCTCTATTATTCTCTTCCTCTTCTTCAAGGATATCTTCCACCTCTTTATTTGCACCACTTTGCTCTTTTTGTATGTGCTGTGCACATTCTTCTGCAAGAGAAGATAACGTCTGATCAAATCAATGCAGCTGAATTAATGTTAATGAGTTTTATGACATGGTACCAGATCTTTATGGCGATAAAACCTGTACTTATAATATGCATCAACTTAACCATGTTGCAAATTATGTTAGATTGCTGGGACCATTGTGGACTCATTCTGCATTTTGCACTGAGAGTAAAAACGGTCTATTGAAGCATATGTACCATGGAAAAGGCAATGTATTAGAGCAATTAGTTTTCAACATTGACATCACACAAACACTGCAATTTTTACATTCATCTTTGGCACAGCATGAAAATATGACAGTGATGCATTATTTGAACTTGCACTTTCTACCATTTCACTCACATGCTTATATATGTGTTGGAGAGCATGCATATCTCTGTGGACCTGGGTATTCAAGTCCTACAACAGAAGAAGAAAGAAATCTCTTGAATGTGGTGGTGATACTATAATAAAGTACTCAAAATATCTAAAGAATAACGTTCTCTACTGCTCAAAGATTATTCCAGAAAGGGAAAGCGCAACAGCTCAGTATGTGTATACATCAGTGATGAAGATAAACTTATGTTTGGTTGCATTCAGTTTTTCATCAACACACCTTCACCCAAAGCAGTAGTACAACCCTTTATTAGTGTGCAACTCATGGTAACAGCAGATTGCAGGCCCATGTTGCAGAGACAATCTAAAAGCATACAAGGAACTAGACCTTTTTACAGCACTTGACATATTTATCAAAGTCCAACATTCTGCCACTTCCAGACTTTAATTGTATTTTTTTGATAAAATAGTTCAAAAGCAGTCTTAGTTGAAGGCCATGATAATAATTTGTATGCAATCAGACAGCCCAATAAATATGATCATAACTAATATGTGACTACTTTCTTGTTCATGTATTATACTGCTTTCGTTTCTTATAGTTTGCTTTATATTCTATGGTGTATGTCTGTTGTAAGTGTATGTGTATATAATCGATTAACAAGTATAAATCTGAAGGACCAGTGACTCGTAATTTATTACGCTATGACGCGTCAAGGATACTAATGAGATTCATACATAGCCACAATTGTCTTAGTAAGTCTCGATAAGACTTGATAAGACTTGATAGACTTAATAAGTCTGTCAAGACCTTACAAAATCTTGACACGACTTGCTAAGACTTGGTAGTCTTGGCAAACCGTTGCAAGATTTTTTTTCTAGGGAAAGGATATCCTTCGTGGCCACCGGAGAGGCGTTTGGAGGTTTGCTCGTAACAATTTGTCCAGGGTATTCTTTCCTCTACCATCCAGCTCAAACTTCTCACAGATTCACCAGAGACGCTGGACGACGCGGTGAAACTGGCTTACAGGCTGCAGACAGCGGAGTAGCCCAAGAGCATCTAAAAGCGGAAGCTACAATTGACGATACCCGAGGAGGCGGAAGTAGCTGTGCTATTGGAAGGAGTGATGGTCAGGTACACAAGCTTTCTCCACAGATTGAGCAGTTGACTGAGCAATTGACCAAACTGAGGGCGGAACGTGAACCAGGAAAAAGAAATTGGCCTAAAAAGAAGCTAACTTGCTGGCATTGTGGTGAGACAGGGCATTTAAGACGGGATTGTCCAAGCAGAAGACAAGGTGTACAGAGGAAGCCATCAAACAATAAGTCAGTGGAACATACATCAGCTGTTTGCATGTACATTAACCATACAAGGGCATATAGAGGGATTCGGCCGTCAGCATGTTAGTAGACACTGGTTCTTCAGTAACACTTATACATGAAGCAGTGTGGAATAAGGTGAAAATTAAGGTCAAAGTTCACTCTCCCCATGCACTGTTCCAGTTATGGCTGTAAATGGTGAAACAGCTTATGGTGGCCGGGGAGATTGATCTTCACTTGCAGATTGGCACACATCAAGGGAAGCACAAGGTTCTGGTAGTTGAGCAAATGCTGCAGCAGTGGCCTTCTGGGAACTGATTATTTGGAGAAGCAGAAATGCTTGGTTGATCTAGGGAAAAGGACTTTGACGGTAGGCAAACCTGGTAATTGTGTTCCATTGTCTTTGGTGCCCAGTCATCCACTTGTCATGTTGTTATGGGTGAGAAGGTGGTGATTCCAGGTTATCATCAAGTCAGGCTGCCTGTTAGGGTAACTCCAACTGATGGTAGTGCTACAGTTGGAATTTTTGAACCACATTCAGAGATGGCTGAAACGCATGGTGTGTTTGATTGCCAGATCAGTTTCCACCTATCCAGTCAGGTCAGATAGTTGTTCAGATACTTAACCCACTACCATTCCAGCAACACTTCAAGCAGACGAAGCCATAGGCTGTTTTTGTTGTGGGGGCACAGGTGGATGTTGTTAGCCTGGAACCGGTGGACACTGACACTGGTGTCACATGTTCAGCTCTCAAAACTCATTCATCTGAGGAGGTTGCTAGGGCAATTGAATCCATGGTAACCCGGATAGATGAGCTTTCATGTGCAGATCGAGAGAAATTGAAAGGTTGTTGTGTGAGTTTTCTGATGTCATCTCTGTAGGCGAGAAGGACCTGGGACGAACAAATGTGCTGAAGCATAAAGTCAAACACAGGAGATGCCCCTCCCATCCATCAAACAGGCTAGACGGATGCCCTACCATCAACGAGAGACAATAAAGAAAATGCTAGATGACATGCGCAACAAGACGTGATTGAGGCAAGCAGTGGCCCATGGTCATCTCCCATTGTTCTAGCAGGAAGAAGGATGGTACGTTAAGGTTTTGTGTAGACTTTCGCGTATTAATGCTGTGACCAAGAAAGAGGTCCACCCCTTACCCTAGAATAGATGAGACTCTTAACATGCTGGATGGAGCCAAATGGTTTTCTACCTTAGACCTGGCAAGTGGCTACTGGCAAGTGGAAATGGAGCCAGAACATAAGGAGAAGACAGCTTTTAGTACACCTTTTGGGACTTACCAGTTCAAGGTTATGCCATTCGGGCTTTCTAATGCACCCAGTACCTTTCAAAAGCTTATGGAAATGGTTCTAGCTGGACTCCATTGGACGACGTGTTTAGTTTACCTTGATGATATTGTCATTTTTAGCACAACAGTTGAACAGCTGAGCAGACTTAGAGATGTTCTGGCAAGGCTCAAGAGCAGGGTTGAAACTAAAACCAAGCAAGTGCCATATTTGAAGAAAATGGTTGCATTACCTGGGTCACATAGTGTCACGCTGATGGTGGTGAAAGTGGATGATTGATAAAATTAAGTGCATTGTGGAATGGCCTACCCCAGTGAACCTTGAGGAACTGGAGACCTTTTTGGGAATTGCTCCTCTACTACCGCAAGTTTATTAAAAGGGTTTGCACACATTGCTGCTCCTCTGCATGCATTGACTGAAAAGTTGAAACCATGGGAATGGACTGGGTGTGTGATGAGGCATTTGCGCAGCTAAAGACAAAGCTTAGTTCCCCTCCTATTCTCTATTTCCCACAGTTCAATATGCAGTTTACAGTTGATTGTGATGCGAGCTTGGAGGGTTTAGGAGCAGTTCTCTCCCAAGAGAATGAAGTGTGTAGTCGCATATGCTAGTCGTGTACTTACTAAGCAGGAACGCAGTAGTATTGTGCTACATAGAGCGGGAAAATGCTAGCCTTGATTTGGGCTATCCAATATTTCAAGCCCTACCTTTGGGGGCGCCCTTTTCAAAGTCCGCACAAACCACAGTGCACTCAAATGGCTGAAACATTTCAAAGATCCACATGGGCAGGTGGCAAGATGCTTGAAATTTGTCAGAATATGACTTTACAGTGGAACATCGCCAGGCCTTAAGCACGGAGATGCTGACTCCTTATCAAGGCTGCCTTGTAGGCAGTGTGGTGCAAGTCAAGACCAGGTGGAAAATCTATATAGTCTTGAGGCAGCACTTGCACAAGCTACTGAATCAGACCTGGCACTGTGGCTCCAAGTCTGACACCAACAGATCAAGAAACTCTTCAGAAACAATGATCCAGCTCTTGCCCAGGTCATGGTCTGGGTTGAGAGTAATTCTTTTCCAAAGTCATTTCCAAAAGATGGGGGGTATTGGTTGCAGACTCTTTGGGCTCAACAGAAGTATCTAGTACTGCGAAATGGGGTTTTTGTATAGGAGGTGGGAGGATTATCCCTGGTAAGGGGCTTAACAATGTCTTCAGTTTGTCTTGCCAC
This sequence comes from Ephydatia muelleri, assembly GCA_013339895.1. Taxonomy (NCBI): domain Eukaryota; kingdom Metazoa; phylum Porifera; class Demospongiae; order Spongillida; family Spongillidae; genus Ephydatia; species Ephydatia muelleri. The sequence goes on from JABACO010000021.1 coordinate 3,116,120, forward strand.
AGGATCTGGTCCCTACTTGTACTTGAACAGCTGCACAATGCACCATCTGGTAGTCACTTGGGTTGTCTCAAAGACTGTAGAGAAAGTACGTCGTCGCTTCTACTGGCCAGGGCAACGACGAGACATAGAGAGATGGTGTGCTGCATGTGAAAGCTGTGCAACTCGTAAGCACCTCCGACAAAACCAAGAGCGGCAATGCAAGCAGATCTCCTTCTGGTCCATTTGAGCGTTGTAGCAATGGATATCCTGGGCCCTTTACCAATCACCACCAGAGGTAATAAATATATCTTGGTAGTTGGGGATTATTTTACAAAATGGGTGGACTCATTTCCCTTGGCCAGCATTGAAGCTGAAAAGGTAGCAGAAGTTTTTGTGCATCAATTTGTCTGTCGTTTTGGTACCCCAAATAGCCTTCATACAGATCAAGGCCGAAATTTGATTTCTGCTCTTGTTAAAGCCATGTGCAAATTGTGGGCATTAAGAAACTAGAACTACAGCTTACCATCCACAGTCTGATGGTTTAGTAGAACGGTTTAACCGTACCTTTGTTAAACCTTCTAAGTATAGCAGCCTAGAGAGGATACATGTATTGGGATTCATACTTACCCTTGCTGATGTTTGCCTACCGTACAAGTGTGCAGGAATCTACAGGGTGCACCCCATATCAGCTGTTTTTGGGAGAGAAGTGAGGTTACCCATTGATGTTATGTTTGGCTGCCCCCACATTATCCTACGGAGCTTAACAAGTATGCCATGGGTCTCAGGTCTGCGCTTAGACAGGGCATATCGGCAGGTTAGAGAATACTTGGGGTTACAACAAAGAAGGCAAAAAGTGCATTATGACAAATTGTGCAATGGGAAGCCTTTCAAGATAGGGTGACATGGTTTGGCTTCATTGTCCAGCAGTACCCAGAGGTAAATCCCCTAAGCTCCATTGTTATTGGCAAGGGCCTCTACATCATACATAAGGTGCTCAGTGATATTCTTTATCAAATTCAACACAGGGACAACAAACGCAAGAGTATGGTGGTGCACTTTAATAGACTTAAACCCTGTGTACAGTTGCCTCCTAATTTGTTATTGAATCAGACAGATGACCTACATGTAGCTAGACCTGATGAAGAGCTACCGGTGGAGGAGGAGAATGGCGATATTGATGGGGACATTCCAGCAGAGGCCTCGGAAACTGATGATGAGATAAACAGCAACATCGACAGAGAGATTCCAGCAGAGACCTCAGAAAGTGATGACGAGATAGAGACTGAGGAGCCGCCGGTGGACCAGGGTGATCACTTGCAAGATGCCGAAGATGTGACACATGATGAAGATGTACAAATGCCACCAGCAAACCTCAGACGTTCGACAAGACACAGCCAGAGACCTGACAGATGGGACAAAATATTATTGATCTATAGTCTCCCCCTTCTTATGAGGAAGGGGGGTAGTGTAGCGCATTGCGCTATGACCTTTGTACTTGTATCTGTATTATATAAGCACGTATGTGAATGCATTGATGATCCTTTTGCCACACCTGTAACCGACGCTACATTGGTGTCAGAAGTGGGATGACGGAACTTAGTGACCAATTAGATCCTTCATCTTGTCTTACAATGAGCGTCGTGTGAAACATGTCAAACCTGGTCACACAATTGTTTGTGATGAGTGCATGAGTGCCTGGAAGGGAAGTGATGGTAAGTACAAGACAAATGGTTGTCCTCATAAAAAAAAAGGTTCGTAAGCCAGAAGGAGTTGGATGTGAGCTAAAGTCAGCAGCAGATGGGATGTCAGGAATTATCCTGAAACTTGAATTGATGGAAGGAAGCTCAATCCAAAAAACCAGGCCATGCTGAATATGGAGAAGGTACATCACAGTTACTGAGGTTGTGTGCGCCTTAGAGAGGGACTGCTCGTACTATCATAGCTGACAGTGCATTTTCGTCAGTCAAATCTCTACTGCATGGGGAGTATCTTTCAGCGACGGATCCACAAAGTGAGTCGTACCTTCTGAATATGGTTAACAGAATGGGAAGAGAATCACCTTGCACTATTAGATCAAGGTATGTACTTCATGGGAATGGTCAAAACTGCTACAAAAGAGTACCCAAAGAAGCAGCTCCTCCAATGGGCTTCAGGCAATGGAACTGGTCCTACGCCAAATCGAGGTAGTCACAAGCTACTTCAATCAATTGCCCCAGATGGTAGCAAAATAATTGCATGTTTGGGTTGATAAAAAGCCAGAAACTATCATATGCAACCGATATACTGGACACCCTGGAATACCATCAGAGCGATTACGCCACAGAATTGATGTAGTTGATGGCATACCAATCACGGTGCAGTACACAACAATGATACCAAGACCACTTATAGTGGAGAAGTTCTTTGAGTTTTTTCATCAATTGATGTGCATGATCATTACAGACAAGGCTCACTTGCAATCGAAAGAGAGTGGATAACTCACACATGGTGGCACAGAACATTTGGGACCATCTTTGGTATATGGTTGTTGATGCTTACTTAGCTTACAGGTATGAATCCGACAAAGATATCCTTGCAAGCACTGATGTGGTAGACTTTACAACATTCATGGATCTGCTGGCACATCAGCTCATCCACAATATCTATGTACCATCCAGTGCAAACATTACGAAGGCGCAGTGATGATAGTGCATCTGTCTCTGTGGCACATGTAGAGGTACAATAAATGACATATTGTTATTGCTTTCATTTTTATCTGTGTATAATATTTTCAACATTGTAGGATCAAGTGCAGCACAAACTACGGAGCCTTGGCTTCCTATGTACAAGGAAAATATAATGAATGGAAAGTACCCACAGCGTATCTGCAAGTACTGCAAAATAAAGACCACATTCTATTGTGTTGGATGCAGTGATCTGGAGAATGACTATTGGTTTCATACTGTGGCTTTGGCACTTCCAGAGATTGCTATATTGTAATGCTGAAACAAAAAGCCTATAAATAATAATTTATTTATTGTCCTTGCAATAATTGTTATAAACGGAAGTACTCAATATCCTGAATTCAGGATTATACCGATCCTGAATTCAGGATCGTTTTACGTAGATTAAAGATAAACCCTGTTAAAACTAATCTATAGTCATTAATGTTATTTACACCTATAGTACGTAGAATGTGACAAAGGGAAGTAGTTGGCTAAGTAGGGCTGCTTTCTATTCATTCTACTACATACATACATAAAGCGTGTGCCGGAAACGTGACACTTTATGCAACATATGGCTTACTTTCAACTTTTCCAGTCGGCGAAGCTGCTAGGCTTAGGTAGGGTTGGGCAATGGCAGTATATGTACATATGTAGTAGCATTGAGAATAGATAGCTTAGCCAACTACTTTCCATTTGTCACATTCTTTGCATAATAGGTGTTGAAAACACGTTAATTAATATAGATGACTTTTAATGAGGTGGGGGGACGAATTGTTGCAGGACGAATTGTTGCTGTGATATATAATGGAGTTCAGAAGAACAAAATTAATTGTTCAGGCTTGTCATATCGATCCTACAGCTGGACACATGGGAAAAAGTTGAACATTATATCATATAAAAGATGTGGCATGAAGTTGTCAAGCAGTTAAGGAGTTGGTATGTTAATATTCACTGTGTAATATCAAAATGTCATTATGTATTTCAAGGATACAATCTTGTGATGAATGTCAGCGCATGCATTGCAAGATGACTGCAGAGGACACCAGAGCTGCATCCTGCTGCTGTTGTTACCCCATGGCATCACATTGGTATTGACTTTATAGGGCCATACTCTCCAGTAGCTCATCCGTATCACTGTCACTGCCAGGTCTCTCTTCCCTTTCAACAACCAAAAGACTCAGAGGAGTACGTTTTTGTTTCTTGCACGGAGGTGTACCGCCACCCGTTTTACTTATGCCTCGAGCTGATTCAATGCTGGTACCTTTTGTGTCCCAATCTATTGTGAACTTGCGTGCGTTGGCTCTCCTTAGTGATCTTTGTAATGATTCCCTTCTTACCACTAAGCTTCTTACTCTTTCCTTCTACTTTATCCCCGACTTTGATAGTAACCGGCATTATTGCGCACGAACGTATATTCGCGTAGAAACAAAGCGTATAAACAAAGTGGTTTTACTTTGAAATAAAAAACGATTTATAACGACTTATTAGATAGCGCTGTGTAGACGAAAGCCTATAGAAGCTTTATATCCCCCTAATATCCAACACGATGCAAACTGAAGTTGATACAAGCGGCCGTAAAGTCATCCTTAATTCAGGATTTCAATTCTGAATTAAGGATGGAAATAGATTTAAGATTAAGAATCTGCACGTGAGGCGAAGAAAGGAATTAGGCCTTCAAAGTTTTGGCCCAAACAGAGAGGGACTTATACAACGTGACAAAAGCACGAAACGTCACTTAAAAGCTGAAACAGAGGATCTGCAATGAAAGAAAATAGCTGCAAGCAGTTGACTGTTACCTCTCTCTTAGCATACAAAGAAATTATGAATTATTTCAGTGGGGGGGGGGGGGTTTAAAAGGTATGAGGGCTTTGAACGGGTAAGTAGGTGTTTTCTAGTAACGATTTATGTATGCACTTATTTTAACTGACTCGACTAACTGCACTATATTGTAGCTACGTAATTATTGCTGGGAGAACCACAGCCACACACGCGTCAGCGCGTCGTTTAATGGAGAAAACTAAGAAAATCATTTTTAACGGGTGCAGTACAACATTTCTGAGCTGTAGCTACGCCATAAGAAACCTCGATTGCCACCACAATTGAAGCTAACGTAGTGACGCAATGTCTCAGCGCGCAGCGTCTTGTTACGTGTTTGAGTATGGCGTGCTTACTCGTTTCAATAGCCACTATGGATTGCACGGAACTAAGACAATTCATATACGATCCCAACTTGCATTGAGATATGACGAAAAAAAGGGTGGGCAAATTACATGACGTATGCGTTTACGGGCAACGTTTGACATATCCAGAAATGGCCCATACATAGGCGGTCATCTTGCTTTTTATTTCAAATTGAATTTTAAATAAGTTTATAATGTACTATAAATCGGTTTGATCATGATATATGTACTTCGAAAATATATTCCATTAAGCATTCTTTAACTAAAATCAAGACAAAAAATTAATTTCTACTGCGCATAATTATTTATATAAGTGCGTCAAATTCATAATACATAATTAGGTACGGTTCTACACTCTTCGGAGAATGGCTCTGGCATTTGCTCTAATTAAGCAAATGCTTAAGTTGGAGAACAGGTCGAAAGAAGCCTGTGACTTTGGAAGGGACTTGTGGATTGAAAGCCGAGCAGCAACTTGTGCTAAAAACAATGTAGCCTCTTTACCCCAAGCCCCATAGGAATCAACTGCTAGAGGGGTTGAGACCCACCCTAGAGCTGAACACTTTTCATCGTTGGCCTGGTGTTTCCTGCTCTCCGTTGCCTCAAGGACTGCACCAAACGTTGCTCCCGCTTCAGCTAAAGTTGAAGGGTTTAGCGGTGAGACAACGGAGATGTCCAGGGCAACGGGCCTCCCAAGGTTCCAATTCTGTAACAGAATATCGGCAGGTCTTGACTGCGAATGGTCGGGAAAGAGCCCAGCGCCAACTTCAACTTGGACAGAAGCATGCGCACGGTGAAGGAAGTGCACTAAAGTGTCCCTGAGTGCATTATGGCGTAATACAGCATCACCCCCACATTTGCATGTTAAAGCGTGGTGTCCGAGAGGGTCCAGACTGTGGGCAGGGCAGAAGGCACACTGAGAGCCCTGGGAGATATCTAGGCCCAGCCACCACTTGACAGCTACCCTGAATTCAATGGGGTCAAGATGTAGACCTTGGGATGTGGAAGGAATAACTGATAGCCAGGATGTGGCATGAGGAGCTGAAACTGATAGCAGCCTAGCCTTGTTAGCAGGAGAGGATCGATCAAAAGGTCTGAAAACAAAGGTCATTCACTTTAGAAGACAGAAGCTTCTGACTGACGGGTGAGGAGATAATGGAATTGACAGAAAGTTTCTCGATTGGAGAAACATGAGAATTAATAAGTGGTCAATGGCATTGTGAGATGTATGTCTTCAGAATCAACAACACCGGAGGAACAGACAGAAGCGATATACGCTGAGCTTGAGTGAAGGGACAGTGAGCGCAAACCTAGACCACCACTGTTGAGGCCAAGCTGGGCCTGGCACCATGCCTCATCAGAAGTTGCGGAACCTATACAGTCCATGAAACAGTGGTGGATGTCATCATCAAAAAGCTTGAAAGCTTCCAATACCAAATCAGTTGGAGTTGAACGAGCCAAGTAACTTAACCTGCAAAAGCTACCACACAAACGAAGTAAAGTTAACGCCACTTGTGGGTCTGTGGCAGCAACATCTTTCAACTGGAGCAACAGCTTGCGTGCTTGGAGACGTTTTGAGGCAATAAAGTTTGCACAGTATATGTAATCACCTATGGGCACCCTAAGATCTCAAAATGAGGCAAATTGGATACTTTAAGCTCTGATGGGAAAGTGGGGGTATCGCCCTGGGCAATAGAGCTCACATTTAGAGATATTGACGTAAAGACCAAGAGGGGGTCCTAACTCCTGTATACGTAGGCTTCTCAGTCTTACCTAGATCGATTAACATCAAGTCTGAATGTGCCGCTTTTTCAATATTTGTCTGCATGTGTGCGTCGATCAATACACGTAAAGCGCTTAACTGCGAAGCACTCTCTGGGACTTCGCCAATGGAAGAGCGCTATCACAATATATACTTACATTAAGGAAAGCTTTGTCTACACATCGGGGCGCTGCTCAGTCTACCATTAGGCCAAAGCCCTGCATCAGGGTCAAAGCACACTCCATCCCCCTCCCATGTTATGACATCAGGCCCAACCCCTGTCTCTTCATACAGTGTGTGGTTTGTGTGAACATAGATACATGTAATGTGCAGTTAAAACATGCACAATTTGTGCTATTGCTAGTTAGCAATTAGAGTTTACATGTACTGTGGCTGCACCAATACGTATGTCTGGTATGCTTTGCTTCACCTCTTCCGAGGTTCCAAATGGTGTCAGTGGGAAGGCCTGTTCTGGCAGCTACTGTACATGGCTGCACCAATGTGGGGGTTATATTTGGCTGGATTGTAGCCACATAGCTCCACCATACCAGGGGTAGAAAGGTGGAGCGGAAGCTCTTAGATGTGAGTGTTCTCCCATCCTTGAAGTGGAAGAGGGGTGAGGAGTGAGTGGAACAGTGACAACATTCTCTGTAGGCCTCCATTGCTGGAACTGGACACATGTGCCTGCCTTTGGTACGCTGAACACACCTTCCCATCTGGTTGGTTTTGGACCACTTGATGAAGAAGTGCATGCCCTCAGGACCAGCAGACATCTTCCCTGGTAGGTTGGAACCTAGTGTCAAAACTCTGATTGAGTAAATTCACTGAGCCTGAGGTGGATGACTCCAGATGGTCAGTCTCAACATTGGGTTCCTGGACCCTGCTGTTCTTCACCAGTACAAAAAAATAGATACAGGATTGTCATCTCCATAGAAACAGTCCCAAACAGACTTTTAAAACAGAGCTCTCTTATTGAACCCTAGAACAACAAAATACCAGGACATTATGCAACAGACTAAAATGCCTCTACCACTAGGCCAAAGGCTTTGCATCAGGCCACTAACCCCCCCTCCCATCATGTACTTGATTGTGAAGTTTATGGCATCAGGACTAATGCTCCCATGCATGCCATCACCATCGCTGCACACAATGTGTGGTTTGTATATAGGTGCTACACATATAAAGTGTGTGCTTTTAAGACAGTTTGTTCTCTTAGAACTGGAAGTTACCAGGCAGCCTAACATCAGAATAGCTAACCACAGCATACAATGGACCTACCACATAATGAAATTATCTTCAAGGGCCATACAATTGTAATTCAGTACATGCATGTACTTGTGCAAGGGTCCAGGTGTTTGTAGGTTTTAGTCAATTTCAATTCCATCTGAATAGTTATCCTCATCTCTTCACTCTCCTTATCGTTGCCTACGTGTTCATCACCACCTGTACCACCCTGGACCTACAATGTACCTAACTGTACATAGGCCTATACTAGTACCCTGTGTGAGGGTCCGGGAACCCGACCCGACGTGATCTCTGAACTGGGGCCGCCGCGGGAAGCCGTACGGACACATTGTGGTGCAATAGATAGAGGGCGGGCGGGGAATGTTCTGGAATGTTCTGGAATGTTCCACTGTTGCTATATATATTGTGAGGGGGTACGGTCATTGAGAGACTCTTTTTGTGATTAAAAGTTGTTGTTAGGAAGCTGACGTAGCTAGACGCTGGTGGTGATCGCGGCACTAAGGACTATAAGGAGACGCAAGCGCCGTAGTAATCCCTGGTGGTCCGTGACATTTTGGTGGCAGCGCGGGGTGGAATGGGCTATTCCATTATTTAACCGTACACCCCTACAGATGACAATAATTGCAAACGTATACCCCCGGGACAATTTATAAAAGCACCCCTGGACAAGCTTGTATTATACCTCTACCCCCCAGGGACAGACTTGTAAATGCCCCCTGGACGAGCTTCTGTTTTGCCCCCACCCCCCTGGACAATCTTCTATGTTGTTCGACTCCCCCCTGGACAAGCTTCTATTATGCCTTCTAACCCCCGGGACAGGGATTTAAATGACCACCCCCCGTGACATATTCCCTATACCCCCCTGGACAACATTTATTGTCATCTGTAGGGGTGTATAATTAAATAATGGAATAGCCCAATCGATCCTGAGACCGATCATCGGATCTTGGCATCGTGGCAACAGTTGTGCGGCGAGACCCAATCAACGTAATTGTGAGTTGTGAATCGTTGTATGACCACCAGGTCAGGGCGTACGTACAAGTCAGCTACGGAAAACCCTACAATGACGGAGGAAAAGCGTGGCAGCCTTAATGCGGATACTGCTCGAGGACAGGAAGGCACGCGAAGAGCAGTACGAGGCGCAACAGGCCCAGATGCGCGAACAAATGCAGAGGCAACGAGAAAGGGACGAATTGGAGCAGGCCCAGAGGCGCGAACAGATGGAAAAGGCAACGAGAAAGGGACGAATTGGAGAAGAAGAACCAGATGCGTGAACAAATGGAGATGCTCCGTAGAGTGGTGGAGGAGTCGCGTCGACCAGAGGAACCGAGAATGAGACCGACGGAAGGCGAAGCCAAGTTAGTAAAGCTCACGGAACAAGATGATATCGAGTCTTACCTGACAACATTCGAGCGAATCATGCGCGCGTATGAAGTCAAGGACGAACGTTGGGCTGTGAAGATCGCTCCGCAATTGACAGGCAAGGCGCAGCAGGCATATGCGGCTATGAAGGCCGAGGATGCCGGCAACTATCAATTGGTTAAGGAGGCTATCTTGAGACGCTACGACATCTCGGAACAAACCTACAGACAGCGGTTCAGAGATGCCGTGATGAAGAAGGATGAGACTGTCGGCGAACTAAATGTACGTTTGACTGATCTGTTTCTTAAGTGGACAAAAGGGTGTAAAACTGTTGAACAGCTGAGGGATCTTATGATTTTGGAGAGCAGCTGGTGAACACACTGCAAACTTGAGGTTAGAGTGTGGGTGACGGAAAGAAACCCCAAGACTTCAGCGGAGGCAGCTAAACTGGCAGATGACTATCTGTCTGCACGGAAGCAGAATGGGAGTCCGCTAGTTCAGGAGAGAAAGTTCGACCAGAAGGCTACTGTGGATGGCAAGAAGACAGCATCTGAAACTGTACCAAGGCAGGGGAGTGAGCCAAAAGGGGACAGTGCTACTCAAATGGCTGTTGGGAAAAGGTCATCCAAAAGGGAGATCCGTTGTTTCAACTGTAAGGAGACAAGCCACATGGCACGGGATTGTCCAAGCAATGCCTTGTTTGGTGAGGAACAGGGAATGCTAGGAATCAAGCACAGTGGTGTTGTTGAAGGTAAAGCAGTAGAGGATATAATGTTGGATACAGGTTGTTCTCGAACAATGGTGCGGGGAGATTTGGTGCCAGGAGAAAGGCTACTGGAGGGCAGATGTGCAGTGGTGCATTGTGCACATGGGGATACAGTGGTGTATCCTATGGCACAGATTTGCCTGGAGGTAGATGGGCACAAGATCAATACTGCTGCGGCTGTATCTAACACTTTACCTATGGCAGTTCTCTTAGGTACAGATGTACCTGAGCTCTTGACACTCCTTAATTGCAGGACTCTGAGGGGCAAGGTGGAGACCTCGGAAGCGTTTGCGACGACGCGAGCAGCAAGCAGGAGGAGAGTTGAGGAGGAGAGAGAACAGGCCAGGAGGGAAAAATCATCGGGGGTTCAGCCGAAGCCAATGCTTGCTGAACAACCAAAGGAATCGTGGTGGGACCTAGGTGCTGAGCTGGATGAGGCTATTTTCCAAGGAGGAAGACAGCGGCCCACTCAGACCAGGAGTCAGAAGAGGCAGAAAAGGCAGGAACACAGTCGGAGGGTGTGTCCTCAGCTACCTGCAGATACCGGGTTGAATTTGTCAGCCAGCGAGTTACAGAAACTCCAGGAGACTGATCCAACTCTATCAGCGCTCCGAAAGGTTAGTGGTCGAGAGGTTGATAGTGGTGGTGGTGGATCAGATGTTAGTGTGGTGGTAAAGAATGGCTTGATGTACAGGGTGAAGGCACGGACAGGGGAGTTGTCAGGGAGGGAGCAGTTGGTGTTACCAAATCAGTGTCGTAGGGTCGTCATTGAGCTGGCTCACAGCATTCCCCTAGCTGGACACATGGGAAGGAACAAAACTATTGGACGAATATTGCAGAGGTTCTACTGGCCCACAGTGTATAAAGATGTGGCAGAGTTCTGCAAGCGGTGTGAGACTTGTCAAAAGTCGTCTAAGTGGAAACCGAAAAGGGCTCCTTTGGTTCAGGACTCTTCCGATCCTGGACGAACCATTCAGAAGAATTGCCATGGATATCGTAGGTCCACTTCCAAGGAGTCGTTCTGGGAACCGATATGTACTTGTCATATGTGACTATGCTACTAGATTTCCAGAAGCCGTTCCTATGAGATCAATTGATGCAGAAAATGTGGCTGAGGAGCTGTTGAAGCTGTTTGCACGTGTTGGGATTCCTGTAGAGATCCTAACGGACCAGGGGGCGAACTTCACCTCGCAGCTTCTGTCAGAGCTGTACAGCATGCTGCACATTCATGGGATTCGTACGACACCCTACCATCCCCAAACAGATGGGTTGGTAGAACGTTTTAACCAGACGTTAAAAGCAATGCTTCGCAAGACTGCAGTTCAGGAGGGAAAGGACTGGGATCTCCTCATTCCATATGTTCTATTTGCGTATCGGGAAGTACCACAGAGCTCAACGGGTTTCTCACCATTTGAACTCCTGTATGGAAGAGAGGTTAGAGGACCTCTGGATGTGGTGAAAGAGACATGGGAAGCATCAGAGAGGAGCAACCAGAGTGTCGTGTCCTATGTGGTGAACATCAGGGAAAAGTTGGAGAAGATGATGGCATTGGTACGGGGAGAACGTGGAAAAAGCTCAAAAGGTACAGAAGGCCTGGTACGACCTCAACACTCGACAGAGGGTCTTCAAGGAGGGAGACAGTGTCCTGGTTCTACTACCAACTTCGAACAACCCATTACTGGCACAATGGCAAGGGCCATATAAAGTGGTTAAAAGCAGTGGGTAAGGTGAATTACTGTGTGGATATGCATGATCGTCGTAAGCGTCACAGGGTGTTCCACGTAAACATGTTGCGAGAGTTCTACCCAGATAACCATCAGCAAGTGGTAGGATGGGCGGAAAGATATGGAGACAGACCTGCAGGAGGAAATACCAGTGTGGAAGGATGGTGAAGCTGTCACCTTGGATAGTTGTCACATGGGAGAACAGCTGACCCCTGAGCAGAAAACAGAGCTATGCACTCTACTGAAGGAGGTATCAGGTGTCATGAGTAATATACCAGGAGTGACCAGGATGGCTGAGCATTGTATTGAAACCGGAAATGCTCGCCCTGTCAAGTTACCACCCTACAGGATCCCTCAGGCGTACAGAGAAACAATACAGTTGGAGGTGAAAGAGATGCTGGAAGCAGGAATAATTGAACCCTCTACCAGTGACTGGTGTGCTCCAATTGTTCCAGTGAAGAAGAAGGATGGCACTTTGCGGTTATGTGTGGACTACAGGAGGCTGAATGCAGTTTCAGAGTCAGATGCTTACCCAATGCCTCGGGTGGATGATCTCATCGACAGGCTGGGAGGAGTAAGCTACATCACAACGATGGATCTGACACGTGGTTATTGGCAAGTTCCTGTGAGTCCAGATGACAAGCATAAGACTGCCTTTGCAGCACCCAGTGGGTTGTTCCAGTTCACCCGAATGCCATTTGGATTGAAGGGAGCACCAGCCACGTTTCAGAGGTTGGTTGACCGAGTGCTGCAAGGTTTGGAGGAATTCAGTGGTGCTTACATAGATGACATCATCGTGTTCAGCAAAGTGTGGACAGATCATGTCAGACACTTACAGGCAGTCCTTGGAAGACTCCAGCTCGCAGGACTGACCGTGAAGACTTCCAAGTGTCACTTCGGAGTAACTGCGTGTTCATACCTAGGCTTTGTGGTGGGTGGCGGTTTGGTGAAACCAGAGCCATCTAAGGTGCAGGCGGTGTTGAACTTCCCTACTCCAACTGACAAGACTGGTGTGAGAGCATTTTTGGGACTTACCGGCTATTACAGAAGATTCATCCCAGACTTTGCATCTCTGGCTGCACCATTGACAGACTTAACACGAAAGTGTGCACCTACGAGGGTTAGCTGGAGCAATGAATGTGAGCAAGCATTCAAGAGCCTCAAGGGTTGCTTGTGCTCTGATCCAGTACTCCGGAGTCCAAATTTTGAAAAGCAGTTTATCTTGCAGACCGATGCTTCCAATCGAGGGATAGGAGCTGTGCTGAGCCAGTGTGACGAGGAGGGTCAGGAGCATCCAGTGGCCTATTACAGTAGAAAGCTTCTTCCACGAGAGGAGAGGTACTCCACTGTAGAGAAAGAGTGCTTGGCTATCAAGGAGGCAATTCATCATTTCAGAACGTATCTGTTAGGCAGGCAATTCAAGGTGGAGACGGATCATCAAGCTCTTGTATGGATGGACCGTCTGAAGGACACTAATGCCCGGCTAACTCGATGGAGCCTGCTGTTACAGTCATATGATTTCCTGGTGGAGCATCGCAAAGGCTTAAAGAATGGGAACGCAGATGGACTCTCAAGGGGACCCTGGCATCAAGAAGCAGCAAATGACTTTGCTGCTGAAGAAGGGGGGAGGAATGTGAGGGTCCGGGAACCCGACCCTCTGGACAGAGGTGACGTGATCTCTGAACTGGGGCCGCCGCGGGAGCCGTACGGACACATTGTGGTGCAATAGATAGAGGGCGGGCGGGGAATGTTCTGGAATGTTCCACTGTTGCTATATATATTGTGAGGGGGTACGGTCATTGAGAGACTCTTTTTGTGATTAAAAGTTGTTGTTAGGAAGCTGACGTAGCTAGACGCTGGTGGTGATCGCGGCACTAAGGACTATAAGGAGACGCAAGCGCGTAGTAATCCCTGGTGGTCCGTGACACCCTGGACCTATGTAGGCCTATCCTGGACCTACGTACATGTACCTACATAGGCCTACCCTGGACCTACATGTACCTACATAGGCCTACCCTACTGTTCTCAGCTGCTACATGTACTTGTACCCCAGGCAGTCTAACATCAGATTAGGCTAATCACAGTTTACATAGCACACAATTGTAAGGTCAAGCACATAATAATAGGTCTATACTAGTGCATACTTGTAAGCAACACACACACACACACACACACACACACACACACACACACACACACACACACACACACACACACACACACACACACACACACACACACACACACACACACACACACACACACACACACACACACACACACACACACACACACACACACACACACACACACACAAACACACGCACACACAGTACAAACACACACACACTAACAAGACACACAGCTCATAGTCTTACTCTGTTCTGGCTTCACAAACAACTTAATTTTGCATTCAAGCAAAGGACTCCTGAATTGTAGAAATTTTGTCCATAGTATTTTACAACTGAGGGAGTGGGTGCCATCACGCGCGAGTTCGTGTCTCGAAAATGTCGCTTCGCGCCACGACTAACTTGATGCGTGTGAAACACAAGTATGCTCGAGTCACGCACGGGTATCACTCGTGACGCGCGCACGCGTGTGTCAAGAAGCTACGTCTGGATGGTACTGCATGCGCGATTTATACAAACGATCCCGATCGCATCGGGTAAGATCGCCATAGTAACTCAACTGGTAGAAAACCTTTTTGGGCAGCGCGATGAGAGGTCTGGGACCGATTTCATGCCATCAAAAAACTGAAGGAGGGCCACACTTCAACTATACAGCATTATCTGTATGGTACTATCCGCACGTGAGTCAATGTTGAGGGCACGAGATGGAGGAACGTACAGATTCAACATGAAATGCTTCTCCCGGGTATGGAAGCCGATTTTTCAATAGGAAGGCCTAGTTTTTAGTACATTTTATAGTTCTTCGATGTACTAGCTATATTATTTTAAAATATCAAAATCGTAAAATTAATCCTAAAGGTATTGACACAAATGACCGTAATGAGAAACCCTTCTCATTGACTACCTGTACATTTGGGGACAATGTTATGACAATCCTAGGGAAGCCCCAGCTTAAATAGGAAAAATACGGCGACACCACAAAGAATCATAAAAAATGTAGTGTACTAACATTTTCAAATTTCAAATCCTGGGAAAAATCTGGCGTCCTTGGTATACAACTAACCCATACATTGGTATGAGAAGGTATACGGGAATATTCGGTGATTCGCAAACCGCGAGTAAATAATTCTGACTTTTGACCGCTCATTTCTGGATATGATATATACATGCAGGAAAGTTACGGAATGGGTAGTGGGTGATCCTGACCCTAGGCTTTCAAGAATTTGGGGATGGCGTCTGTAACCCCCGCGCCCACCGCCCGCCCGCTCTCTCTCAAGAGAGAGAGGCGGAGAGAGAGAGAGAGAGAGAGAGAGAGAGAGCTCTATCTCTCTCTCTCTCTCTCTCGCTTCTCTCTCTCTCTCTATCTCTCTCTCTGTCTCTCTCTCTCTCTCTCTCTCTCTCTCTCTCTCTCTCTATATCTCTCTCTCTCTATATCTCTCTCTCTCTTCTCCTCTCTCTCTCTCTCTCTCTCTCTCTCTCTCTCTCTCTCTCTCTCACTCACATCTATTTGCAATTATAGTGAAATCACGATGTAATAACTCCATGAGTTATTACATCGTGAATTAGTGGGATAGCAAGTCTCCTTTATAAAGCCGGCTATCTGTCTTGTTGCCTTCCATAATCGGTTGCATTGTGCACATGAGCCGCGTGTTGTCTGGTAGTCCAGTCAAGCCCCATGTACTTAAGACTATGTAACACTTTAGACTAACGAAGTGAACATCTTTTGCTTTAAAAATACCATTATTAGTAGCTCGCGAGCACTGTCACCAGAAAATCGGCCCGCGGAAAAGGTGTCTGTCGGACTGAGTATTTCAGTCCGCCGGACCATTTTTTTGTGTGAAAAATTGGTCCTAGGACTAGGTTTCCATGGAAATATGGTCCCGTATCGGGAAAAAATGGTCCTTCCTGGCCCGGACCGTTTTTCTCTATGAAAATATCACAAATATGGTCCTACCTAGATACATGTACCTTTGGAATTCTTATTAATGCTTCAATTTGCCTGATACCATATGTAGCACATGTATTTTGACCGGCGATTGAGTCTTACATGTAAGTCAGTGCATGTGGCTCGCGCAATGATATTAGACATGCATGTGTATTGCATTTAAAAGAACAACACTCTTTGATCAAATACATCAATACAGACGTGGAATAAAAGCAACGACATACACAATGAGTCACTGCACAGCTTATACTTGGTTTGCACTCAATACACATGTTCCACTTCACACTGTTACCTTCCCATATGTTTCCTGGAACGCTGACACATTTGTCATGATGCCAAATCTCGCAAATACCACACTGAACCATCCGTCCATGAGTTATTTATATGCAGGTGCAGTGAATTGTGATGGTCTCTTGCTTTGCGGCTGCTGCTACATATGACTTTCTTTCTGCATAATGGACATATTTGTTCTGTAGGCATTCCATAAGATGGCTCCGGAAAATTCTTTGTGTGTATTGCACTTGTGCTGGATTGAATCCACAACACAAGGAGGTAGCAAAAGCTGTAGAAAATAACTCACAATTGCTGCTGCCTCTTTGCATTTGTACTACAGGAAAATTGAGGGTGGTATCATTTTCCTATGTAAATGTTAACGCTGCTATCTGCTTCTGATCTTCCTTCGAAACGGAACCAATGTTGAGGCTATCAAAAATAGCAATTTCATTGGACATACAAAACATGTTTGAAATTGTTGTCCAATGATTTCCATGTACATGTAATATTTGCACAAATGTTCCTAGTTCGATTTCAGAAGTCAAATCCCTACCAAGGTGAGTGTTCTGGAGGGCACCCACATCTGGATATTGTCTCTTCAACAAAGTCTGTGTTGCATTTATTACTGCATCTATCAACCATCCATGCATGTGTTGTATTCTTTCACAATCCGAAGTATACAATCCCAGCTCTCTTATCCAATATGTGCAAGCGGTTGAAGGTTTATTTAAAGGTGTGCATAACTGATGGCATTGCTTGTCTAATCATAGTAATACATATCTGTGCAATAATTCAGTTTCACTCATACTTCCTTTGACTGAAATTTCCCATACAGATGGTTGAGCATTGCCTTCAAATTGTATAACTCATGTGAATAACAGTATATTTCTGTACAAATGTAGTAA
Source organism: Ephydatia muelleri (assembly GCA_013339895.1). Lineage (NCBI taxonomy): Eukaryota > Metazoa > Porifera > Demospongiae > Spongillida > Spongillidae > Ephydatia > Ephydatia muelleri. The sequence continues at coordinate 3,133,092 of JABACO010000021.1, forward strand.
TACTGTACCTGTTGCCTTTTCTGATTTGTAGTTTGCCAAATCAATTATGTTCATGGTCCAAGACATGGCAACTGACTGTTGCTTATTCCAAGTGCTCTGTCATTTCCTTTGGTTCTCATGGTTATGAGCCTACTTCACCTTACCTTACTCACTTCTGGTATTCCTTTGCAATTCGTATCATCTATAAAAGATCTTGGGGTGTGTTTGATTTCAGATCTTACGCCCAGTATGCACTGCTCAAATATTGCCGCCATGGCTTTCAATAGGAGCTGTCTTCTCTTAAAATGCTTTCATTCTAACGATGTGTCTCTCCTTGTGCGTCTATATAAGGTGTATGTTCGTCCCCTTCTGGAAAGTAATACCCAAGTTTGGAATCCCTGGTTCCATAAAGATATTCAATGTATTGAACGCGTTCAGAGATTCTTCACTCGTGCCATACTCAAACGTGCTGGTATACCATGTATGGATTATGATGATCGCCTTGCTAACCTGGGTTTACAGTCCTTAGAGTACTGGAGAGTCTTCTACGACCTTGTCATGTGCTACAAGATCTATAATAATCTGGCTGATTTACCTTTTGAGAGTTTTTTCACCAAACCAGCTAGGTCTTATTCCATCCGAGGTCATCCTTGTATCCTGCGATCCAAACATTTACCCCATCATGCATTCCAAGCGCATTTTTTCACTGAACGTGTGATACCTATATGGAACCACTTACCCCATGATGTTGTCACTTCATTGAACATTACAGTTTTTCGTACCCGACTTAGATCTGTTGACCTATCACCCTATTGTATGTTATATCCCTTCCATGTTTAGGCAGTTTGTAAGTGCACTTACACATAGTGCCACTACTTGCCTTTTTGCATATGTATGTGTGTTTATATGTATGCAATCAATCAATAAATAGACAATGATGATTGCTCAAGCTGAAAGTCCACCCTAATGTAAGAATGCAACATAAATTATAATTATCATTATAACGTTTAAACAACCAGTTACCTGCTCATTTCAGTAATCACAACTCTCTTCCACAGTGTCTGACACTTCACTTTTGGCAGCTGATGGTTATTGAACAACATCATCTTGAAATTCTCTGTCACACAGTAATTTTTCTTTACTTGGTGAGATGAATACAGATGAAGCTTTGTGAGGATCCTTGCTTATAGGAGAAATATTTATACCATTTGGGGAAAAATGAGGGGAAAAACCACCTTGCACAATCATCGAACTACAAGCAATTCAACTTTAGGAAACGGCTCAACCATTGCAACATTCTGGATTAAGTTATATGACATACTAATATCATGGACCTGTGAGGCATCAGTATGGTGTTACTATGATGTGTATTATTCCAATGCAAAGTCTTTGAGTGGCTATGAATAGGAATATCAGAAACGGATTCTGAATTAGTTTGGATAGGACATACATGTATGTCACGCTCTTCCATCAAAACAGATACAGCAGCCTGTACTGCAGTCTTGGAGGAGGCTTTCTTTACTTTCTTAGCTCTCCTGTATGGCTTCAAATGAGCTCTTGGTGCTTTTCTTCTCTTAGAGCCGTCTAGAACTTTAAAGATCTTGTATGGTCCAAGCCATTTTACATCCAACTTCCCACCCTTTCAATGTTTTTGCTTGGTGTCTTTCAGAAGAACAAGAGCCCCAATCTTATAGCCCAGAGGAGCTGCACATTTCAAGTCACAATTTTTCTTTTCTTTTTGTTGTGTAGCTTGTCAGTTATGTTTCACAAGTTCAAGTCGTTTAGCTCACTCCATCTGGATGTCCCCCTCACAATAATTTAAAGCAATATCATTGAAAAGAATATTCCAGATTTTTTCAAGTACCGTCTTAAGCTCTTTGTTATTAATATTAATGTCAAGGGTATTGTAACCTTACGCACAAACATAAGTACACACGGAGTGAATTTAGTTGATTCTTGACATAAGGTATTGTAGGCAAAAACACATTATTCAAAGTATGTACTCCACATCTCCTTACAACCTATTTTGAAGCATTTGGTTGAAATGTTTTGTCTAAACCATTTGCCTATACAAGAGAGAACATTTGAATTAAATTAAGGTTAACATACTATCAACTAATCAAACACCAATGGGTGGTAAGAAGCTGTTAAATGATGTCTTATGCCAAGCAATGCTATTATTTTTTATCCAGCTTGTTGTTACATTCAGTACCTTGGTCAGATGTAATTACCTGAGGTTAGCCCATCCACATGAATAAATGTACCAATTAAAAAAAAGAATATAGAAAGATTCATCAGTCATACCTCAGAAGGACATGCACAACATAAATATTATATAATACCTTGTGTGCATGCAAATTTTAACCCATTGGCATTCTAAGTATTTTATACAAAAATTTGACAGATGAAAATGAAATTGATTACTAAGTAAACTAAATGTTATGTGTACACATAGATTGTGCATACCTTATAAAGCAATCTTGATAAGGGTTCCTATAGCATAAGTCCATTTTTGTAAAATAACCACACACTATAAAAATATAACAGCTTCCATCTGAGGCTACTGGAGAGATTGGGCCTATAAAGTCAATACCAATGTGATGCCATGGGGTAACAACAGCAGCAGGATGCAGCTCTGGTGTCTCTGCAGTCATCTTGCAATGCATGCGCTGACATTCATCACAAGAAATACATAATGACATTTCGATAGCAATATTTATTACACAGTGAATAGTAACATACCAACTCCTTAACTGCTTTGACATCTTCATGCCACATAAATATTTCTTTTTTTCGATATAATATTCAACTTTTTCCCATGTGTCCAGCTGTAGGATCGATATGACAAGCCTGAACAATTAATTTTTGTTCTTCTGAACTCCATATATATCACAGCAACAATTCGTCCTGCAACAATTCGTCCCCCCCCCCCCCCCCCCCCACCTCATTAAAGTCATCTATATTAATTAACGTATTTTCAACACCTATTATGCAAAGAATGTGACAAATGGAAAGTAGTTGGCTAAGCTATCTATTCTCAATGCTACTACATATGTACATATACTGCCATTGCCCAACCCTACCTAAGCCTAGCAGCTTCGCTTGAAACGGACACTAACCTAATCCCAGTGACTTTGCTTGAATCCGACTGGAAAAGTTGAAAGTAAGCCATATGTTGCATAAAGTGTCACGTTTCAGGCACACGCTTTATGTACGTATGTAGTAGAATGAATAGAAAGCAGCCCTATGTAGCCAACTACTTCCCTTTGTCACATTCTACGTACTATAGGTGTAAATAACATTAATGAATATAGATTACTTTTAACGGGGTTAAGAATCTGCACGTGAAGCGAAGAAAGGAATTAGGCCTTCAAAGTTTTGGCCCAAACAGAGAGGGACTTATACAACGTGACAAAAGCATGAAACGTCACTTAAAAGCTGAAACAGAGGATCTGCAATGAAAGAAAAATAGCTGCAAGCAGTTGACTGTTACCTCTCTCTAGCATACAAAGAAATTATGGTTAATATAGAATTATTTCGAGTGGGGGGGGGGGGGGGGGGGGGTTTTAAAAGGTATGAGGGCTTGAATTTCGAACGGGTAAGTAGGTGTTTTCTAGTAACGATTTATGTATGCGCTTATTTTAACTGACTCGACTAACTGCACTATATTGTAGCTACGTTATTATTGCTAGGAGAACCACAGCCACACACGCGTCAGCGCGTCGTTTAATGGAGAAAACTAAGAAAACCATTTTTAACGGGTGCAGTACAACATTTCTGAGCTGTAGCTACGCCATAAGAAACCTCGATTGCCACCACAATTGAAAGCTAACGTAGTGACGCAATGTCTCAGTGCGCAGCGTCTTGTTACGTCAGAGATAATCTATATATTATCTATGGTTACGTGTTCGAGTATGGCGTGCTTACTCGTTTCAATAGCCACTATGGATTGCACGAAACTAAGACAATTCATATACGATCCCAACTTGCATTGAGATATGATGAAAGAAAGGGTGGGCAAATTACATGACGTATGCGTTTACGGGCAACGTTTGAGATCCTGACCCCTAGGCCTTCAAGAATTTTGGGGATGGCGTCTGTACCGCCCGCCCCGCCCCCCCCCGCTCTCTCTCTCTCTCTCTCTCTCTCTCTCTCTCTCTCTCTCTCTCTCTCTCTCTCTCTCTCTCTCTCTCTCTCTCTCTCTCTCTCTCTCTCTCTCTCTCACACTCACATCTATTTGCAATAATAGTGAAATCACGATGTAATAACTCCAGTATCAAAATAGATCATTGACTTTCATGTGACCTAAAACAAAAAAAACCAACCATGAAATGACAGTGTTGGTTTGGTCAACAATAGTAATCAGTACTAAAATGTGTACTAGCTAAAACAACATATTATTAAACATTGTAGGGCTTAAATGTTTATAATATGTACGTAGGGCTATAATGTTTACTGATGGAAATTATACATACTGGCATAACTTCGATTCTAATCGGGTCACAAATACATAATATTAATGCTTAATGGGAGGCTGACATGTCTTATTTTCTTAAACGGATATAGGATCGTTTCCGCGAAAAGGGACCTAACCAATTGTTTTTTCTAGATTTCAAATTCTTGATATTCTAGACGTCAATAATGTCCTCTACACATTGCTCTTATGCACTGAGAATCGGAGTATCTGTCGCAGAGTTGCAAGGCTCTGAACGTTTAATTAGCCTACATTTCAACGCTTACATATCTATTGCGCGTACTGGAAATTTTATAATGTATGCGTTAGGTCCCTTTTCACGGAAACGATCCCATATAGTCTATGCGATAAGCTTATTTTCTTGTTTTCGCCTTCAGCTTCTAAGCTATACAGGGGCGGATCTTGGGGGAGGAGGGGAGGGGAGGCAGGGGCCCTCGCTTCCGTTCATCTAATTATATATCCATGATTACGTAATCGTACCGTGTAACTGCTAACTTAAACAGTTTATACTTCTAGGGTATGAAAGAAGTATCTCAATGCTGGCGTCACTTAGATTATCGTGCACCTTTGGCCCTTATACGTAAGCGCACATCTTTTATGAGTTAATACAATTTTCTGTCGTTTGAGATACGAATTAAGCTCCAATATAGCAAAGTGTATCGAGCCAATGATTGGTTAAAGTGTTTCTTGGAGTGAGAGTTATGCAAGCTAATAGCTGTTGATTGGTGTTGGAGAGGCGTATGCACAGCTATAGCTGTTGAGTGGTGTTGGAGAGGCGTACGCATATTGGTCCACGTGTAGTTTTGTATAAACTGTGTGGTGTTGGGATTTTAAGTCAATCTAGGTGTCTGTGCTTGTGCATGCTGCTGTACGCCCCCCCCCCCCCCCCCCCCCCCCCCCCCCCCCCCCCCCCCCCCCCCCCCCCCCCACCAATGCTATCCGAGTGCAGGTGTAAATGCTTACTACCTCCAAGAGAAAATAAGAATTTGTAGCTGAAAGCAGGTGAAGAGTGTTCTTCAAGTTCCAAGATTATTGTGTGTTAGACTGAGCGGTGCTAGGTAACACAGCAATTCGACCGTCCGCACGCGGGTGATTGCAAAATCCGCAATCAGTCACGCATCCGTGCAGACAACAAGACGTGTGCTTACGGCTATCGAGATCATAACAAATTTGAAACTTCACCGTCCAATTCAGTACGGGAATTCTCAGCCTTATTAATTTTTAATTAACCGTCAATTTATTTGCCAAACCTCTTACACACGTGCTGTCACTGTGAGTCTACTACGCCGGTTATTTGAAAGGTATGTGATCATGCATGTCATTTGACTACAACTCGGCTAGTTTTTTACGCCAGTATTATGAGCATGGACTGTAACTGCTTGCAATGGCGGATCCAAGAATTCAGCGAGTGGCCGGGTGTGTGACGTGACTAATTATTGAGGGGGAGTTTCCGTGTCGAACTGGGGAGATGTATATGCAGCATTCAAGGTAGAGCGAAAGCGCTGAACTTGTTAGGATTCGGAACACCGAAATAGTGCAAATGAATGATAAATTACATCCAACAATTATATCATGATTCACGGGGGACCCCCATGCTGTGCTCGTAGAGCACATGCTCATTGCTGCTGCCATGCATGCAAGGGCTACATAAAACATGGCTCTAATATGGTTAGGCTGTCACAGTACGTGTATAATCTACCAAATTGCAGCATGATCTGAAGCACGCGCGCTATATATACACATAGAACTCAAATGCTGCATGCGTGTGAGTAGGCTTAGATTTCTGTTCCAAGTGAATACTTCTTTTCCAGGATCTGTACGTGTATACAATGAGTGGCAAACGACGTTTATGCCATCATTGTGGTGAATACGTATGTAAATCCACTTACTTTGAGCATCAGAATATTGCAAAATATGACATCGATCCATGCACCGTGAGATACACGACAAACAGCAATGCTGAAGATGGTAAATCCCTCAATACCAATTTATACATACATAGTCATAAGCAACTTATATTGCACAGACGTACTATGTGGACAGAAGAGCGTAGATGATATGTATGAGCCCAACACCTCTGATTCATCATCAATTGAAGAATGTGAGGACTCCATACTTATGAACAGCACCAGCTGTAGTGAATCTTCAGAATCTGAGGTATAATTATTACTTGCTATCATCTGGTACATGCAGATAAAATTGTGCTACAAAAATTACGTAATCATGTATAGGGTTTCATTATTTACATGCATATTATCACGATGTACATTATCTCTATTAATCCAAAAGATATTGACCCTTTTATTTGTGACTGTATTAATATTGCATATGCATACGATAGCAAACAAAAGCAGCATAACCAACACTAAGCAAATCGTTTTTTGACACTACTTGTTTATACTAATATTGAACATGCATGAGTTGGACAACCTTACCGAAATAACAAAATGTATTATAATGTATCACACATGGTTATGGAAAATATAATTTAAATGCAGTCAGTTCATTGCATACGTATGACTAACCACATAGACGATCATTTAATGTACAGGTGGATCCAAAAGTTGCGTAAAATGATACAACTCCAGAGCTAAAAGTTAATTAAACTGAGCAGTAACTTTTAATTACTAGTAATTAATAACTCCATTTTAATCATTGGTATGTTGTTTGGAAAAACATTATTTTTCAATGCTCAGTTCTGGAGTTATATCACTTCTACCGTTCTACCAAATCAAAGGTTTTACGCAACTTTTGGATATTGTACTAAATTTAAAAATTAAAGTTCTTTGCATAGGATGAGTCAAATTCGGACGGTAGAACAAGAGAAAAGCTAAGCTCTGAAGACGCAGCAAAGTCTCCCCTTCGCATACTGCTAGTGTTCATTTCAGTATGGCAGCTGAGTTTTGGGATATCAAATGCAGCTATTACTGTTCTTTTGGCATTCCTGCAGTCCTTTTTCAATTTAATCACATTGTGCACAGCACACATATCTTCCAGTTTATTGGGATGTCCAAAAACTCAAAAAACTGCTCAGAAAATAATTGGTTTCACATGTCCATCATTTGAACGTTATGTAGTATGTCCGAAATGTAATTCAATATATAATTTAGAAGACTGCATCATTGTCCAGCCAGGTGGTAAAGTTATGTCTGCCACATGTAAGCATTTGGAGTACCCAAACCATCCACAAGCCCATTATAGGAAACCATGTGGATTTGAACTATTACGAGCTGTTAAACGGCACAAATCAAAGGCATCATTAGAAGCTAAAAAGCAATACTGTTATCAGCATCTCAATGATGCTATTGGGTTGCTAATAAATCGACCTGATTTTTTGTCAAAGTGTGAGCAATGGCGAAACACATACAAAGATAGGGATCCTGAATTATTAACTGACATATACGATGGGAGAATTTGGGAAGAACTTCAGACATTGGATGGAAAGGGGTTCTTGTCGCTACCAAACAATCTTGCATTGGGTTTGGGATGTGATTGGTTCCAGCCCTATAAGCATGTAACCTATTCCATTGGTGTACTATTTTTAGTTATTTTCAACCTGCCGAGGAAGGAGAGATTTAAGATGGAGAATGTAATTTTACTTGGTTTAATTCCTGGCGCTTCTGAGCCCAAAAAAGTAATGAACTCTTACCTAGGCCCTTTTGTTCAAGACCTACTTGAATTTTGGGAAGGTATCATGATCTGGAGCAACCTCTCACAGTCATTTGTTAAAATACGCTTAGCATTGATTTGTGTTATGTGCGACATTCCTGCAACAAGAAAAGTATGTGGTTTTGCTGGACACAGTGCTACACATGGATGTTCTAAATGCTTAAAAGAGTTTAACTTTGGTATATGTGACAACAAATTGGATTACTCTGGATATGACAGAGACTCATGGGAACTCCGCACAAAAGATAACTACAATTCTTGTTCAGAGCAGTATTTAAAGGCACCAACAAAGACAATGAAACAGAAGGTTGTATCAGACCATGGTGTGCGATATTCCATTCTCACGCAACTACCATATTTTAACATTGTACGAATGCATGTGATAGACCCTATGCATAACATTCTGTTGGGAACACCAAAGCACATTATGAATATATGGATAGAGCAGAACATTCTGTCAAAAGCACAATTGAACAACATATCAAGTATGTCATCTAAAATAAATGTACCAAGAAGCATTGGTAGGCTTCCATCAAAAATTGCATCAAGCTTTTCTGGCTTTACTGCTGACCAGTGGAAGAACTGGGTTACTGTGTATTCTGCTGTATGTCTTAAGGACCAACTACCAAAACATCACTTTCAATGCTGGCTCTTATTTGTTCGTGCTTGTTCAATTCTAGTTAAACGCACTATTTTAAAACACAGTGTAGTGGCTTCAGATGAATATTTAGTACAGTTTTGTAAATCATTTGAAAATTTATATGGTGCTCAACATTGCACTATAAACTTGCACTTACATCTGCACCTGAAAGAAGTTATTTTGGATTATGGTCCAGTTTATGGATTTTGGTGCTTTTCTTTTGAACGATTCAATGGAACTCTTGGTGACTATTTTACAAATAATAACAATATAGAAATGCAGTTTATGAAGAAATTTTTGATGCATCAGCATTCTAGTACCCTTCATCTATCGAATGAATATGAAAAGTTCTTGGTAAAGTGTAGAGAGAAAAGTACAACAGGCTCAATTTTGCAAGGCACAACATCAGCTGTTCTTCAAAGGGCACTTGCATTCTCACCAATGTCAAACTTAACAAAACTTGATTACAGTATATGTACAAAGTCAGTGGGAGAACTTCTTCCACCAATCAGTACAAAGTACATGCAACCTGAGATGATTGAACAACTCACAGAATCGTATAAGCACCTGTATATAGAGTTTAATTCATTGTTAGTCATGTACAATATTTCCAGCAGGGCATCTATTGCAGGGCATATTGTGCATTCAATAAGTGCACGGACTGATAAAGGTTCTGTTGTTTTTGCACGCTGGCCTTTAAAGCAACCAGACGGCCTGCATGTTCTCTCTGGGGATGATAGCACCTTCTTTGGAGTTGTGCAATATTTTGTTGAGCACACTGTTTCAATTGGCACCACTTCGAAGTCTCACTTATTTGCGTTGGTGAAATGGGCAAAGCCACATAGTCAATATGACTGGTTTGGTCAGTCAGCTACAGTGTGTGAAAAGCCATCAATTTCGTGCTTTATTCCTATTCAGCGCATCCTAGGCATCTGTGCTCATGCAAACCTTGAAGTGCAATTTAATGACTCTAAGGAAAATGTCTCTGTACTAATTCCATCCATTAGTTTTGTGTGAGCTGTTGAAATACATGTATCGCATTTTTATTGTAATGAAGGACTATTACTATTATATATTACCTACTACACATGCCATGTCATGATGCGCCTAAATTCATACAATTCGATTGCTTGTTAGGCTTGCATGCATATCATATACTAGCTGCACTTAATGAATTTTAACTGATTCTAGCATTGACATAATAAAAAAGCGTGGTGTTGCAGACTCCGATGCAAGAGTTTACAGCGCTTTCCGATACCCCCTAGTAGTGCGGGGGGGTGCAGCCCTCCCCGCACTGTCCTCGGGCGGCCATAAAGGTTTGACCCCCCCCCCCCCTCCCCATACCGACGCCGCTATCAATGCATTGCAATTTGAATATTTTTAAAATATCCTTTTTAAATAATTTACTTCCGCATAATTGAAATACACTAGAAGCGCGGTTGATTTGTGCACGTGCGTAAAGACGGAAATGGAAGTCCACGGATTCTATGGACGGCCGAAGCATATCCCGCAGTCCTCAAAATCGGAAACAGATATCAAATTGGAAAGGCTCACTGAGGCAGTGCAAGCGAATGCAGATTCTATCAAAGGAGTTGTGCAACAGATGGAAGTGATGTCTAAGGAGATAGGTGAATTAAAAACAAAAAAAGCGCCATCACCAGCAACACCTAGCCCTGCTACTACCCCTGGTTCGTCAGGAAATAGGATTCCATCAGTCCTAAGTGTGAGTTGATACAATATATATTTAAAAATGTATAACATATAAAAATGATGCTACTTGGCACTGAACTGTCATTGTCCGCCTGTCCTTTAGACGGCAGTCAAGTCTATCTATGCAAGCCTCTCTGATAAACAGCAGTTTAAAGTTGATGAAAGGTATTGCGTATCTTCATTGGTTGTAATTAACACATTGTGAGAGCTATTTTTAATAGATACAGAAGCAGTCATAATCAGCAAGTAACGGACTGGTTATTGGGCCAATTGACGAAATCAGGCAAAATGGAAGAGTATAGTGAATTTCACACAAGTAATGACTATGAGGTTTATGTTGGCTTAGTCATGTATTTAACATCACTGCAGGAGCAGTGTATCGTTACTATGAATCTAGGCGCCGTCAATTTATTGATTCACATCAGAGTCGAGAAGAAAAAGCTGCAGCAAACCAGAAGAATAGTACAAAACGGCGTTCTCAAAAGAAGGTTATTGAATTTTTTTTCCACATTATGGCTTACTTGCACATACACAATGTATTCCATTTCAGCTTTATCTGAAACGACAAACAGTTCTGAAGGATGAACAGGAAAGGAAAAAGTGGGCTGAAATAGATCCAAGTTACATGACGGATGAGAGTGATTATGAAAAGGACTTGAAGAAAGTTAAAGTCACCCACAAACCTGTGTGGCGATCAAATTGTAAGTACATGTTGGGATTGAGTACATTTGCTACTACTTTGCATCTGATTCTAAAGTGTTAAACAGATTGGTCCATAAGTTGGACAAGCGTTTAGCAGCTAAAAAAGAAACTGTGGAGTACACAGGATTTAAACAGAAAGAGAGAGTAGCAGGACTAGTTTCACTATCATTAGTTCCCAAGAATGCTCCAGCATGGGCTGTTGACAAAGCTGATGCAGGTGAATGTAAGCATCAGCAACACTGTATTCATTAATCTCATTTGACAGCTGAAGCCCAATCAACGCCATCACCCATCATTTGTGCACCTCCTGTCAATGGTAAATGCACTGCTAGCATGCTATAGAATTTCTAAGTTCTCTGCACAGAATTGCCATCAACTCCAGTACTGCGAAATCCTACCAAACCCAGACAAATACGATATTGTAAGTACTCTTCCTTGAAGTAATATAATGCATCAATGTAATTTCCTACGATCAGCACCAAGTGTAATAGCGGAAACTAAAACGTGGTAAGACGTATTCATTTTGTTTTCCTTAATTTAAATATTCAGTTTACAGCAAGAGTAGTACAGAGCTGGTGGCAAAAAGAACATGGACAGGTAGAAAGCTGTGAGTATGTTGGCAGTGAGCATGTTTAATGTCATAACTACAATTATAGAGTTATCCACTCACAAAGATATTGGAAGCAGCTCCGATGAACTTGTGTCTACTAGCCCTGAAACAAGGTGTCTTTACCTGATACTGAACCCATGATTATAACACTTGTTTTCCTGCATTCGTGTTGTCTAGGAGACCTATTCCGTTATGCGAGGCTTCATCGGACGATGAATTGGAGTTTTCTTGAAACATTATTCCCTTCCATTCACCTAGTGCTGGAGACAATGAAGTTGCTGTGCAGTAATTCTATAATATTATTGCAATGCATTCACTGTATCATCTTGTTGCTTACTTCACTATTTAACGCTCACTTGCATTAGATTTAAAGTATTTATATTTAACGCTCACCCGATAGTAGATCTATCTGGCTCAACGTACAAAACTACTTGTGCATCACACTCGGATCCGGGCGGGCAGTCTTGTTTACGGTAGGCCTACGCGGTGCTAATTTCTAACTCATACATCTTGAGTACTGATTAGTGATTTTGTACTCTACATAGTAAACTACACTGTCAGGGACGTAGGAAGTGAAGCTTACGTTTGCTATTATAATCCTTACTAGTGGACAGTGTGACAGTGTCATAGGGGTACGTGTATTTGCGGGCTATAACCCCCCGCCCCACCCCCCACCCAAAAAAAAAAAAAAAAAAAAAAAAGCGCTCGCAGTTATACCATAGTAGATAAATCTTATACATGTATGGTACAAGGCTCATGGTGTATCGATTCCTGATTTACTTTATTGCAGAGAAAATGTCAAGGTGCATCTCAACTGCATGTAATAGCCAATTCATAATCCTGGTTCTATTTTACCAGAGAGACCTGATGGTTGTGGCTTACTCTCCATTGAGGACCAAGACCAAGGCCACCTGTGTAAGTGAGAATCTCTGTTGTGAAGTCATAGGTACAGCATTTGTGGTAGAGCAACTGTAAATGTGTGCATCCACGCACATGTATGTTTGTGTGCAAGTAGTACATTGGATATGTTTAAAGTGAATTTTCATATGTGTGAGGGCCCCACCCATATGGCCGACAGTGTACTTGGGGTCTAGCTGACTGTGTAGAGTGTGGCTATCCTCTTGGGGTCACGTGATTCTGAAGGGTGTGGCTAAGTCTGGTAAGCCATTTGCCTCTATAGTTACCCGATAAACATATTTACATGCGATTCTATACATTTTACTTTATGTGGAGCAAGGTTTGTCCAGTAAGCTTCACATTTGTGTGAGGCCTCACCCCAATGGTCCTCTTGGGGTCACGTGATTCTGAAGGGTGTGGCTAAGTCTGGTAAGCCGTTTGCCTCTATATAGTTACCCGATGAACACATTTACATGCGATTCTATACATTTTACTTTATGTGGAGCAAGGTTTGTCCAGTAAGCTTCACATTTGTGTGAGGCCTCACCCCAATGGTCCTCTTGGGGTCACGTGATTCTGAAGGGTGTGGCTAAGTCTGGTAAGCCGTTTGCCTCTATATAGTTACCCGATGAACATATTTACATGCGATTCTATACATTTTACTTTATGTGGAGCAAGGTTTGTCCAGTAAGCTTCACATTTGTGTGAGGCCTCACCCCAATGGTCCTCTTGGTGTCACGTGATTCTGAAGGGTGTGGCTAAGTCTGGTAAGCCGTTTGCCTCTAGTTTCCCGATAAACATATTTACATGCGATTCTATACATTTTACTTTATGTGGAGCAAGATTTGTCCAGTAAGCTTCACATTTGTGTGAGGCCTCACCCCAATGGTCCTCTTGGGGTCACGTGATTCTGAAGGGTGTGGCTAAGTCTGGTAAGCCGTTTGCCTCTATATAGTTACCCGATGAACATATTTACATGTGCTTCTATACATTTTACTTTATGTGGAGCAAGGTTTGTCCAGTAAGCTTCACATTTGTGTGAGGCCTCACCCCAATGGTCCTCTTGGTGTCACGTGATTCTGAAGGGTGTGGCTAAGTCTGGTAAGTCGTTTGCCTCTAGTTTCCCGATAAACATATTTACATGCGATTCTATACATTTTACTTTATGTGGAGCAAGGTTTGTCCAGTAAGCTTCACATTGGTGTGAGGCCTCACCCCAATGGTCCTCTTGGGGTCACGTGATTCTGAAGGGTGTGGCTAAGTCTGGTAAGCCGTTTGCCTCTATATAGTTACCTGATAAACATATTTACATGCGATTCTATACATTTTACTTTATGTGGAGCAAGGTTTGTCCAGTAAGCTTCACATTTGTGTGGGGCCTCACCCCAATGGTCCTCTTGGTGTCACGTGATTCTGAAGGGTGTGGCTAAGTCTGGTAAGTCGTTTGCCTCTAGTTTCCCGATAAACATATTTACATGCGATTCTATACATTTTACTTTATGTGGAGCAAGGTTTGTCCAGTAAGCTTCACATTTGTGTGAGGCCTCACCCCAATGGTCCTCTTGGGGTCACGTGATTCTGAAGGGTGTGGCTAAGTCTGGTAAGCCGTTTGCCTCTATATAGTTACCTGATAAACATATTTACATGCGATTCTATACATTTTACTTTATGTGGAGCAAGGTTTGTCCAGTAAGCTTCACATTTGTGTGAGGCCTCACCCCAATGGTCCTCTTGGGGTCACGTGATTCTGAAGGGTGTGGCTAAGTCTGGTAAGCCGTTTGCCTCTATATAGTTACCCGATGAACATATTTACATGCGATTCTATACATTTTACTTTATGTGGAGCAAGGTTTGTCCAGTAAGCTTCACATTTGTGTGAGGCCTCACCCCAATGGTCCTCTTGGTGTCACGTGATTCTGAAGGGTGTGGCTAAGTCTGGTAAGCCGTTTGCCTCTAGTTTCCCGATAAACATATTTACATGCGATTCTATACATTTTACTTTATGTGGAGCAAGATTTGTCCAGTAAGCTTCACATTTGTGTGAGGCCTCACCCCAATAGTCCTCTTGGGGTCACGTGATTCTGAAGGGTGTGGCTAAGTCTGGTAAGCCATTTGCCTCTAGCTACCCGATAAACATATTTACATGTGCTTCTAACTTTATGTGAAGCAAGGTTTGTCCAGTAAGCTTCACATTTGTGTGAGGCCTCACCCCAAAGGTCCTCTTGGGGTCACGTGATTCTGAAGGGTGTGGCTAAGTCTGGTAAGCCGTTTGCTTATAGTTACCTGATAAACATATTTACGTGTGTTTCTATACACTTTATATTATGTGAAGCAAGGTTTGTCCAGTAAGCTTCACATTTGTGTGAGGCCTCACCCCAAAGGTCCTCTTGGGGTCACGTGATTCTGAAGGGTGTGGCTAAGTCTGGTAAGCCGTTTGCCTCTAGTTACCAGATAAACATATTTACGTGTGTTTCTATACACTTTACTTTATGTGAAGCAAAGTTTGTCCAGTTAGCTTCACATTTGTGTGAGGCCTCACCCCAAAGGTCCTCTTGGGGTCACGTGATTCTGAAGGGCGTGGCTAAGTCTGGTAAGCCGTTTGCCTCTAGTTACCTGATAAACATATTTACGTGTGTTCTATACACTTTACTTTATGTGAAGCAAAGTTTGCCCAGTTAGCTTCACATTTGTGTGAGGCCTCACCCCAAAGGTCCTCTTGGGGTCACGTGATTCTGAAGGGTGTGGCTAAGTCTGGTAAGCCGTTTGCCTCTAGTTACCCGATAAACATATTTACATGTGCTTCTATACATTTTACTTTATGTGAAGCAAGGTTTGTCCAGTAAGCTTCACATTTGTGTGAGGCCTCACCCCAAAGGTCCTCTTGGGGTCACGTGATTCTGAAGGGTGTGGCTAAGTCTGGTAAGTCGTTTGCCTCTAGTTAACCTGTAAACATATTTACGTGTATTTCTATACACTTTATATTATGTGAAGCAAGGTTTGTCCAGTAAGCTTCACATTTGTGTGAGGCCTCACCCCAATGGTCCTCTTGGGGTCACGTGATTCTGAAGAGTGTGGCTAAGTCTGGTAAGTCGTTTGCCTCTAGTTAACCTGTAAACATATTTACGTGTGTTTCTATACACTTTACTTTATGTGAAGCAAGGTTTGTCCAGTAAGCTTCACATTTGTGTGAGGCCTCACCCCAATGGTCCTCTTGGGGTCACGTGATTCTGAAGGGTGTGGCTAAGTCTGGTAAGCCATTTGCCTCTAGTTCCCTATAAACATATTTACATGTGCTTCTATACACTTTACTTTATGTGAAGCAAAGTTTGTCCAGTAAGCTTCACATTTGTGTGAGGCCTCACCCCAAAGGTCCTCTTGTGGTCATGTGATTCTGAAGGGTGTGGCTAAGTCTGGTAAGCCGTTTGCTACTAGTTACCTGATAAACATATTTACGTGTGTTTCGATACACTTTACTTTATGTGAAGCAAAGTTTGTCCACTTAGCTTCACATTTGTGTGAGGCATCACCCCAAAGGTCCTCTTGGGGTCACGTGATTCTGAAGGGTGTGGCTAAGTTTAGTAAGCCGTTTGCTTCTAGTTAACCTGTAAACATATTTACGTGTGCTTCTATACATTTTACTTTATGTGAAGCAAGGTTTGTCCAGTAAGCTTCACATTTGTGTGAGGTCTCACCCCAAAGGTCCTCTTGTGGTCATGTGATTCTGAAGGGTGTGGCTAAGTCTGGTAAGCCGTTTGCCTCTAGTTACCCGATAAACATATTTACATGTGCTTCTATACATTTTACTTTATGTGAAGCAAGGTTTGTCCAGTAAGCTTCACATTTGTGTGAGGCCTCACCCCAAAGGTCCTCTTGGGGTCACGTGATTCTGAAGGGTGTGGCTAAGTCTGGTAAGCTGTTTGCCTCTAGTTACCTGATAAATATATTTACGTGTGTTTCTATACACTTTACTTTATGTGAAGCAAAGTTTGTCCAGTTAGCTTCACATTGGTGTGAGGCCTCACCCCAATGGTCCTCTTGGGGTCACGTGATTCTGAAGGGTGTGGCTAAGTTTAGTAAGCCGTTTGCCTCTAGTTAACCTGTAAACATATTTACGTGTGTTTCTATACACTTTACTTTATGTGAAGCAAGGTTTGTCCAGTAAGCTTCACATTTGTGTGAGGCCTCACCCCAAAGGTCCTCTTGTGGTCATGTGATTCTGAAGGGTGTGGCTAAGTCTGGTAAGCCATTTGCCTCTAGTTACCCGATAAACATATTTACATGTGCTTCTATACATTTTACTTTATGTGAAGCAAGGTTTGTCCAGTAAGCTTCACATTTGTGTGAGGCCTCACCCCAAAGGTCCTCTTGTGGTCATGTGATTCTGAAGGGTGTGGCTAAGTCTGGTAAGCCGTTTGCCTCTAGTTACCCGATAAACATATGTACATGTGCTTCTATACATTTTACTTTATGTGAAGCAAGGTTTGTCCAATAAGCTTCACATTTGTGTGAGGCCTCACCCCAAAGGTCCTCTTGGGGTCACGTGATTCTGAAGGGTGTGGCTAATTCTGGTAAGCCGTTTGCCTCTAGTTAACCTGTAAACATATTTACGTGTGTTTCTATACACTTTACTTTATGTGAAGCAAGGTTTGTCCAGTAAGCTTCACATTTGTGTGAGGCCTCACCCCAATGGTCCTTTTGGGGTCACGTGATTCTGAAGGGTGTGGCTAAGTCTGGTAAGCCGTTTGCCTCTAGTTAACCTGTAAACATATTTACATGTGTTTCTATACACTTTACTTTATGTGAAGCAAGGTTTGTCCAGTAAGCTTCACATTTGTGTGAGGCCTCACCCCAAAGGTTCTCTTGGGGTCACGTGATTCTGAAGGGTGTGGCTAAGTCTGGTAAGCTATTTGCCTCTTAGTTACCTGATAAACATATTTACGTGTGTTTCTATACACTTTATTTTGTGTGAAGCAAGGTTTGTCCAGTAAGCTTCACATTTGTGTGAGGTCTCACCCCAAAGGTCCTCTTGGGGTCACGTGATTCTGAAGGGTGTGGCTAAGTCTGGTAAGCCGTTTGCCACTAGTTACCCGATAAACATATTTACATGTGCTTCTATACATTTTACTTTATCTGAAGCAAGGTTTGTCCAGTATGCTTCACATTGGTCTGAGGCCTCACCCCAGTGGTCTTCTAATTATAAGTGACTTGCAGCACTCACCAGAAATGCATTTAGAATCCAGTTTCACCAATCATGTGTATGAATTGCTTATCATATTGTTGACTTGGTTTTTTTTTAATGCTACTAATTGCGTTTGTGTGTTATTTATGTATCAGTGTATTGAATATGTGTTGTATAAATTCATGTATATAAATGAAAATGATGTTTTTTAAAGCTTGCATTGGAGGCAATATTTTGTTTAGGTTCTGCAGCGTGATGATACTTATTATAAAGAGGCGGGGTACGTAAACAATCTATGTCTAGAATGAACCTAGTTCTCTCTCATGTCTGCATATTGTATCAACCTTACAAAAGCTGCATGAGGATGTTGCCTTAGCTATCTCAACCACATTACATATAGACATGTCTTGCTGGCATATAAATACCTCACTGCGATCGCTGTTACTAAAACTGTATAACGGACAAGGAGTGGTTACATGTTATGACAACGCATGCGCTTCGGTATAATAGCAGCGCCCTGAATCACGTGGTGATTATTTTTGTCTCCCGTTGGTAAGTGTTGAGCGAGTAAGTTGCATGCTCACAGAATGTTTATTTTCAGGATGTATGACAACTGTGGAACACTACATCTTCCACTGTTAGTCAAAGAGGTGCCATTTTATACCAAAAACGTCATACGAAAGCCAGGTGAGTTACCTTTAGTTGAATTGAAAGCTTTGCTTGTCAGGAAAGGGATAACGTTCAGCGAAGCGATTCAGGCAGGTTGTTGGTTAATAAGAACGGCCAGCTACGCTATACACAGCGAGGTGAGCTGTCAAATACGTATTTTATGCGACACCTTGTTTGCTTTCCCATAGTGAAATGTCAGGAACAGAATAATGGTGTTCTGTACTTGGCTGAAAAGTGTATTCCTTGATCTACCTGCAATATCGTGGCTGAACAAGAGCGCTAAAATGTACGCGATGTAACAGTACGTCGCTTTTTGTTATCCTTTTCCTTCCGCACAGAGGGCGGTATGTTCTATGGGTATTCACTTTGACAGCACTGAACTATTCAGAAAGGTTTCTGTGGAAATCAAATGTTACAACTTCACCGTCGAATGTTGGGAGGTAAGGCCATGTATTTATCGAAGTGGTGTTTCTGTTCTGCTTTCTTTTAGACTATGAACAAGGTTTTATCCCAGTTCTCTATCAAGACAACTTTCTATTTTGTTATTTTGTAACTTCGAAACAAATTAAATTTTTTTGAACCTTAACTATTATTAATCACATGTAGAATAATAATAATATAACTGGAATATTTAACCCGCTACGTCATACGATCGATAATCAATTGCGGGTACACGGTGCGTTCCTCGATCTCGTACAAAATTGCACGTTCACGCACGATGTAGATCGCGAATTACCCCGTGCGCATAAGAATTATCCTCCGGGACCGAGAAATCATTCGTATGAAATCGGTCCACTCACGATTTCGAGAGCACATGGCGCGCAAAATTCGAAAGCACGCTCTTCCGGGTGATATTGCGTGCTGTCACGGGCCCGGAATCAAAGCCCTGAATTGCTGTGTAACGGCCGGTTTTCCCCAAAGATGTGGATTTCCCCTGATAGAGGGTTTGCCACTGGGGTTTTTCCTGAGGAGAGATGTGGACTCATCTCCCCCCAAAACAGGTTTTATTTCAGTCCCCCGCTCAATGCTGTGTTGATTTTTTGTTGTAATAGTTATCGGGACTTCAGTCTGTCGAGTAATGTGTATTGTGTTGTGGTCTAGTTTTGGCGGAGCTGTTGACAGTGGCGTGCACAACAGATGACGCACCCATATATGTATATGATGAAGTGTCATTGGGGAAGGTAGCGTGCATGATATAGGAGATAAAGAATTCCGCTCGCAGTCGACAGTTTTTCAGTTACAGCGTTTACTATTGCGAATCGAAGTTGCTGCATCTCTTTCATCGATCTTCAGAACATCCAGTGTAGGTAAAACTGCAATGCAATATAACAACTTTGCTTCACCAGAATTGTGCTACATACATGCAGTAATGCAATTTGCATGTGTCAAACCCAATCATTGTGTGTGAGAGCTTAAAAAATGTCGTATTTGAGAGTCTGGTCCTATGTGGACTTAAATTAGAAACAAGCGAGGACAAGCTTATGACACAACAGCTACGATGTCATCCGATTGCTAATGGACTTCATGAGCACGCATTTGACAAGATGTGCCTAAAGCAATATACTCACCCTGTAATGCTCATAAACTAAACCTTGTAATTGCTAATGCCAGCCAATTAATGCAAATTAAAAAAACTATGTTGGGTTGTCAACGAAACGTACCTTTTTTTTTAAAAGCGTCACCAAAGCGTCAACGATTTTTGGAACATGTAATAGGTATAGTAAATCAAGACTCATCAAGTAAGGTAACAAAGCTGGTAGGTTTGTGAAACACGCCGGGTAGAACCCTTTGACAACTACGTCGATTTATTAGAAGCAGTAGCAACAACATGCGATCTTATTGTCTATCCACATCTGTATGTACATGATACAGATTTTAGTAAATTGTTCAGGAGAACTAGGATTGGGATGCTGATACTAAGACCAGAACACAAGGTATTTTAGCCAGTATACGCATTTTCAGTTAGTTTAATGACATTGAAGAATGTCCTGGAGCCGTTACGTGGAATTACAGCCAAGCTTCAGAAGTGGATTTAGATATCTATGAAGCATTCTGCGTATAGATTCTGCACGACATTGATGATGTGACATCAAATTGAGTGAATATAAATACGAGATACCCAATCTGGTATCAGGAAATACTCAGAGTTTCCAAATCTGCAGGAGGTGAAGAAACACTTCCTAGAATTGCAGCAAGACAATTGCATAGAGCAAACCACCCTGCCAATACAGCTTTTGATTTTTACAGGTTATCTTTTGTTATACCTTTCATGGATGAGGTTTTAGCTCAGCCCAAATATCGCTTTAGCGAAGAAAGAAAAGCCAGCATTAAAGGATTACTATACAGCTGCATGGTTCCTGCTAAAATGTTATACATTAAACGACAGGATTTTAAGAGCATCCTTCAACTTTGACTATGTACCACTATGATTTTGATACGAAGGTTTGTATGCAGAACTTGATATTTGGAAAGACAAGTGGGCTAGGTGCATGCCTAGCACCTTGCTACAATCCCTTACATGTTGTGACCAAGACACCTTCCCAAACCTGTAATATTTATTTGGAATTGAAGCAGAGAGATCATTTTCTGCTTTTCGAAGATTGAAAAGCTTTCTCCGCTCTAGTATGGGTGAAGACTTTCTTCGTTAGCAATAATAAACATTCATTATAAGTGTTTCGTCAATGCACACGAAGTTGTAGAACTGTTTATTCAAAAGCGACCACGAAGGCTCTTCGCCTCACTGTATGACAAAAATGCATAATGTAGCTACATACTAGTTCATGCTGTTGTGTCGAGAGATAAGTACTAATATTGTTTTTCATGTACGAGTCAGTATTGCTGTTCACTTAAAAACAGTAGCATTGTTATAAATTATGGCGGTACGACCGTACTCAAATTCGAACCGTCACTAACAGTCCATTAGCGATGCTAACGATGTTGAAGTATGTGAGATTCCTCCAGCCACGAACCGTCATTTTGGTGTTCTTGTACGCAAATGTAACCAGCGTACAACCGGGCGCGCGTGTGTGTGCCGCGAGGAGTTGGAGGATGCAGTGGCATAGCTACATTTGAGACAAGGGAGGCAGCTGCCTCCTTGAAACATTTAGGCTCTGCATAAATTATAGCGGGATTCAAACGTATCGTTAAACTGTAGTGTACGGAAATCGTGCCTGGGCTCCCGTAAAAATATACTACATTAATTTTATTTATAATTATAATTGGGACAGTTTCCGCGAAAATTGCCCCACGGTTAAAATGTTATAAAAATGCATCGCGTTTGAATCGCTATAACTTCCCAACGGATAACGCTATCGACTTCCTATTTTCAACACTTCATAGTGAAATGGTGTAGTATGAAGTGTTGAAAATAAGAAGTCGATAGCGTTATCCGTTGGGAAGTTATAGCGATTCAAACGCGATGCATTTTTATAACATTTTAACCGTGGGGCGGAAACTGTCCCAATTATTGTAGCGAAGGGTCATTTTCGCGGAAACTGACCCACTTGATGTATTGAAGATGAATTAAAGTTGAAATGTGTTTTACAAAGAATGGAATTAAAGGACAGAGATGATCCAGACACTCTAATTGACCTATACTGCTATGCTTGTGATTGTTTTATAGTTTCATGTCTTGTTGCTAGTGTCATGCTGAAGGAACAATGCAATGAATATCATAGCGTAATAATGCATTATCTTTCCAAAAAAAGTTTAAAACTCTTCTGGCTGGCTTGTATTGCTGGCAGTTGTCACGAACACACAACATCCTTCCTTTGCTGTATGCTATTCAGTGTTCTGAGAATCCATCATTTATTGGATATAACTATATGTGCTAGGAGTGTGTCTCTTTTCAGTCTGATTGCAATCATAAATGTTGTCACGCCTGGTTCATAAGAGCAAATTCTCTAGGTTTCAGCATAACAATGAAAGAAACTCTTCATATCAAAATTAAAACTGATTTATCTCACAGTCAATCAAGCCCAAAAATTCAATTTGATATGTTTGATGTTTCAAATGATCTTTATTTACTTCCCACATCAAAAAGATCCTTTAAGGGTTCCACTATTCCACTATTGTGACAGAAAGTCTGTCACCATCTCATGCTTCCCATGATGTTAAAAAACCAAAGCCAATCACAAGAATGCATACAAGTATGCCTTCCTCTCAGATGTATTTAAAATTGAGAAAACTGTCAGCATTTAAAACAAAGCTAAGTTGAAGTGTGCGTCCATACACACATCCAACGAAACAAGTTCATTGCAACAAGTATACTCTATATCAGCGAAAAATGCATATGTAACTGCTTCCAGCCTTCTCATTCAAACCATGGCACAATGAAAGAATGTAGAATGTGGCCATAACTGATAAAATGTCATTGCTTAAGAAACTTACCAAGATTGAAAAATATATTTTTCCTCCAAGCATACAAGATGCCATTTGCACTGTTTGCAAAACAACCCAAAAATTGGTAGATAAATTATGGAACTTTATCACAAGTGGAGAGAAATAATGTAACCTGCAATGTTAACTACAGTGCTATGATGATGAGAAAGATTGGATTTGAGCCAATATCATTATTGAGAAATGCCTAAAGCGCAATATTTATGCAAATTCAAGGTAGTACTGCACTGTGTGGGTTGTGTGCATTAAATAATGCATACCAAGTAAATTTGTTTGACAACGTAATGTTGAATCACCTAGCAGATAAATTGTGGATTAAACACTATACTGAATTAGAGATGCCAACGACTGAAAAGTATACACCATTAAGGGATGAAAATGGTTACTATTCGATGAAAATGATATGGTTACTATTCAATTGAAGTTTTTTTAAATGCTATTAAAAATCATGGTGACATCCCAACATGTATTAATAATGAAGTGTCAATGTATTTTGACAAGCAGAGCAGCTGTGTGAATATAATGGACATAAGTAATCCATGCAACAGGTATCCCATCTCATATTTGATAAGAGTTCCTTGTGCAGCTCATTACATTGCAATAGTTTGCAACGGGTCCCAAAGAAATGTATTTGCTTGACTCACTCAAGTCATTACCCATTGTAATTTATCATGCACAACTTGCAGAATATTTGCTAACAATGCACACCGATCCTCTCTTTGGAATCTATGGCTTGAGAATTCCTGAAAGGCAGGTAGAAAATGTATGTACGCAACCCAAATGGAGTTGTCATGTACCAAAACATATTCTATTCAAGGGCACATCGACATCTGATGTTCAAGAATTTGATGATACCTCTTCAAGGGTATTTGCACCCTCATCTCAAGCACTTCAACTTCAGCTCCAGAGCATTTTCAGAAGCGTATGTCATCTATTTTGGGGGGGGGGGGGGGGGGGGGGGGGGGGGGGGGTGGATGGAGTTGTGTGCCTAATCGATGATATATTGGTGTTTGGACGGTCACAAAGTGAGCATGATAATCATTTGCAGTACACCCTAGAAAGAATTAAGAATTCAGGGGTTACATTGAACTATGAAAAATGTGTGTTCTCACAGAACTCAGTCAAGTTTTTTGGTCAAATAGTTGACCAGAATGGCATTAAGCCAGATCCAGAGAAAGTGAATGCCATTGCTTGCATGGCAGAGCTGACCAATGTTAGTGAGATTCGACGTTTCCTGGGCATGGTCAATCAGCATAGCAAGTTCTCACCTAAACTTGCAGAACTGACAAAGCCACTGTGGTACCTATTGAGCAAGAAGAATCAATGGATGTGGGGGCAAAAACAAAAAGATGCTTTTGACCAAGTGAAGAAGGAGCTTATAGTAAGAGTCCAGTGTTAGCCATGTACAGTCCATCAATAGACACAATGATTTCAGCTGATGCCTCCTCATATGGCCTAGGTGCTGTACTTTTACAGAAACATAGTGAAGAGTGGAAACCAGTTGCATTGTTTCCAGAGCACTGACAGAGACAGAACAGCGGTATGCACAGATCGAAAAAGAGGCTCTTGCATGTGAGCGTTTTGAGGACTACCTGCTGGGTATACCCTTTCTCATAGAGACTTCTGGGGTATCAGACCTCGTAACGTCGGCTATGTGCTGTTGCAAGACACCAAATTAATTACGCACATAGAACAAAGATGTAGTATGAAGTGTTGAAAATAGGACATTGATAGCGTTAATCTTCGGAAGTTGTAGCGATTCAAACGTGATGCATTTTTACATTTGTATGTAGAGGTCCTGTAGCCATTGATTTGTTCTGTTCGTTAAATTTTACTGTATCCGTTACGGAGATACAGCTGTGCAAAATTAATGCACATTTTTACCTGATTCACGCCATGATTACGCGTTCTAGGGTGTGTAACCGGGTATCTGGTTATTCGGGTTATTCGGATATTCGCAAAAAATTATCCGTTCGAATAGCAACTTAGCATTACTCGGAAAAATCGATTAGTGAATTTTATCTATTCGAAATACCGGTTTATGTTTCTCCATTCGGAGGTACTTAGGTATTCGTCGTCAGCATCGACAATTCGCTCATTATTCGCATGCCTTTTTATACCGATATCCGGATATGATTTTCAATTGAGTATTTCATATTTATATCATTGTTTTTTTTACTATTGATACATACATGCAATGTGGGGACGACATCGGAAGCAATCAATAATTGAGTAAATAGATAGTAATATAATACAAAATATTTAATGTGCATCAATTGGGGATACAAAATATACAGCGTGTACTTGCTCAATGCTTTTATCATTGTCTTCAAGTAAGTAACTATGTTCATTAGTATATGCCACGAGTTGTGTTTGTATGTAGTAGCAATAAATTTATGTACCAGTACTAGTATTGCGTTGTTAATTTTATTGTACAGTGGTACGAAGTGAACATATCTGAGTATTGCGCTAGCGAGTGAAATAGAATGACAGACTTCTCACCCACTTCAAGTAAGTATGCGCGCTCTGTTTGAGTATGTATAGGAATTAGAGAGCATTACGCGATCGTACTAATGGGAAATTTCATTTGCATTTAGCGAGAACGTGAATGGAGTGTTGTGGGATGATTGTAAGTGCATGGAGTACGTAATTGTAGGTGATGTGGGGTGAGTTTTTAATGGGGATGTCTGGTCTCAGTGGATAGTGTTGGATGGTTAGGTTTATATTACTATTGATATGTACACTGCATGGTAAAGACATACAATTTATTAAACTCTATTTGGCAAACACATGCTACTGTAGACTTTTGTGTCTCCGTGTTTTCAACTGACATGCATAGCTCTAGTTTGGGTGCGAGACCAGGTGGATTTCTGTGCAGACATAAATCATCTTCTCAGTGTGCACTCCACAAGCACCATAACCTGGATAACCTGTATTCAGCAGGAAGTTTGGCAAAACCTATTCGGAAGAAAGCAATTTTGTTTTTTAAACTATTCGATTTTCAGATCCACAAAAACCTGAAAAATCGATTGCGGAAAAATCGATTTTCATTATGCAGGGGAGGTACACACCTGAGGTATGACTAATGAATCTTTCTGTATTCTTTTTTTTTTATTGGTACATTTATTCATGTGGATGGGCTAACCTCAGGTTATTACATCTGACCAAGGTACTGAATGTAACAACAAGCTGGAGAAAAATTAATGGCATTGCTTGGCATATTGATAAGACATCATTTAACAGCTTCTTATGGTGTTTTGATTAGTTGATAGTATGTTAACCTTATTTTAATTCAACTGTTTTCTCTTGTATAGGCAATAGACAAAATTTCAACCAAATGCTTCAAAATACGTAAACCATATAGGCTGTAAGAAGGAGATGTGGATTACATACTTTGAATCATGTGTCTTTGCCTACATTACCTCATGTCAAGAATCAACTAAATTCACTCCGTGTGAACATGTTTGTGCGTAAGATTACAATACCATTGACATTGATATTAATAAGAAAGAGCTTAATTAAGACAGTACTTGAAAAATTCCGGAATATTATTTCCAATGATATTGCTTTAAATTATTGTGAGGGGGACATCCAGAAGGTGTGAGCTAAATGACTTGAACTTGTGAAACATAACTGACAAGCTACACAACAAAAACAAAAGAAAAATTGTGACTTGAAATGTGCAGCTCCTCTTTGCTATAAGATTGGGGTTCTTGTTCTTCTGAAAGATACCAAGCAAAAACATCGAAAGGGCGGGAAGTTGGATGTAAAATGGCTTGGACCATACAATATCTTTAAAGTTCTAGACGGCTCTAAGCACCAGAAGCTCATTTGAAGCCATACAGGAGAGCTAAGAAAGTAAAAAAGCCTGTATCTGTTTTGATGGAAGAGTGTGACGTATGTCCTATCCAAACTAATTCAGTATACGTTTTTGATAATCCATATATTCCTATTCATAGCCACTCAAAGACTTTGCATTGGAATAATACACATCATAGTAACACCACACTGATGCCTCACAGGTCCATGATATTAGTATGTCAAATAACCTAATCCTGAATGTTGCAATGGTTGAGTCGTTTCCTGAAGTTGAATTGCTTTGTAGTTCGACGATTGTGCAAGGTGGTTTTTTTTCCCAAATGGTATAAATTTTTCTCCTATAAGCAAGGATCCTCACAAAGCTTCATCTGTATTCATCTCATCAATTAAAGAAAAATTACTGTGTGACAGAGAATTTCAAGATGATGTTGTTCACCAACCATCTGCTGTCAAAAGTGAAGTGTCAGACACGGTGGATAAGATAAAAGGAAGAGTTGTGATGAATGAAATGAGCAGGTAACTGGCTGTTTAAACGTTATAATGATAATTACAATTTATGTTGCATTCTTACATTAGGGTGGACTTTCAGCTTGAGCAATCATCATTGTCTATGGCAAACTACAAATCAGAAAAGGCAACAGGTACAGTATTACTACATTTGTATAGAAATATACTGTTATTCACAGAAGTTATACAATTTGAAGGCAATGCTCAACCATCTGTGTGGGATATTTCAGGCAAAGGAAGTATGAGTGAAGCTGATTTATTGCACAGGTATGTATTACTATGATTAGACAAGCAATGTCATCAGTTATGCATGCCTTTAAATAAACCTTCAACCGCTTGCACTTATTGGATAAGAGAGCTGGGATTGTATACTTCGGATTGTGAAAGAATACAACACATGCATGGATGGTTGATAGATGCAGTAATAAACGCAACGCAGACTTTGTTGAAGAGACAATATCCAGATGTAGGTGGCCTCCAGAACACTCACCTTGGTAGGATTTTATTTTTGAAATCGAACGAGGAACATTTGTGCAAATGTTACATGTACATGGAAACCATTGGATAACAATTTCAAACGTGTTTTGTAAGTCCAATGAAATTGATATTTTTGATAGCCTCAGCATTGGTTCCATTTCGAAGGAAGATCAGAAGCAGATAGCAGCGTTAATATTTACATAGGAAAATGATACCACCCTCAATTTTCCTGTAGTGCAAATGCAAAGAGGCAGCAGCGATTGTGGGTTATTTGTTATAGCTTTTGCTACCTCCTTGTGTTGTGGATTCAATCCAGAACAAGTGCAATACACACAAAGAATTTTCCGGAGCCATCTTATGGAATGCCTACAGAACAAATATGTCCATTATGCAGAAAGAAAGTCATATGTAGCAGCAGCCGCAAAGCAAGAGACCATCACAATTCACTGCACCTGCAGATAAATAACTCATGGACGGATGGTTCAGTGTGGTATTTGCGAGATTTGGCATCATGACAAATGTGTCAGCGTTCCAGGAAACATATGGGAAGGTAACAGTGTGAAGTGGAACATGTGTATTGAGTGCAAACCAAGTATAAGCTGTGCAGTGACTCATTGTGTATGTCGTTGCTTTTATTCCACGTCTGTATTGATGTATTTGATCAAAGTGTGTTGTTCTCTTACATGCAATACTACATGTATGTCTAAATAATTGCGCGAGCCACATGCACTTACATGTAAGACTCAACTGCTGGTCAAAATACATGTGCTACATATGGTATCAGGCAAACTGCATTCAACTTTTTGAATCTCTAAATTGAAGCATTAATAAGAATTCCAAAGGTACATGTATATAGGTAGGACCATATTTGCATGTGATATTTCCATAGAGAAAAACAGTCCGGGCCAGGACGGACCATTTTTTTCCGATGCGGGACCATATTTCCATGGAAGCATAGTCATAGGACCAATTTTTCACTTAATTTTAATAAATGGTCTGGCGGACTGAAATTTTCAGTCCGCCGAACATAATTTCTGCGGGCCGATTATCTGGTGACAGTGCCCGCCAGCTGCTAATAATGATATTTTTAAAGCAAAAGATGTTCACTTCGTTAGTCTAAAGTGTTAGTCTAAAGTGCATGGGGCTTGACTGGACTACCAGACAACACGCGGCTCATGCGCACAAAGCAACTGATTATGGAAGGCAACAAAACAGATAGCCGGGCTTTATAAAGGAGACTTGCTATCCAAGTTGAAAGTTATAGATCCCAATTTTGGCTAAGCAGGCAGAATGAAATTTCTTCTTCAAGTTTTTCTTTTGCTGTTGGCAGCTGCTTTGGTTTCAGCCAGTGCAAGAGAGAGATACACAGAATACATATATCTTGACAAAGGCAAGTTAATGTCCAAGCCACCCACCACGGGCTCCTCTGGGAGAGCTACCGCAACGACACCTCCCCCTGGAACCGCTACCCCAACGACACCTCCATATGACAACAAAAAGAAGACGAAAGCCTTTTTCTGACCGAACCGATACGTGACAATTAACACATTAAAAGACTGGCTGCATGTGTGAATGCACGCGTGTATGTACATGCTGTTATTATTTATGAAAGGTTATTCAGGTCATGATACATACCAGCAAAGTTTAAACAAAGAGTATACAACTGATGTACGACTGTCTTCGCATTAATCAGAATATACGAATATCATAGACTAACATGAGACCGACATCACTTTCTGGGACAGCTGTGGGTCGACGTGTAGTGTGCTCTGCGAGCAGAAATGTTTCGAGACAACAGCAGAGCTCAATGCACTTGTACGTGCATATGGAAATAAGAAGACGACTCCGAACAAGTTTATGAAATATATACACATTCACCATGCATTTTATACGGCGCAAGGTTTAAAAGGCGTCTCGTATGGATACGCTTCCGAACAGACAAGTTGCCAACGACTTTTACAACCATAATTTTTTTCCTATCTTTGGTGTCTATGCTCAAGCCAGCTTCTTCAACGCCCCTCTCGATAGAGCTCCCGCAAATTTAATCATATTGATGCGATACGATGACGAAATATTGCATTGAATGGGAATGGATATAGTGTTTCCGATCCCGTTCCGTAGGTCTTTAATCTATGGTACACCTGTATTTAGTCTTGCGAATCGGAAGCGTAATTTTAGCTCGGATTACTGTGGGCAACGCAGAGCAGGTCTAAGGATTGAAAACTAGTTGTGTAGCAAAGGCAGAGATGGTAGTATATGGCTTAGGGTTTGTTGCAAACGTGTAGGATCCATAACTTCAAAGTCAAATTTACGCCTTTTAGACCTCTATCGGCTCACAACACTAAAGCTTCTAAATATTTTTTGAACAACCACAATGGTCGATGGGTGGTAGTTTCGTACCCAGACTCAAAGGTACGTAACGATGATTATCGAATACATCACGTACAGAGGGTCTGGCCAACAAGTCGATCGAAGTTGTTCTGGTGCGCCGGAATGTTGGCGCTCCAATCAGAATCGAGAGTTCGCGTGACGTCACGGTAATTAGATTCCAATAGCATTCCACACTACAGAGCCTGGTGCTTGATCGTGCGTGCGCGGCTAAGGTTGTGATATATGGACACGTGTCTAAAACGAAGGTAAAGCCATTTCATAATGGAAGGACTCATTACGAAGTACGTCTATAATCTGTCGTGAATCGCTTTCCAGCCCATCGCGTTCACCACTCTGAGACTATCATTGCGGTGGTAGCCTTTTCTCTCC
Organism: Ephydatia muelleri; assembly: GCA_013339895.1. Lineage (NCBI taxonomy): Eukaryota > Metazoa > Porifera > Demospongiae > Spongillida > Spongillidae > Ephydatia > Ephydatia muelleri. The sequence continues at coordinate 3,163,582 of JABACO010000021.1, forward strand.
GCAGCTGAAGCAAAGACAGACACACTAAAACAAACCTCACGTTTTATCGTGATGACGTACCGTTGCTATGACAACCCAAATTATCGAACAACATTCCAATTACATTCCAAGAACAACTTTCTTCGACTTGTTGGCCAGACCCTATGTACGCTGTATTGCGATAATGCTTACGTACGTGTGGGTCTGGGTACGAGACTAGATGGGTGGCGTGGTTTTGCTAGTATTCATTCTAAAGATACTAGGTTTTGTATTGGCATAAGTGAGTTGATGATCGAGTTCTTTTTACAGGATGTATCGACTTATCTAGAAAAAGGAAGTACGAAGCTGACAATGTCAAATCTACTACTCTGACTGTCCATTGTGAGTTCTGTCTGAAAGCCAGAGTGGTCAACCTGCAGCAGCAGCTGAGTTAAATGTCTGTTGGGGAGACACTTCTTCCACCTGGTATGGTTTGATCGGCTAAAATACTGTACGTTTGTAACATAACATTTATTGCACAGGTTGGTTCAGAGTAGGAAATTAGGCTTTTGGACAGGTGGGCAAAGGTCCAGATGGGATTTTGAAGTTACACTGATGTGTGGTGATTGAACATGATATGAAGTGGCATGTTCAGATAAATTGTGCATGAGTTGAGCTGCTTCTATATCAGTGGTTATTATGAATTGCAATTTGTACTGTCTAATCCGGCAATATCTACTTGGACGGCAAGCAACTGATGTCAACAGTGATTACCTTCAGCCAGATCCCTCAGTGTCTTACATCTGTTGCAGATGTCAGGAGGCTGCTGGACCTAGTAATTTAATGCTTGAAACCGGTTGTTCCGGAGCTCCGATTAACAGATTGCGAGAATCAAACAACCGCCTCAACCGGTTCCATTTCAGCAAAATAACCGCTTCAACCGGTTGTTAAAATTTTAAGCAACCACAATCGACCGGTTGATATTTTATATAGAGGAGTTGCAAGTGGCGTCGTCAAGCGCGTCTTACATATGGCAATAATGCTGGGCACGAGAAAACAATAAGCGGACGAGAGCGAACAACGGAGAGAAGGCTGGTGGTCACACTCTTCTTCAAAACGAGCTATGTACTGCTCACAACCGCCTAAATGTTCAAGCGGCTCCCAAGTATCATCCTCATGGCAAAACACTTTCCATCCTATCATAATCAGCAGGGTCAGAGTGTGTAGCATATCTTGACACACTATCCGCCATATGACCTCTTAATCATGCCAGAGGAAAGCAGTCAGTGCTGCGCTAGATGTATGGCATACCGTTAGGGCAATTAAGGACCTTAGCAAACCGTCATTTCAAACAAGCTGCTGATTCAAGCCGAACTAACCCTGGTAGCCATGCAGCATTCACACGTTTGAGTTCTTCTGAAAAGTGCGAATGCTACCATCAAGAGCATGCACTAAGAACAGCCTGTTAGCGTCAAGTTACCAACCTGCATAAGAAAATGCAAGAAGTGACTGAAGAAAGGGGGCTATCTGTACACAGCAGCTTGCACGATGATCTCGTTCAGATTATGAAGGACAACGCTGAGACTATTTGTACAGCTGTCCCACCTAACATTTGGTCATGTTTTTTTGGGAAACACAGATGCAGGCTGCTTCTTTAAAGGATGCTTAGCAGATGCAATGGAACCCTATCGTGGTGCAGTGGTGCCCCAATCTACGCCATCTGACAGGCTCAGCGTATGAGATGCTACGCGAAATTAGGACCATAACACGTCCGTCTCAAAGAACACTAAGAGACTACACTTATCACACCAAAGCAATAGTGGGATTTTCCCATGAAGTTGATCAGCAGCTTAAGATTGCTGCATACCATCCTGTGTACAAGTGTGTTTTTCTTATGTTTGATGAGATGCACATACAGGAGGACCTCATTTACGACAATTACACAGGATGGTAATTAGTTACAAGATATAAAAAATAAATTGGGGATGTAGGATTTGTACATCAGATATAGACCGCAATTGAGTAAAAAGTATGGAAACAAGGGATTACGGAAATTATTCATCCATTTATTGCATACCTACATTTAGCAGTTTTATTTTCAGGCAGCTAAATAATGTAAGTATGTAATATTTATCAGTCAATGGATGCATTTTTTCCGTAATATATGCAGGTTGTCTAACTGGGTTTGTTGACATTGGAGACATTAAATGGACACCTGGCTGACTATGATAGGCAGTTATCCAATTACGACATGAGGGACCCTCTTGCCTCATCGATGTTGGTTTTGATGGTTAGAGGACTATTCACGACACTGAAGTTTCGTTACGCTCAATTTCCATGCACTGATTTGTCAGGTACTGTGTAAGTGACTAATATTCATTGATTTTGTATAACTTGGTAGACAAACTCTTTCCTGTTGTGTGGAATACTGTTTCCCATTTGGAAAATCTAGGCTTCACAGTTCATGCACTAAGTTGTGATCGTTTGTCTGCTAACAGAAAGTTTTCCAAGCTGCATGATGCAGGGTCAGAAGCACTGGTGCACAGAGTTGTTAACCCCTATGCTCAAGATGGTGAGAACCGTTTAATTTTTTTCCTGTTCTATCCACCACACTTGATGAAGACTGTCAGAAATTGCTGGGTACATCCCAAAAGTGGGTAGATGTGTTTGCTCAGAATGTCTTCTAATGCAATTGTCTCCTACATGTACTAGTATAATGGAATGCCAATATCTGATGGAACTGTATACAAAAACAGGGCACAAGCTGATGACACTGGATAAGCACTTATACCGAACCTTAGGTATGAGCACCTACACCTCACAAGTTATGCCAAGATGTGAGTTGACCTTGTTGCACAAGTAAGTGTGCTTTATGTTTTTGTGTTAGAGTGTATTAAAGGAATCTGTAGCATGCATATGCATGTGTGTGATAAATTATTGTGATGTCAAATCGTAATAACTACGCATGCAGTGATATGGTGCCGGTGTGTGGGGTAGTGATGTGTGTGAGAGGCATGTTGATTTCTAAATGCTCGTAATATGCCCTGACTTTCACCTCTTTTGAATATTTCTTTTCGTATGCTTACCGATCACAAATCCATCACACATGTGGTATATCTACCATCCGTACAGTACCTGACCTCAATGACTGGGTAAGTTGTCGCGTGGTCCCTTTATGTCACATCGCACTTGATAAATGCACAATGCGTGCGCGGGAGAACACAAACACACCGCCAGCTCTCTTGCCTGTGTGCACTAGGTGTGACCCATACTGTAGGCAACAATGGGTTAAATTTCTGGCTGCTGGTCAGGTATGATACCAGGGTGTCGTTCATACTCTGGGCAACAATGGGTTAAATCCCTGGCCGCTGGTTAGGTGTGATACCTGGGTGTTGTTCACCTGCATGTTAGTTTACAATATGAAGAAGTTGGTTGAGACCTTCTGTCCCAGTGCACTCACTTCCCCACATGCATACCATCTGACAAATTAACAGCTGCAAACAGAGAATAACAATACATGTGTACTTGTCTAGTGGTACAATATGAATATGATACTGAACATATCCAGATAGTCTCGTACCAAGACCCAGATTCCCAACAGCTGCGGGTGGATTATACTGTTTACAGTGATAATCATTTACGTCATGTTGGTCTGGGGACAAGACTAATATCCAGGTGCAGTACAATGTAGGTAAACTTCTACCAATACAATATTCTCAGCCATTGGCACGGGCTCTTTTTGTATGCTATATAAGGTTGCTTAACCCCCCTCACACCCCACTTGACCAGGGACTAGGGATTTCATTATTGCCCAGAGTAATTAATACATGTATTTTTCCTCCCCCTCCCAGCTTGTCACTTGTTTTGTAGTGGTGATCTTTGCTCCTTTCTCGAAAGGGTCGTGTATACTGGATCAACTGCTGTGTAAGCAAAATACCAAGTGAGTGTACATGTGTCATGGGTGTGTTGTGCCTGCTGTGTGGCTATTGTATGTGTATGTTTTGTCTATGACATTGCCCTTGCCACCAAAAACCAACCCATTGGTAATGTACACATAAGATGTATTTACCCTCTCTCTCCTCCTCAGTAGGCCTTTACATTATCATAGAATCATCCAATGTGACCTTCTCGTTTTCCTGTTGAAAACACAACACTAAGATGTGCTCATCATTGGAATATTGATGAACATGTGAATTATAAAACTGTTGTATAATTCTTATTGGTTTCTTGTAATGTGTCAAGACACTTGTCACATGCAATTATTTTTGCATGTCAGTTTTAGATGTTGTTGGCCCAAACGTTGGGCTAACCAAGATTTTTTGTTTTAATAGCTATCTCAAATGGCTCTTATTATTCATTGCTGTGGTAGCTAGATAAAGATTTGCTTGTGAGGAATTTCCAGCTAAAGGGGGCAATGCAGAAACATTGTGTCAGCAGGTAGCAACAACATACATATTCATTCATAGTAATTCTGCACTCTGATATGATCTGATCGATGATTCCATTATTGACAGTCCAAATGATCATGCATTTGTGAGTATACTCACCTATGCATGATCACATGACACATGTGCACACTCACACATATATATGTTATGTACACACACATGCACACAATGGTGTACTTTAGGGTTAACACGGGCAAAATGACTTGGCCATGTTAACTTGGGGTGGAGCACCCCCCACAAACCTGGTTAGCCAAGCCTGGACTGGTCAGCATCCTGGCTTGGATACACACATGCATGTGCACATACACTCACACATGCATAGACACATACACCCATACACACACAATCACATATACATATGTGTGCATGTGGGAGTATATGTTTATGCATGTGTGAGTGCATATGTACACATCATGTGGGTGTGAAAGTGTGTATGCTAATGTGTGAATGTGTGTGCATGTGGTGTATGCATGTGAGTATATGTGTGTACATCATGTGGGTGTGAATGTATAAACTCACACATACATGGGTCATACATGCACGGAATTGTGTTGGCATTCCGCTCTAAAGACCCCTCAACGAATGCCGCAGTGAAAAACTGCAACATCCGTGGAAGGCTCCCTCGATTTTATTGAGCGGAATGCCATGTAGGTGTTTCACGGGTAACAATCTCATTGCCGAGTTTTCAGACTATTTGGCAGAACTTTCTTCATTACCATTTTAATGCCAAAACATTTCCTATTTGCTCGCCTTTAGATTTATATATTGAAGTCCGTGTTAATACATGTATCGATTGCAAGAAAAGTTTTTCAGCGCTATACATGCACGCATACATGCATATCGCTCTTGACCGTGTGATCCTATACTTCCTTATTATTACCAGGCTTATCTTCGTCATTCGCCTAGCTTACCAATTTGTCATCAACGTTATTTCCACTGAAGTTTAGCCTGATGTTCTGCCAGTATAGAAAGATCTCTACGCGTGGTTCAGACGCTATTTGCTGGTTAAAAGAATTGCTTTAAGTGTCTAAAATAGTCCATCCTTCCTCGTGTGAGTGTCCATGTTGCCTTGAGCTCTAGCTATGGAGTACGCCTAGCCTCCATGCACGGTGCACTCTATAGAATGCACGCTACCAAGGTACCATGTGTACTCTAGATTCAGGTGGATCATTTGTGTAATTTGCGCAAGTGCATGCATGCTTGAGAGAGAAAGCCTATTGATCTATATATCTGTATAACAAATCAGTGTGCTTGTAAACGGCCAGCCACTAATAATGGTATCTGTAAAAGCAAATCGTTAGTCCAATGCGCATGGGGCTTGACTGGACTGCCAGACAACACTCGGCGCATGCGCACAAAGTAACCTATTAGCGGAAGGTTTTTACACAACAAGTCAAATAGCCGTGTTTTATGAAGGAGGATACTTGCTATCTCGCTAATCCAAGTTGATAGCTATAGATCCCAATTTTGTTGGCTGCATGACGCGCGTATCATATGTATACATGCGTAAGGCATGCAGACATCGTTTATGAAAGGTTATTCAGGTCATGATATTTATAAGCAAAATTAAAACAAAGAGCATACAACTGATGTACAATTGTCTTCGCATTAATCAATGGAGGAGTGTATGATTTCATGAGCTTGATTAGTGGATGTTTTGAGGACGCTTCCTATAAGGTAAGCTGCCAAATTAGAACGGGTTGGTTTTATTGGAACGGGGAGGTCCAAAATGGTAGAACACTAGAGGTAGGGGTTTGAAACCAATTCTATGTATCAGTACACAAAGAAGAATGAGATTCAAACCCCTACCTCTAGTCTTCTACCACTTTGGCCCCCCGTTCCAATAAAGCTAACCCGTTCTAATTTGGCAGTTTACCTTAGATGAAAAAGAAATCAGTGCATAGTTCTATAGTTCGTCGTTCACTTTCTTTCCTAGAAACTTCATTATTCGCTCCACGTAGCAAGAATCCTAACTTATAAAAGCGGCCTGCATACATATGCATTGGAGTACATAAAAACCCGCAGGCAGGCACATTTCTACGTAACGATGTATACACAAAAACTTGTGCCTCTAGGCTCTCTACTGTTTCTGATATGCGAACGTTGAGTAGCGCTCACTAGACAAAGAAAGGTGCGTGTGTTTATGAAATTCTCCATTGCCTCCCTGTACAATTATTTTATTACCCGTTCCCGTTTTACGGATTCAAATTATTCATGCATGTCCGCAATTTCTGTGGATTTGCTGGAGAAACAGGTTGCCTGCATGCAGTTCTAATTCTAGTCGAGCTCTTCTACGTTAATTTTGCATGATTTGTTCAGTTGTATATATATATTCCATAAACTTTGTTTGGAGTCTTCTTCTTATTTCCACATACACCTACAACTGCATTGAGGTCTGCTGTTTTCTCGAAACCATTTTACCCGTAGGGCCAACTACACGTCAACCCTGCTGCCCCAGAAAGTGATGTCAGAGTCATATTCGTATATAAGCCAAAAATTATTGATCATAACATGTCATACATACGTATATGAAATGGTACATATTTAATAGTGCCAAGTTAAAGCTAGCTAGTATCCGATTGAAGTATGTCGCGAGCGTATCGCCATGTCTGCCATGATGCTCAGATAAAAACAGGTCATCGCGTATGTGACACCTGAGTTTAGAATATTTTCTCCATTATGAGAATAATTGGTCTAACTCACGTACGTATTGACTTAGAAATAGCCATAAACTCCATTCTGTGGAAATAGAAATGAGAAGCAAACTAGCTTAAAGATGCTCTGCTTTAAGCGTTATTGACGCGCGGGCATGCCACGGAGAGTACCAGGCCGCTAGGTTTGGCTGACGTGAGTTGCGAGGCGAATGCCACATAGCCGGGAGGTGCGGTTTTTCAGAATGTTTTAACTTTAATACGAATGAGCGGCATAATATAGAATCGCGCTGTAAGCCGTACCAAGCTTCCACATTTGAAGTCTGCATAAGTCATAAGTCGATGCTATACCAGTATGCTCATTGGGGTTATACGTTCAAAATTAAAATAGCACTTCTACTTAACGACGTGAGTTCTGCACATCCTGGAGCACTGCGGCAACTACGCTGTATATAGAAATGTCTTCTGCATTCAGTACGTTATAGACCATCAATCGACTAGAGGGTAGGTCAGTGTGGTGCTTGTTTGATTCACACATGAGAAGTTAACCCACTCCCCCTTCTTTATGTAAGCTTTTATTAGCATTCTAAATGCTTGTGATGAGCCCTTATTGAGTGGATTAGGTGGAGATTTTTATACTATGTGTAGTCTAGCCGAGGTTGGTGCTGACTGCTGTCTTGTTCCTTGCATTTATTGTTGGATTCATGTATATGCCCATAGGTGTTTAGTATGGCAACCGTGTCTGGGGCATTTGGAATGATACAATAATAGGTACTGAACATTTGATGTGATTGAGAATTAAGATTTAGTTCATTGCGAATGTTTGGTGCGTGCAGTTTAATGAAGTAGTGAGATGTGATGTTCAATATTTAGTATACCCCATACACATCCACTAACAATGTATCGTACAATTATAATATAAAGTAGGGTAGATAGGGCAAGAATTAGAATTAAGAGCAACATCCATGCTCATTTATGCATGTGGTATGCTTGTACAAAATCCACAAAACTCATACTTCCCAGCATATCACAAAAGTAATTAAATATGCTTCTCAAGTTTCCATTGAAACAAAATATTTTTGTCTCCCATGCAGCTGAAAACACCCATGCCACCAAATGAGATGTTGTGGTGGCTCAACATAGCATTTGCATGGTGTTACTGTTAAGGTTACACATACGCACACACCCACATGCACATACATTCATATACACACACAGACACACCCCCATGATGTACAAACACATATACTCCCACATATGTGTGAGTTATGTACACACATGCACACATCCACACAATTCGCACCCACATGATGTACACACATGCACTCACACATTCGCACATTCACACATTCACACACACACACATTCACACCCACATGATGTACAAACACATATACTCGGGTAACAAAACTCGTTGTGTTCTTTTTGACACATTGATTAAACCAGACGTTGCCAGGTGGAATTGGGGCTAAAGTACAAAGAGCTACAAAACAGTGCACTCTTCTGGATTCTCCCGTCCCAATCCATTGACCAATTAATGAATCAGATGAGCTGGACATGTATGCCCATGCGTGGTGTGGTGCGAGGGGCTTCTTATTGGAGTTGTTCATGAGATCGGTGTGTATGTACATAGCTGCGTGATTCAAGATATAATTATGCATAACCCTCTACAACGCTACATGGTGGCAGCGGTGCTACTCTTACCCGTCGTTCATTTTACTGTTCTGCTGGTTTGGACGCCGTACTCCTACCTATAACAAAGGAATGGCGACTTTTCAGGGACTCCACCCGAAAACTTTAGCTTCACGCATCCCGAAGAATGGCCAAAGTGGATTCGTCGCTTCAAGCGATTTCGCCAGGTGTCGGGGCTGGACGCGAAGGAAGAGGCAACCTCATCTATTGCATGGGCGACGAAGCCGATGATATCCTACGGTCATTCGGCTATCTGCGGCTGACTCAAAAATATACAGGGTCGTAAAGGACAAATTTGAGTCTCATTTTGTCCCACGGAGAAACGTTGTATTTGAAAGAGTGAAGTTTAATCAAAGGAGACAAGAAGATGGGGAAACAGTGGATGCTTTTGTAACGGATCTTTACCGGTTGGGTGAATTTTGCGATTATAAGGTGCATCAAGATGAATTGATTAGGGACAGAATAGTGGTGGGTATTCGGGATTCACATCTGTCAGAAAAATTGCGGATGTACCCTAAACTTACCTTAGAGAAAGCAATAGCACAGACTCGGCAGGTGGAAAGCGTGAAGAATAGCAGGCATTGATTCGATGCGGTCAGTCTCAACCCCTGCCTGACAGCATTCTCGTGGTAGACAGCAGCAGCAGCCTTCACGTACAAAAGGAGCACAACCGGCAATACGGAAGTCAATGCACATGGGACACAAAGTAAATGTCCGAATTGTGGGAAAGGGTTTCCACATGATTGCAGTTATTGTCCAGCAAGAAGTGCAACTTGTCACGTAATAAATGTGGAAAACTTGGGCACTTCCAGGCTGTATGTAGGTCATCGACAAGAGTGAGGGAGGTGTTATTTTGACTTCAGAAATATTGGATGCAGTGTACGTACGTAACCTTGCTGACAATAGAACGGGAAGAAATGATTCTTGGTTGGTGACTTTGCAATTCAATGGACAACCTGTCACCTTGAAGCTGGATACAGGCGTTGATGTGACAGTTATACAAATGGGTGTGCTAAGCCGCCAGAGGGAGACAAAGACACTTTACCCAGCTCGGAAACGACTGCATAGTCCAAATAACCAGGAGTTGCCAGTAAGAGGGTGTCTTAGAGCTACCCTGGCATACAGGAATGCTACAGTTGTTGAGAAGTGAATGTGGTGTCAGGGCTGCATACCCCATTACTAGGTAGACCTGAAATAGAGTCCTTGGGTCTGATTACACGAGTTGCTAGCATTGGTCTTACAGGAGATCAGATACCTGTACAGTTTCCTAGCCTGTTCAAGGGACTGGGGAAGTTGAAGGGAGAATACACAATTTGACCCAGAGAAGGAGCGTGCCCCTTTGCTTTGATGACACCTATTATAGGCGAATTGCCATACCACTCCTGCCTAGAGTTAAAACAGAGCTTGAGAGGATGGTGCAATTGGGGGTGATCTCTCCTGTCGAGGAACCCACTGAATGGTGTGCTGGGATGGTAATAGCTCAAAAAGCCAATTGTTCTGTGCGGATTTGTGTGGACTTGTCTAGACTTAATGAAAGTGTCTGTAGAGAGAGACATCCACTTCCAGTTGTGGAACAAGCATTGGCCCAGTTAACAGGTGCAAAGTTGTGTTCTAAACTCGACGCCAACAGTGGATTCTTGCAGATCCCATTATCACCAGAATCTGCTTTACTCACAACATTTATCACACCATTTGGGCGGTTCTGTTTTCATCAGCTTCCATTCGGCATCACATCTGCCCCAGAACATTTTCAAAAACGGATGCTCTCAATTCTCTCTGGTGCAGAGGGAGTGCTGTGCATTGTGTGATGGATGATATTCTGGTCCATGGCAAGACTCAAGAAGAACACGATAGTGGTCTACAGGAAGTTCTTCAGAGAACCCAACGTTCTGGTCTCACCCTAAATAAAGAGAAGTGTTTCATTTCCTTACCTGAAGTAAAACTTCTTGGTCAGGTTATCGATAGTGAGGGAATCAGACCGGATCCTGATAAAGTAGTGCGATTCGACAGGTTCCAGAACCAACATGGGAGACGTTCTTAGGTTTCTCGGCATGGCCAATCAGCTAAGTTAATTTTCACCCAACCTTGCAGAGAGAACACAGCCTCTGCGAGATCTACTGTCAAAGAGAAATATGTGAATTTGGGGAGAGCCACAAAAGAAGGTCTTTCAAGAAGTAAAAGAGACCTTGAGTACAAGACCTCTGTTGGCTTTCTTTGATCCAGTTTGGGAGACAATAGTTTCTGCAGATGCTTCCTCCTTTGGACTTGGTGCGGTGTTGTTGCAGATGCAGCTGAATGGGGCGAGTTGCATCCTATAGCATAAGTGTCCAGGGCCATGACACCTACAGAGAAATGATATGCACAAATTGAAAAAGAAGCTCTAGCTTTGACGTGGGCACGTGAACGATTCTCTGACTATTTGATCGGCTTGCAATATCACCTTCAGACAGATCATAAGCCTTTAGTACCGCTCTTAATTCAGTAATAAGAACTTGGATGAACGGCCAATACGGGTTCAACATTTTTGACTGCGTCTGATGCGGTACTCATTCACGATTTCCCACGTAGCAGGCAAAGATTTAGCAATTGCAGATGCATTGTCTTGTGTCCCATTCTCAGAGCACACTGCAGATGATTTACTACTACAGAAGGAAACAAGTGCTTTTATAGATATCATGATGGAGAATCACCCCAAGTCAGAGAAGCTAGGTGGATTCGAAGGCAGCAGGAGGTGGATGCAGTAATCAAACAAGTCGCTAGGTACTGCTTGGATGGATGGCCTGAAAAGAAATAGCTGCCAAGGACCAGTAAGAGCCTATTCTTATGTGTCGGCTGAACACACAGTTGTGAAAGGTTTACTGATGAGAGATAATCCAGTATCCATGAGGTCTGAAATGTTAAAAAAAATCCATGAAAGACATCAGGGCATAACAAAATACCCGTTAGTCCGTTTGGTGGTCATGATTGTCAAAACAAACAGAAGAGCTAGTGCAGCGGTGCCCAACATGTTGTAATGAGCAGATACAAAGAGCAGAACCTTTGTTGACAACACCTTTACCTACTTTGCCATGGCAGAGGGTTGCCATGGATATTTATGAATGGAAAGAGTGTTGCTATCTCCTTATGGTAGACTATTATTCAAAGTTCATAGAGGTGACCAGGTTGGGAGGTCTGTCAACTGAGGCAGTGATAGTAGCAGTGAAAGTTTTTTTTTTGCAAGGCATGGCATGCCGGAAGAGGTTGTTCTGATAATGGTCCTCAGTTTTCTTCAAGAACATTTCAGAGCTTCAGTAGGGAGTATGGTTTTGAACACATCACTAGCAGCCCACTTTATCCACAGTCCAATGGGGAAGCAGAGAGGGCAGTAACAACAGTGAAGAGTCTATGGAAAATAGAGAAAGATCCATTTTTGGCCTTGCTGATTTACCGTGCGACTCCCCTTGAAATAGGTTACTATCTAGATGAATTGCTCATATGTAGGAGACTCAGAACCACTTTGCCTATGATTCAGGAACAGGGAGTCCCCAAACTTCCTGATCCTACGGTACTGTAAAAAAAAATGACGAAGTAGAAGGGGGACAAAAGAAGAATTTTGATGCGGATCATGGAGTAAAGATGCTTCCAACACTGCACCCAGGAGATACAGTGTGGATTTTGGATCGTTACACTATGGGGAGGGTTGTGAAAGAGACCACTCCACGATCCTTTGTGGTGGAGACACAAGAAGAGAACTTCAGACGAAATAGGCATGGTTTAGTCCTTATGTCAAAAGACCAGGATGGGGGAGGAGGGGATATGTCAGTGGACAAGGAAACTGCAGACAAACTGGGCAGACAAGGAGCGGAGGACGAGCGAGATAAATTGAGGGATGCAGCGGAAGGGGATAAGCAAGTGGACACAGAACTAAATAGGAAACCTCAAGATAAGGAAGGGAAAGACGAGGTGGAAGGTGATAAGCAAGTGGACTCAGAGATATCAAATACGGAACCTCAAGATGAGTAAGAGAAAGATGAAGACGACCTGGAAAAGGTAGAAGACCCAGTGACATGTGATCCTAAAGATACTCACACAGAGAGGCAAGCACCAAGGATGGAACCCAAAGAAGAGCATGTAACAAGAACAAGAAGTGGTAGAATATCTAGACGGCCAGACTATTATTGAACTTATAAAGGGGGATGTAGTAGTAGACTAGGACATGTATGCGCATGCGTGGTGTGGTGTGGTGCGGGGGGGGGGGTCTTATTGTAGTCGTTCCTGAGATCGGTGTGTATGTACATAGCTGCGTGATTCAAGATACTATTGTACATACGGTACAACGCTACACTGTTGGTGTGGAAAGTAATAATGAGCAGCAAACTGCATGTTGGAGATGACATTCTACAAGGTGCGCCGGCACATCGTGGATCATCCAAGGCGCTATCCTTTGCGAGAAGGACGTCTCCAAGATCTACCTCCAGAAATGAAGGGGCTCATATTCCTCAGCTCATCTATACAGGCATGCATGCACATGCAGAAACGCGCAGCTCCGAGTTCTTTTGTACTTATATGCAACGTATTTTTTTATGTCAGTTCCTTTCTACACTCTGAACAAATGTGCAGACCATCCCCCATCGGCTGTATTATAGGATTTTTCGTTTTAATTTTGCTGGTACACCAATGAATGCATACACACGTGCGCGCAATGCAGTAATTAAGCTGTCGACTGGAATGTTAACTTTTACGTATCGGTTCATTCATTTTAGACAAGCTCAATGGTTCATTAGACTTTGTTTTGTTTTCGTCCGGAGGAGTAGCCAACAGGAGGTATGGGCCTTGACTTTCTAGTGCTGGTTGACGTCGGCGTTCGAGTAGCGGTCCCAGGTTGTCTCAGGTTAGCCATATAGTTGCCTTTTTAAATATATATATTGTGTTTCTCTCTTGCACTGGCTGAAACCAAGGCCGCTATAAACAGCAGCAGAACAACTTGAATAAGAAATCTCATCCTTGCTTTTCCGAAAATAAATTGATAGAGCTTTCAATACAGATTAGTGAGATGGCAAGTATCCCTTTATAGACCGACCATCTATTTTGTCGTGTAAAAAATTTAATATGTACGCATGCGCCACATGTCGTCGGCTAGCCAAACCACAATTTAGACTAAATGAAGCGCAATTAATATTTTGCTTTTAAAATAGGCTAAATATATCTTTTCATTTACTATTATTAGTGGCCGTGGCGGGCACCTCGAAACGCAGTTATCATGCCACTGATCTGCTGCACTTGTATAAATGCATTGTAACCTAAAGAAAAACAAAAGCAAGGCTGTAGCTCTGTTTCTCTCAAACTCCTTGCGCAAATCACGCACAAAATGACTCTATATAGTAAACCCTCGGTACCTGCCTGGGTAGCGTGCATTCTAAAAGTGAAAAAGGCAGCCTAACCTGGAGCAGGCATGAATGATTCCTAGCGCATAACCGGCAGTTGAAATCGCTAGAAAGTGAAACTGATTCAAAATTTTACATGCAGTTACAATTGACTTCAATGCGAGCGCCGCATTCGTTGGTCAGTTACTTCATCCAAACGCAGCCAATGTCGACGACTGCATTTATTCCTTGCTACAATGAATCCTTATAGATTCGCGGCACAGCCGTTACAAGGTATATGTACAGGCTAAGATTCTGAATTGCACCTGCCGCAGGATTCAAATGCATGATCACATAGAAAAGGACAACAACCATTATATTACGTATCAATATGTCTGTATACACATGTAGCTAACTGGTGCTGACATGGGTCCTAAATAAACCCATCAGCACTCTTCACCAGCAGATCAGTCGTAACTCGTTGTGAAAGATGACTTCGAAAAAAGGTCATAAGGTCCTATTTACATGTATCCTAAACAGGTACAATCATAGACAATATAATTCGCAATAATTATGGTCATTGCCTTCTGGAGAGTTTCTAAATAATATTATGCTAGACTATTGTATTACTTTCAAATAATCAGTCGTAACATATACATTTCACAAGTGCGCTTCATATATGGAGAAATCAGCGGTCAACGTCGATCGACAGTGGCGGTTTGCGAATTCACGACATAATTCTTTCCATAGACAAAGTATGGTGCCGTTCAATACCAAGCACACCAGATTTTTGCCAGCTTAGCTCCACAGAGATTGTTAATACAGTACAGTTGACATGTTTGATTGTTAAGTATGTCAACATATTTTTTCTATTTATCGTTAGGATTGTCCTAACATTATCTAAAATGTCCATGAAGTCAAATGGGTGAGTTATTCATCAATATATTCCAAGGTCTATTATGTCAAAACCTTTAAGATCTGTTGCTTATTCCAGAGAGAAGCATATTACTGATGCATCAAACAACTATTTTACGCTTTTAAACCTAGGCGTTTTTATTTGAAAATTCGCATCCATCCTTCGAAGAAGTATTCCACATACCTTCTCTGTCAAGGCTAGCCCGGTGTCGGAGGATTGGGTGACTCCCCCCCCGGATACAATGACCCCCGGTCACTCTATCCTAGGATAAAGTGACCCCCTGGTCACTCTATCCTAGGATACAGTGACCAGGGGTGACCCCTCCCAGTGCTAATAATCTATACACAAGAATTTTGAGCATTTGTTCAAACGATGGATGGTTTTGATGACATCCATAGGTTTTTTGACGAAGACCTATCAAATGGAATGGAAAAGATTGAAAGCGCAACTTCCGACGAAAGGTTCATTTGGTTTGTCCGCATGAACGACGAAAGGTAGATGTGATTTGTGGACACAAATCTTGGTATAGGCCGCCCAAATGCGAAGGTCGGGTCACGTGAACAGAGAGTAGGATGGTAAGAATTGGCTGTGTAGTCCTGATGCATAACATTGTTTTATAAGAAAAACAGTTAAAACACACTTAAATGTTAATAATACTGTGGTTAAGTAGGAAGTACAACCTTGATTCTCTCACTGAATATGAGCTTACAGTTAGGAACCCACTCTCATTCCCAAATCCCCATTTGTGAAATTATGAGAAATGAAAAGACAGGTTGCTTGTAAAATTATATCAATAACGTTGGCTCTAGGAACCTACTACGGCAATGTAAAATGATGCATGAAATTATATGTATTTCTGCATCTTATATTATATAGGCTACAAACGGCTTCAATTGTGAAGCAGGCATATCATTATTATAGAAGTTGCTCTCGAAAAGAAGCTAAGTTGCACCAGGAATGGAGAATCTGTATCCGATCAGACGAGGAACGGCAAATATATCCTTGAGGCTTGCCATTGCTCAAACATAGGCTATTTTATTAACCTTAAATTCCATATAATGCACAATTGATCATTCAGTGCTAGTTGAATGAATTTTAGTTATCGAGAATTTGGACTGTCAATTTGAATTTAGTGAAACTACAAGAACTTCTAGAGAAATATTCATAGTAAAATATTCATATACCCGGTGTCCACAAAAGAACGCAATGCTTTTGAACGGGAATAACTTTTGATAGGAGTATGAAAAAAAATCTAATATTAACAACTGGAGGTTAGGCAAATGTGTTTACATCATTTTATTAACGACGCTTAATTAAACTTAATAAACACAACAAATTAATAACTCTAAAGGTGAAACCATGTTTAGACACCCGTTTCGAAGCCAGAAAAAAATGATCATATTTTATTTCACCTCTTAAACTGAAAGTAAGATGCAACAACTATTTAACCTCGGTTACGCATGCGCACTAGTTACACTTCATTGCAAACGCAGGTCCCGTTCCAAGACTAGTGACACAACCATTGACGCACCGCATTAGCTCCACCCCTTGCACATTATCACGTGCCACTGAGCTCCACCCCACAATCGTCCCTCGAATTGCGTAATTCTGAATTGTTTATTCAGCGAATAGCCCAATAAAGATCTAAAGCTATCCTTGTGAAATCATAGGTACTAGTAAATAGCCGTACCTGCGGCTGCTTATCTCTCGCTTTTAGAAATGAACTAGCCGTACTACTACCTCTTCGTAAAAGAAAACATACACCCGACCGTAGTTCATTCATACAGGTGGTGCGCACCAATTAGCGTTCTCGAGATCGAGATTCGCCTTACGTAGTACAAAACCACACTGGAGAATGTCTTTGATGCAAATGGTTGGTGAGTTAAATTTTTTTCTCCTCCAACTAAATGCTGCGCGCTTTCAAAAACAGCATGCGCCCTCGATATCGGCTATTAAATGCACGCAGAAAGCATTTTAACGACTGTTACACATATCAATTACGGGAATACTCCAAAAAATGTTTTCTTCTTCTCATTAGCTGCAATGAAATCTTTGGCTATGGCGGTCAAATCTATTGCATCAGTCATTTCCTTGTGACAATGGACTAAAAGAATGTTATTCAGTCTGCTTTGAGTCATAGTTGATCTCAAGTAGGTTTTCAACCTTCTTAAGGCTGAAAATGACCTTTCTGCAGTAGCAGTCGATATCGGAATAATCATGAAGATTTTTA
The DNA here is from genome assembly GCA_013339895.1 of Ephydatia muelleri. NCBI lineage: Eukaryota > Metazoa > Porifera > Demospongiae > Spongillida > Spongillidae > Ephydatia > Ephydatia muelleri. The sequence goes on from JABACO010000021.1 coordinate 3,180,819, forward strand.
CTAACTTTACCACTTCGGAAAATACACCTAATGGTAATGGTGAAGATGATAGTAATTCAGCTATCGTTGAGATACTACTAACACTTTTAAGGTGCATGAATGCGGGTGTTGATTTCAGTTCCTTAACAAGATCTGGAAGCATGTTCAACTGCCTTAATAATTTTATAGCATCTAGATCCCTTTCATAAAATTTAAGCAGGTCTTTGTCAATTTCTATTGAACCAGGTATGTTCCAATTAGCAGCTTGTAGAAGTAGTCTTTCAATTGCCAGTGGTATCTTGAGGGATGCTTGGTCAAATCTTCTCACTAATTCATTTACTACAACATCAATGACTTCAAAGTATATCTTCCTATAGTATTCTAGAGGAGTTTCAAATATATGAGGTTCACTGTCACTATCTATCCTTCTTGGTGGCCGCCTAGCACGAGGGAGACATGGAGGATTTGTTAAGGTGTTTGAATCATTTAGGCAGTTTTGATCAAACAAATTGTATGCCTCACCTGTGCGCTGTCTCTCCAAGCTTCTACGTGCCACATTCACTTGTCCTACAGCATCCTGCAATATGACAGTTTTGCTTTGAAGAAGTAATGACACTTCTTCTGTTATAGCAAAAACAAGATGGCTTAACCTGAAACCAAAGTATGTTTGAAATAATTCAAGCTGTGTCATAACTCCTCCAGATCATCGGCCATAATCATCATGGCTAGTAGTGTTCACATATCTAAATGCATGAATTAAAGTTTCATAATTCTTCAGAATTGAGTCCAAAGCTAAGCCCTGGAGCTTCAGGTGAGAATTCCTTTTGGCATTTATCAAACACAAGAGAACACTTTGGAGAGTATAGTATTAATTGAAGCATTTCACCTACTAAACCCAGACAGTCTCTAACAATAGTACATAACTTTGCTGCACCTTGCAAACAAAGGTTCAAAGAATGTGCTAATCAGTGCACCTGAAGTGCTGCTGGTTCTATCTGCCTCAGCTGTGTAGCAACCCCAGTTAAATGTCCCATCATCACTGAACAACCATCATACCCCTGACCTCTGCACTGTGAAATAGACAAGAAACAGCGTACTAAAACATCTTTGATTGCAGTGCTGATTGAAGTTGCATCAGTTTTTTCAACATGGACCATTCCAATGAGATCTTCATGGATTAAAAATTCTGAATCAATCCACGAATGCAAATACTAAGCTGTTCTTGGTTACTAATATCCCTAGTTTCATCAGTCATTATGGAAAATATAGTATAGAGCACAATAGCTCTCTGAGTAATGTATTTCCCAATAATGAAATGCATTCATTTACAATGTCATGAGATAGATATTCAGAATTTTTTAACCATATCTTTAAATCTTTATCATCTTCAGATCCTAGTTGCAATAACTGTTCCAAATTTCCATCAAACTTATCATGACCTCTTTTTGCTAGTCCTTGTCTTAACAACATTCTGAGAGATGATAATTGTTTTAAAAGCATTGACCTTCTCATCTGTTGTAATTTTTTTAATTCAGTGTTAATTTGCTCATTAATACCAGGAACTAACCACCTTATAAATTTGAAAATGGATTCCTTATGACCAGCACTTCTTTGATGTGCATCAAATCTTTGGATAGCCTTTTCCAATTACTAAAACCATCTCTGATGAATGCAGGTTCTATGTTTTTGCTTAAACATAATTCTTTTTGTTCATAATAGACCCTGCAATAGAAGCAAAATGCCTTCTTGGTTGTAATGCATAATGTGAGCCAAGGATAATCCTTGTACCACTGAACTTGAAAAGATCGATATCCATTTTTCTCCCCAAACTTTTGCTTTGTTTCTAACAAAATCATTTCATCTTGAGAATGGTGATGTGCTTCCTTCTGTCCACAGCATTCTGCTGCACATATTGGGATATCTGTTGTACTATCATCAATAGGGCTACATGTATAGGGATCATTAAATATGCACCTCACATGCACAGCTGATAATCAACCTCTACTTGATACCTTGTTAGGCCTTCAATATTCGTTGATGATATTGATGGTGAAGGTGGAGAGATGAATTTTGTGCTACTGCATGCTGAAACAGTTAGTGCCTCATAAAGATTATGCTCATGTGAGGGACCTTGGTTAATGTTGAAGGTTGCGTGTCCATGCAATATAAGCAACTTAAATTAGTGTGTATACATATGAAAAAATAAAAGTCATACCTGGTTGGTCCTGATCATGGCACACCTTGGTTAAAGCTTCGTCAGCATCGCTTTCTTGGATAATACAAGAAATAATCACAATCAGCATGGGTAAATGGTACAATTTTAATACCTGCAAGCACATTATTGGATGACGATGAATCATCTGCACCCTTGCTGTTAATACCTAGAAACATTAAAGGAGTAATGGTGTTGAGGGATTACGGATATCATGATAGTGGATTACCTTTACAAGCTTTCTTAGAAAACAATGTATATTTTGCTGACGTTTCATCTCTCTTCAGGAGTAAATCTCTTTCTTTGTTACAGTATTAGTATATTTTAATAATCGGTCAACTACGTTTGGCTCTGGCGGTGGCCCGGCCTTTGACCCTCTGCAGTGCTCAAACGGCTATCGTTATTATTATGCAGAGTAGCTATAATTTCAGGTGATCGATTAAAACGAACTAGCTGATGGATACACACACACACACACACACACACACACAAAAACACACACACACAAATACACATGAACCCACACATCACACACAACACACACAAAAACACACACACACAAACAAAAACACACACACACATACAAACACACACACAAAAACACACACACACAAACACACATGTACTCACACATCACACACACATACACATACACACAAAAACACACACATACAAACACACAAAACACACAAACAATGGATACTCCAAACACTCAAGGCTTTTGAACCAACACATACACATCACATACCAATAACCTAAATGTAATAGTTTGTTGTAATTACATTACTGACTTAAACGTACACTCTTACTAGTGTCTGATGCAGGGCCTTAAGAACGATCCCACTTGATACATGCATGCATGCGCAGCTACGCAAATTCACATGCCATATTAATCATCTCAAAACACCTACCATCGTGTCACACCCCACCCAGTTATTAAAAATATTTCTCTTAATAACCATAATATAACATCCCTACACACACAAACACACAACACACGCCCACACACACAAACACACAACACACGCCCACACACACAAACACACACACATAAACACACACAAACTAAAACACACACAAACAAAAAAAAAACACACAAGAACCTCATACAAATATGCACAAGCACACACAAACATGCACACAAACACACAAACACAAACACACACACAAACACACACACGCAAACAATGGATACTCCAAAAACTCAAGGCTTTCAAATCAACACACACATCACATACCAAGAACCTAAATGTAATTCTTTGCCATAGTTTGGATGTAATTGATTATAATCCCATTTCTGACTTAAACGTACACTCTTACTAGTGTCTGATGCAGTGCCTTAAGAACAAACCCACTTAATACATGCAAACTACGCAATAGCTAATCATCTCTACCACAGAACTATTCTAAATAACCTTAAAACATTACATCCTTACACACACATACACACACAAACACAAACACACACACAAACACACACACACACACAAACACACACACAAACACACACACAAACAAAAACACACACAAAAACAAACAATGCACACAAAAACACAAACACACAAAAACAAACAATGCACACAAAAACACAAACAACACACACAACAACAAACACACAAACAAACATACACATACAAACACACACACATAAGCACAAACTGTATTTCAATTTCACTTAACATAATAATCAAGCTATTTATCAGAATTTTTCTAGCAGTAGTAAGTTGTCTTCTCGCCAAATATTATGGATGAGTCTGTATAAATACTCATGTATGATACAGTACTACTATATGCTTACTGTGTGCATTCAACCACATTGAGAAGTATAATAATATTATGAGACTAAACAGGTACATGTACAATGTTATCAAGGTTAGTAATGTCAATTATGTTGTGATCCTAACTGCAACCCATCAATTGAGAGCAGTAATCCTGCCTTCGCACTACCTCCAGTGTCGCACTGTGGACCATAGTGGCCGGAATGGCCTGCATCTCATCAGTGATTGCCTGTCTTAGTTTGTCCAATGTTGTCACCCGCATTGCATACACTTTGTTTTTCAGTAACCCCAAAGCCAGAAGTCCAATGGAGATAGATATGGACTTCATGCTGGCCATGGTATGGGTCCCCCTCTGCCCATCCATCTGTCCTCCAGCTTTCCATCCAACCAAGCTCTAACATGGGTTTCATAATGAGCTGAGGCTCCATAATGCTGGAAAACAACAAATTCTTCCTCTTCCCACATGATAGCTTGCAGGGCTGGCCACACCCTCTGCTGTAGTAGCTGAAGGTACACTTGCCCTGTGACACTTCCATTGATGAAGAAGGAGCCAATTCGACATGGTCTTTGATCAGCCCAGCTGCGGGTTCTGGACTGACCATATTACAGCATTATGCCTGTTAACATGTCCATCTAAGTGGAAAATTGCTTCATCCGTCCACAAGATGTAGTCAGGGTAGGTGAAGTCCCTCTCAGCTGCTTCAAGGTAATCTTCTGCCCACTTGACTCTCTTGTCAATGTCACCTGGCAATAGATCCTGTACTAGAGGCCGCCTAGACCTTCATCTTCAAGGGTCTTCCTGAGCAACTTGATTGTCTCAATCCTGTCCCTAGATAGAGTCTTCTTATGCTCAGAGTTGGTACGTTGACTGCGATTTTTAGAATGGATTGTTGTCTCCGAACCAATGATAATGCATGGATAGAACTAGTTAACCAATAGGAAAGCAGGGATAATTGTCGAATACAAATGCAGGGATTGTTATCCAATCAAAATGTACCTAAAAAGTTTTTTTAAAGATTAAGGAGTATACATTTCCACTATGCTTGAAAATGCCACGAGTACATGTACCAAGACCGTCAATTGAACAAAGAGTTGCCATTGTGAGTCTGTACTTTTCTAATGGAAAGAATGCCTACCTTACTTTAAGCTAGTTCCAGAGGGAGTACCCTAATTACAGGACACTATACAGTAGCACAGTTCTGAGGGTGGTGTCCAAATTTGTGGAGCATGGCACAGTGCAGGATAGGCTGAAAACAAACTGTGGAAGAAAGAAAACTATTCAGGTGCGAAGGAATGTTGGCATCATTGCTCAAAAAATGCGGCAGACCCCAACCCTTCCTTCTACATGTACTCTTCTAAAATATGCTCATCATTTATTTGACTCAATACATATTCACAAACAGTACAAAAATGCCTTAATTATTGTTCAGACAGTCTACTGAGAATGTCTAGTCACCCTTAGTGAATGCTAACAATCCAGCTGGCTTTCTCAAACAACCCATACAAACCCATCTTACACAGCAGTAAGGCAATACCTCCTTAGCCCCGATCTTCATATGTAAGTAATATCAAATGCTTTTTACACTTTCCTGCCAGAACCTACATGTACACTGTGTGCTCTTTGAGGTGTTTGATCAAATGGCATTGCTTTATAACTTGTCACCAGTCACATCTCACACAAGAAAGGTGTAACCTTCAGTTTTATGCAGCTGTAGTCAATTTTATAATCTTCCTGTGAAAGATGTACTGCCTATTTTACCCACTATAGGTTTGAAAAAGACTAATACACACATTGTATACAAATGCTAACCATCTAGCAAAATCTATATCCCACCCAATCTCATCACAAAGGAAGTGCCAAAAAAACCCAACAGTAATCCTATTTCTACACACTTTCAGGGAGATCCTGAACACACACGTACAGCCTCGAGGGTCTGGGGGAGTGCTTTAAGCAATCCATATGCTAATGCATGTCCACCAATATGAGATACATAGTTTTTCATCTGGTAGACACATTTGTATGTCATTTTCAGCTGTTTCACGTGGTGGACATCTTGAGAAAAGTGGTCAGGCCCACAAACTCCCATGATATCCTCACAGTATAGACCTTTCAGTCTTAAGTCAATTTCAATTTCAATTACACTTCTCACCTTATAATCATTGTACTTTGATTTAGGTTAACTCTCTACAATAATTATACTAACATGATGGATTCAGGAAATAAAAGTAAAGACCTTATTTGACTTAAACGGCATTCTGAACAATTCACATAATGATAGAGCTAGGCAATCCAGTCTATATCCCATGTTAAATTCCATTTCACACCTTCAACTCTTGACTTACATACATACTCTTAAAGGTGTCAGATGAAGTGCCTTCTAAAAACCTACCTGAGGCTTTTCAAAAGAACTAACACACTTTTCAAAACGCAACAAATGTAACCCCTACCACATTCTCAAGCCAAATGACGGCAGTCCAGAAAATTTGTATTTTAATTTGCTTACTCTTACAGGTGTTTGATGTAGTGGGGTTTTTAACCCACAAGCATGGCAATTTTGGTTTTCCATAACAACTAATGTACAGTAAATTTGCCATCATGTGCAAGTATTTAAATGGCATACAATTTGCTCAGAATCCTGTACAAAAATTTATGTGCCAAGCAGCATAAAGTGTGCTATAACCACGCCATGCAAAACCTCAATACTTTCCCCAAGAATTAGCACGCACAATACCATTGCACCAATACACTCCCAAAGAAACAACTGCCCTTCGTGATTTCACAAACCACAAGGCTACACTAAAGTTCATCTAAACAAAAATCTCTAGTTATGCTTTCTATAGTAATCCAATCACCCGTGGCACTGACATACAACAGAACAATATCTAACAGCAAACTTAATTTCTGACAGGTTTACAATTCCAATATCATTCCAATGCATCACTATCGCTATAGGCAGCTGTGCACTAACAACTAGGGAATGCAAAACACAAGTAAAGGTCTGAAATCTACACACTTTCATGATCAGGGAACAACAACAAGGGCAACACTACAATCATAGTGTAAAATAAAGCTATGTTTTGGGATGCATACATACCATAAGTTATTCAGCAAGTAACTTTCCAGCAAGGCGTTCTTTAAAAAATAATAATAATAATTTCCTCACAACAACAGGGCAACATGTAACTTCCCAATCTTTGTATGCAAATGGTACATGCATTTAAAAAAATCCGGGTCCTTCATGTTCATCAAAAATATGCACTTGTTCGGTGCAATGCCACTTAGTTTTTATCCCTCAACAGTCATTGAAAAATCACAATGAATGCTTATCAGTCAGGTTTTTAACAAGGAACATCATATCTGGCAATCCACTCATCTGAACAAATACTCCAGCTAGGCTTTAACAAATACCATAAACACCATTTCGCATCCCCACAGCGGAAAATGTAACACAGTCCCAATCTTAGCCTTTAGTCAAAATAATGCTTTTGAAGACTGATTGTGCTCCTACAAAACTTTTGTAATGATCACACTTTGCACTTTAAACAACATCTCTCACAAGGGACCATGCATAATAAAGTAGTGCTCCAAGGGGGAGGACAATATGCTATAGACATTGTACGTCGTTTATAATATGTAGTACTGTCATGTAGTGCATTGTCATCTCATACTTGCATGTAATAAAGAAATACAAATTAATAACATTGTTATGCGAGGTCACACCACTGATGGTTTCGTATAAACAGAAACAGCTCATGCAAATATTTTCCTTGGCAGAAAATTTGCTGAGTGGTTTGTGATAAGGGAGTCAGTTTCCTAACACAATAACATAGAAGAAATGCATTGCAAAGGCCAGCTTTTCATTGGGTTAGAAAGTATGCCATGGACTATTTATTAGCAATGAAGCCCTTGTACTAAATCCATTATACATACACAAATGTAGAGTTTTTAACCCTATGGCAAGCACCCTCTGTAACATGATGGACACTTCGCAGTGTAGTAACTGGACCCACAGCGTGTTTGTGTGTGTGTCTGTTTGTGTGTATGCTTGTGTGTGTGTGTTTGTGTGTGTGTGTGTTTGTGTGTGTGTTTTTGTGTGTATTTGTGTGTGTGTGTTTGTGTGTGTATGTGTTTGTGTGTGTGCATTTGTGTGTGTTTGTGTGTGTGTGTGTGTTTGTGTGTGTGTGCATTTGTGTGTGTTTGTGTGTGTATGTGTGTGTAAGGATGTAACGTTTCAAGGCTATTCGGAATATTTTATGTATTTATTTCTGCATGGGTGTGACAGTGTGGTAGGTGTTTTAAGATGATTAATATGGCATGCATGCATGTATCAAGTGACTTCGTTCTTAAGACACTGCATCAGACACTAGTAAGAGTGTACGTTTAAGTCAGAAATGGGATTATAATCAGTTACATTCAAACTATGGCAAAGTATTACATTTAGGTTGTTGGTATGTGATGCGTGTGTTGGTTCGAAAGCCTTGAGTTTTTGGAGTATCCATTGATGTGTGTGTGTGTGTTTGTGTGTGTGTTTGTGTGTTTGTGTGTGTGTGTTTGTGCGTGTGTGTGTGTGTTTGTGTGTGTGTGTTTGTATGTGTTTGGTTTTGAGATGATTAATATGGCATGTGAATTTGTGTAGCTGCATGCATGCAAGCATGTATGAAGTGGGTTTGTTTCTTTTAAGACACTGCATCAGACACTAGTAAGAGTGTACATTTAAGTCAGAAATGGGATTACGATCAATTACATTCAAACCATGGCAAAGTATTACGTATTTTGGTTGTTGGTATGTGATGTGTGTGTTGGTTCAAAAGCCTTGAGTATCCTTGGAGGATTAATATTGTATTTGTTCAAACAACTGCTGGAAGAGAGGCAGCTAGCTATGTGTCATGTGTGTGTTGTAATAGCTCTTGGTGTGATTTTAAAACGTATTGCCCTATTGATGCAAGAATGTGATGGGTAAAACATATTTGGTAGCCTGAAGGTTTAATCAGGTTGCAAGGTATTTTCCAGTGTTGCATCAGTATTTAAGTGATGGGTAGGGTAACCTCACTGGGTGAGTATTTTGGATTGGACAACCACACATTAGAAAGTAACAAAAAAACCAAACATGGGTTTTAATAGCTATGTTTTGTGAGTGATGTTGTTAGCTCATCCTTCCATGACAAAGTGACATGCTCTTTAGTGACAAACAGGCATATAAGCAGATTGCTTCCATTGCATGACAATAATACTTTTGAAACACGCAAATGATTAGTATTAAAATACTACAAACTGTATAAATTTGCATGAAAGAACAGAATAAGAATTCACTGACACTTGAAGATCATCTCAACATTACATTTAGATCTGAGATAATTATTAGGTGGTATTATTTTACAAGTCATGCCCAGTTAGAGACATCCTGATGTCAGTGAAACTGCTCACTCTCTTACGAAATGAACTACGTTGGTTTTAAAACTGATTAGACTTAGCACACAATACAGATTTGAACACAAGTCCCCATGACATACAAATACACATGCATACTAGTTGAGAGCCATATCTACAGTTCCTATGACATTGAGTACTGTTGAAAAGAATGCTCGAACAGTTCGGCACTGTTTTTCACACACACATCGGTAACTCAACAGCGCACTAAGAACTCTTAGGCTTCAATATTAGTAGGATCGAGCTATAGGCAGTATACACGCAGTTTCTCTAGTATAACAGGCATATACCAGTTAGCTATTATAATGTAGAGCTAGCTGGAAGGATTTAGAACAGCAATTTCCAATGTCAATATTTGAACATCGGTACCGGTGTATCTATAGTTTGCTTGATGCGTGGACTGCACCATGTGTGCGTGTACCCGTACGTACACTGTATGCCAATAGGCACCCAGTTGTTCGTGCCTTTAACTCACCAACCATTTGCATCAAAGACATTCTCCAGTGTGGTTTTGTACTACGTAAGGCGAATCTCGATCTCGTCCACAACACTAAGTAAGAACGCTAATTGGTGCGCACCGCCTGTATGAATGACCTACGGTCGGGTGTATGTTTTCTTTTACGAAGAGGTAGTAATACGGCTAGTTCATTGCTAAAAGCGAGAGATAAGCAGCCGCATATACAGCTATTTACTAGTATCTATGATTTCACAAGGACAGCATTAGATCTTTATTGGGCTATACGCTGAATAACCAATTCAGAATTAAGCAATTCGAGGGACGATTGGGGGGTGGAGCTCAGTGTCACGTGATAATGTGCAAGGGGTGGAGCTAATGCGGTGCGTCAATGGTTGTGTCACTAGTCTTGGAACGGGACCTGCGTTTGCAATGAAGTGTAACTAGTGCGCATGCGTAACCGAGTTGAAATAGTTGCTGCATCTTACTTTCAGTTAAGAGGTGAAAAAAACGACGATCATGTTGTTTCTGGCTTCGAAACGGGTGTCTAAACATGGTTTCACTTTTAAAGTTGTTAATTTGTTATGTTTATTAAAGTTAATCAAGCATCGTTGATAAAATGATGTAAACACATTTGCCTAACATCAAGTTGTTAGTTTCTAAATATTAGATCTCCTATCAAAAGTTATTCCCGTTCAAAAGCATTGCGTTCTTTCGCGGACACCCGGTATTTGCCACAGGTAACAATCTTGGGTGGTTAAAGAAGACCCTCCGCTAAAAGATAAATGCAAGGTTTTACTGGAGACCGAATACAATAGATGATGTGAAAGGTTTTGTTTCCAAATGTGAAAGATACCAGCGCCAAGTGTACTAAGCCTGGATCAGTTCTACATTGATATACACAATTCAAAAATTGTAGATGTGTGATTAATTTGTTACACTTCCGTATTATATTAAATATACGTCAAATTTTCAGTTATTTTTCACTACACTGTTAAAAAAAGGGTGTTGCCGCAACACACTTAGGGTGTTCGTACGCCTGTTTAGGAATAACACCCCATGGAGTGTAGTGGTAACCGCTCAGGGGTGTTATAGCCAACACCCCTGAAGTGTAGCCATTACACTCTAGTGGGTGTTGACACGGGTATCAGAAGTTCGTGTATGCACCGTAATCTTACGATACAACATAAATTGATCTTAATAAACTATACAACAAAAGTTGATGATTTTAATAAAAAGTTGACAATAAATACAAACATACAACAAAACTATAAACATGTCCTTAGGGCCTATACAACGATCGAGTAGTCCTGGAGTGTTTCTCTGCATGCTTCGGACAATTAACAAATGAAGAAAACAAATGCATATATATAAAGGTCAGGCTCCAATATGAGACATGTCTAACCTTTTAATTGAATCTTCGGTGCCGCCATCAGTCCGACGACGGTCATGTTCGCTAAGCAGATCGGTGACAATAACAACGTCAATCGTACCGATTGTTAAGCTTACCTCGAAGGCTTGCTATAGCCAGCGTGTCATATGACTTTTGTAAGGTAAGGTAAGGCGTTATTTAACGCGACAAGGTACTACTTACCTGCCTTAAGCAGTGGCTCATTATAGTGGGTAGCGCAGCACACACTAGTAGCCGAATTTTCCTTAGCTACAGCGTATAAACAGGCATTCCGGTCCGATCGCGAACTGCTGTTCTCGATGAACTCTCTTCAAAGCGCTCAACTCGTCTTACTCAAATGCATCGCTCAACGCTGGAAGGAAACAAATAGCTTACCAAAAAGTCGTGTAACACCGAACTTACCTGTTCCCAGAACGTGTTTCTAAAGGTCACGCATGCGCAACGAAATACATTTTTAGCATGATATAATTGTGGATAATCAACATGTCTCACGATGACAAGAAAGGACACAAATAGCTAGGGTACACTGTAGGTGTTCAAGATTTCTAAGATATAGAGTTGTCCAAATGTGAGGAAAGCTATACAGGACTTTTGAGTAGTTCCAATTGCAAAAAGTGCACTTCTCTCAGAGTGTATATGCTGTCCAACAGTATTTCTGTGTATGTGTGTGTACATGTATGCATACACATACACACATGAATTATACACATACACACATGTGCATGTGTGTTAATATGTGTGCATTGTGTGTGTGAATGCGTGCGTATGTGTGTATTTGCATGTGTGTGCATGTGCGTGTATGTGCATGTGGCCATGTGTGTATGCAGGCCTGTAGCCAGGGGGGTTGGTCAATCCTCCTCGTTTGATGCCTGATTGCGAGGGGGATCCCCCCCCCCAACCCCCGCTTTCATATTTGGCTAAATGTGAGGCCCCCCCTCTTCCCTTCCCCAACAGTCCTGCAGTCCTATTAATCGACGCTCCCCCCTGCCAGACTTCCTGCCTATGAGCCTGTGTATGCATGTGCATGTGTATGTGTGTGCATGTGTGCATTGTGTGTGCTTATGTGTACATGTGTGTGTATGTGTTCATATGTGTATGTGTGTGTTAGCATGAGTCTGTCATGCACGTGTGTGCATGTGTGTGTGCATTGCGTGCACAGTGCAAAAAGTTTGTTATGCGACACTGTATATTATAACGTATATTCGAATATAAGCAGCAATATAAACTGTCTGCGTATTGAACATTATAAGCAAATGCGTATATTGAAATATTGTCAGTCACGTGCGGTTTCTGGGATCTTAGCAAACCTTTGAATTTCATTAATGTTACACGGTTTGGTGAACCGCGCACTATCGTAATTTGGGCTTTGACCTTCCGTAAACCAGTCCTCCGCCCCCCCCCATCCCCACTCCCCCTTTGCATCTGCTTGGTTTATAAAACTTTTCTTCGCACATATAAGTGGTACAACACCAAACACAAATATTCAAACACCATAGTGCCTTAAGACAGCGGTTCCCAAGTACTAACTTAGTGTGACCTGATAAAGACGAGAATATAATAACATTTGGCGCCAATTGAAATGGCCATACATACCTCTAGTGATGGACTTGTTGGTACTGACTAATCAAATGCGCACAAAAGAAAAATACATTTCAGTGCCCCCAGCATACTTACCAGTTCGAATAGAAACGCTGCAGAAAAGCAAAATGAAGGTAGCAAAGCCATTGAGTACTTACCTCAGTAGAATCGACTCGCGCTTGTGATAGCCGAAACCCATAGTCCTTGAGACAGCGGTCCCCATGTACTATGTGACCTGATAAAGACGAGAACAATAACATTTGGCATCAATTGAAATGCTCATACTTGCCAAGGTGTAACTTACCTCAGCAGAATCGGCCCGCTTGTGATAACCGGAGACCAACCCCAATAAAGTGCATTGCACACAAATTGTGAGTCGCTTACCGTATACTAGGCTTGCTTTCAGCAGGTTGATGAGGCTGATGTACTACATCACAAACGCATCCCCAAAATAACACAAACGTGATAAGCAAAGTCACGTACCTTTCCAGGCCATGCACACTCACACAGGAACCCGCCAAAATTAGCCATCACGTGCAATGGCATACTCTAATTGGTGCACTTTTAAATTTGGTTATAAATTGTAAATAACAACGATAACAGCACTAACCTATTGACAAGTAAGACTATCACCTATTTCTTGAACTGGCAGAAATCTTCAATGTTACAACATTTACAAGCTTGCGTGAAATTGTAAAAAACAATAGAGGCTGTGCAATGGGCGGAGCGAAGTAACGTTATTTGTGTTAACCGCCTGTCAAAAGCAATTGTATGGGCAAGGCTTGTTGTGCAGTTGGATGCAGTAATCGTTTCATTAAAGGTTCGGGCGTTCATTTTCCTCAAGATGAAGAACGTAAGTCCCAGTGGATAGCAGCAGTGGGGCCGGCGCAAAGATTGGATTCCAAATGAGTACTCGTGGATATGTAGCGTACACTTCGTTTCGGGGGAATAGAGCAACAACCTTCTATCCCCTGATTATGTTCCTTCCTTATTCGAGCACATGAAGAGCCCTTTGAAGAGGAAGCGTGTGCATGATATGAACAGATTCCACAGAACATTGGAGGTTAAAAAAAGGAAGTTGGTAAAAAAAAAAATTGATGCTGCAGAGTCTTTGCTACAGCTATCGGAACCTGAGGCCAATTATTCCAATCTACACTAACAATGCCTCTCTCATACGCAACATACGGGTCTTCAGCGCACCAACCAGCTCCAATTTTACCTTGTAACGCTGTTTGGCAGTGTCATGAAGCTAATAGTAATACTCAGAGTATTTGGCCGTACTTTCAGTTGCATTTAATCACACGAAATGGCTCAAACGGTTAGTCAGGAACCTCCAATCACTCTATTACGGATAGACACGTGTGTGCTTTTGACACTCAAAATGGCGCTTAGCAAAGGTTGCTTTTTATTGATGACGATTTAGGACGCTATTGCACAAACCCTATACCATACTTTTGTACTGTATATCCATTTCAAATTGAACAATAATGGTAAGAATAAAAATGGTACACATTAACATTTCAAAATTGTAATGACACACACTTGCACGTACATGTCCACACGCTCGCGACACACATGTCCACGCACACGCATAAACACACAACACACAGACGGACACATGCACAGTCGCACGTACACACATGACAGATCGATGTCCACACACACGCATACAGACAGATGTCCACACACACGTATACACAGACAGATGTCCACACACACGCATACAGACAGATGTCCACACACACGTATGCACAGACAGATGTCCACACACACGCATATGCACAGACACACACACACAGCCTAGATGTCCCACACAGACAGATGTCCCACACAGACAGATGTCCCACACAGACAGATGTCCACACACACATATACACACAGGCAGATGTCCATCAGTATCGAATTCCGACTTCGGCATTGAGCGTGTCAAGTTCGGTTTGTACTGACTGTCGCATGCTAAGTACTAAAGGCAAGCGCCAGCTCCTTAGTAATTAGATGCTTATGAACGCTTATACAGGAATTGATAACTCGCAGACAAATATACACACAGAATATGTGAAACTTGAATATACACGGTGGTATGATATAAATATACTTACGGGGGTATATTTTGTACACTTAATTGTGCCTATATAAACAGTGACGTATTTAACACTTGCGGATTCTTGAATATACGCCGTCTTATATTTCAAATATAGTACTCAGGTGTATATTTTGGCGTATTCTCAAATATAACCAAAAATATACCGTATCGTATATCTAACTTTTTGCACTGTGTATATGTCTGCACGTGTGTGCATGTGTGTATTGTGTGCATGTGTGTGTGCATTTGTGTGCGTTGTGTGTGCGTTGTGTGTGCATGTGTGTGCATGTGTGTATGTCTGCATGTGTGAGCATGCATGCGTGATAGTGTGTGCGTGCATGCATGTGTGCATGTGTGTGTGCATGTGTGCATTGTGTGTGCGTTCATATGTTTGTGTTAGCATGTGTATGCGTGTGTTGTGTATGTGTGTGCATGTGTGTGCACAAGTGTGCATGTGTGTGCATGTGTGTACGTGTGAATGTGTCTGTGCATGTGTGTATGTGTGTGCACATGTGTGTGTGTACACATGTGTGTGTGGTTATGTGTATTTGTGTGAGTACATATGTATGTGTGTACATGCACATGTATACATGCATGCAAGTGTGTGGTTATGTGTATGTGTGTGCAGCTCGTGTAAAAAATTTGTACGTATAAGTGCATCTGCTATGCAAACATGTGCATGCATGTGAACATTTAATAGTTATTGTATTCATCTAGTATCAGCCATTACACCAAACCAGACATACATTTCACAAAAAGGATATTTAATCCCACAACACTGTACCTACAAAAAGTGTTCAAACACTGCAGTACTTTAGCCTCCCTTACAAGTGTTGGGCAGCATTCATTCATCCAGCATATTTCTTCATGATTGCTATCAGGATCTGCATGTGGTATATAGACATATGTAGCCACATGAATGCACAAACATACACCCAATGTTCAAGCTGCAACAGGTCTGTTAAATATATTTTTAAAAGACTACCTACCTAGAAATACTGTAATATAAAATGCATACCCATAATAAATACTTGTGAATAATAATGTATATGTTCCCATGCCATTTTACTAGGATGTGGTCTAAATAGAATCCAGATGGATTTTAATACACTGCCACTGTTACCACACAAGCACTGCCATTGTGCTTACCCTTCACTCTCAGCACAAAGTGGCATGCAGGATAATAAACAAGCTTGCATCAAATTTGAAATTTAGCAGCATACTGGGGTACTCTACAAACATGGGCGTCGGAAGGTACAAAACATTGGTCCGGCAAATGAATAAATAATGAAGGGGTGGGTGCTGGAGGGGGTGTAACCTCTCCCGCCCAGCAAGGGGTATGGGGGAACGCTGTAAGCTCCCCTATCGGGGTCTGGGGCGGAGCCCCAAAAGCTTTGCAAATTATGCATTATTAATGTCCTAAATTTCACTGCAGTTCGCCGCCCAAAAATCATGCTATGAATTCGAAATTGCGATTGGTACATTCAAACATATGCATATACATATGCATAAAATACCAAACTGGCTAAGGCGGTGTTCGTTACCTCGAACAACTCCTCTGCAATAACATCTATGATCAGCTGTACTTTTCACACCACTTCTGCTCTAAACGAGCGCGTTTCACCCTTCGATCCAAACGAACGTTTTGGAAATGGAAACGACTTAGAAATCATTGCAAGCTAACACTTCATTCGTAGCTTGCACAATGACAAACGTAACAGGAAATAATTAGATGCATGCGACATGCCCTTATCAGTTAATTCATCATAATATTATTTATTTTAGGAAAATATTGGTCCGGCGGCCGCCGGACCTGCCGGACCGGTTCCGACGCCCATGTACAACACGCTAGCGTACCATACACACAGCAGTGCACATAGGCACGCAAGCCTTCATAAGCACATCGAGATTACATGCATGCATACGGTAATTACATGTTGAAAAAGCAGCTGTAGGCCTACTAGTATATTAGAAATCCACACGCGCACGCGCTGCTGGGGTCACTAACGCAAGGGCCATGGCCAGCCTATGGTAGACGTTTTGTACTGCATGGTACGTTGTGTCACTTGTGTGCGTGCATACCATTAAGATATAACTTTTCACTTGAAGTCCACATGTCCAGAAATTGTGGACATCAGTGCATAACTCGGCTTAGAATTGTGATTAAAAAATTCTGATTTCACCGTTAAACTCACCAGACACTTTAGAGATTTATCACGTTATTAAAACAGCTAATTATTTTTAAAATATATATTATTGTTTTCGCCTTTTAATTAATTAATTGTACGTCTGTATGGTAGGGAAGTTAGGTGAGGTCATTGCTTTTACATAAATCCTGCCAAACTAAGGCTATCGTCGATTTTAGTGATCTAACCATACGCATGCGCGTCGGTCATACGCGTTAGATTGTAACTCGTGCCCCTGCCATTTATCCTTCCAGAGGTCACATGAACTGTTATTTAACTATGTTATTGTTACGGCCGGATATCGTATGTGCATGCGTCCTGACTCAACGTCAACCTTGCCCTGAAAACGTTCGTAGATTACAATACCGCCTAATGCACTTTGGTACATGGTATACCATACAGTGCATGTATTGTGTAATATGACTCTTTTCGTAACCTCCTGCAGGTATTGACATCAATCCATTGCTTTGCCTAATAGAAAATATAATCAGTAACAGTTCTCAGTACTACCTACACCTTAACGTTCTGGTGTATAGTGTCAGGATAAATTGGCACTTCAGCAGATAAGGTGTTGCAAAGCTCTTGAAAGTCCTTGTTAATGAACCACATTACTGATCAGTCAGGCCTTCTGCTTACCTTCCAATCACAAATGCCTTTGATATGGTCTCATAGTCTTCACAACCTTTGACGGCAGCTCTTGTGTGGTTACCTGCATGTTCAGAAACAAATTACTTATTTTGAGGGGGAAAGGATGCAGATATTTAGCATTACAATGTTGTACACAGATCTACATGTATGCATCCCTCCTTGGCAAGTGTGTAGTTACTGTTGGTTTGGGTCGAATATGTGGTATGTACTGACTGCATGCTATATAAGTAGAACTTGACTGTGGGCAGCCAAATTATTCATTGCCTATTGTCTCTGTAATTAATGTTTTTACAGCAGTTAGCAATCACCATGCATCTTCCTGCATGCACATTGTGTGGTCATAAAATAAACAATATTGTGTAATGTAGCTAGGTACTACATGTAAGGTACACACACACACACACACACACACACACACACACACACACACACACACACACACACACACACACACACACACACACACACACACACACACACACACACACACACACACACACCACACACACACACACACCACACACACACACACACACACACACACACACACACACACACACACACACACACACACACACACACACACACACACCACACACACACACACACACACACACACACACACACACACACACACACACACACACACACACACACACACACACCAGTTCCTGATAAATATCTGACTTGAGGGACTAAGATACAAAAAGACAAGATCATCATGTTGCTCGTCCTTGAGAATTTAGCACCATCACCACTGAATCTTCTCACTGGGCTGGAACAAAGTTAGACATTCCCCAAGCTGCAAATGAATGCAAAGATATACAATATGGGACAGTGTTCAGCAAAATCCCTTCTGGGTAGTTTTGCAAGTT
The DNA here is from genome assembly GCA_013339895.1 of Ephydatia muelleri. Classification (NCBI taxonomy): domain Eukaryota; kingdom Metazoa; phylum Porifera; class Demospongiae; order Spongillida; family Spongillidae; genus Ephydatia; species Ephydatia muelleri. The sequence goes on from JABACO010000021.1 coordinate 3,199,451, forward strand.
TTCTTTTTTTTTTTTTTCATAAGCCTCTATCAAATTACATGTATTCTTACGCATCCAAAGTTGGACTATCCATCATAAAGTTATTGGGTACTGAATTTATAGTTACCCATTCATTTCCATGCGAGCATTACTTTTCTTTTTGCTAGACACACTGTCCATATATTACTGATATTTGTAAAAACACTAACCAGTCTAGTTATCTCCTCTCGAATTGCCATTTCAACGTGCCTATAAGACCCATCAAACGTTGGGATACTAAATTGTTCCACTGTTTTGTTGAACTCCCATCTAGCAGCTTTAACTTTGCTTGCTCTTGGAAGGCTATCGCATTTCATTGAGAGCGTTTGGTAAAATGCATCACTCACACCGTACTTGTCCAATAAATACTGAACTTCTAGTTCTCTCCTTTCTTCTCTTTGCGCATCTGAATCAGAAAGAGAAATGCGAACACTTACCGGACGCAGTGTGCATTGTGAGCGTATCGGCAGTTAGACCATACGATTCCGTGAAGGATAATGCCTTCACAGTGTTGCCTTTTATCGCCTCCAATTTTCTCTTTCTCTGCCTCATCGATGGCTCATCTATAGACTATAGCCTTCCCACTGTTTCGAGTTCATGTATCCATGCCAATTCTGTTTCCATCTCTTTGACATCACTAAGTTTGCTATCCTTTTTGTATGCAATTTAAATAATTATATCACCCACATGCACTTTGGTAGTTCCACTGACTCACTATCCCACAGTGCAATGTAAATACTTTGTACACTCATGTAGCAGTAACACTAGATGATGGTTCCTCGTTTTCTCAGGTCACTTCATGTGTAGGTTATGCACTATCACTTCAAACAGCTAGTAGAGTGCTATCTATACACATGATATACACCATCCACAGACACAGAGCTGAAGAAACAATACAAGTGCTACTTTTAACATTGATGCATGGTTGTATGTAGATTACATACATGCGACATGTACATGTGTCTGTCTTTCTAGTTAGCACTGTTCATAGCACAGAAAAGAATGCCATGATGCAGATCTGTTCACGTCAGTGGTATGAAGGCTGGTGATCATGACTCACATACACATACACAACGGCAAAGGTATACACTGTCCCCCTCCTTCCCATCACAATAAGTGGGTCCAACTATTCCAGTTGTCAGGAACAATCTCTCTCAGGGATTGGGAAATGTTTACATAAAACCCACAACTAATAACCCTCCTAATTAAATAGGTGCCGGCAGTGGCGGATACAGGGGGGGGGGTCGGTGGTGTCCGGACCCCCCCCCCCCCCCCTCAGACCTGATGATGAAAAAATTAAGGATTAATACTTTAATTCATTAGCGAAACCAATTAACAACATCCCACGTGATATTCATTGTTCTAGAGAGCGTTATGGTAAGCAAGCGTGTTCACTCGGGCTCGGAAAGTATCTTGAATTACTTTTCAAAGAAAGCAAAAGGTAATTTATGCGCCCAGGAATCGCGCGCCTGTCATGACTTCACCCACCCGATCGCGTTATCTCATTACGTGAATGCAGCTGCGTGAATGCATGAGGGCCCACATGCACACACCACTTAGACTACTCCTCCCCCCCCCCCGCAGTCCTATTAGAAATCGATCCAACCCCCCCCCCCCCCCCCCCGTCCCCCTCCCTTTCAGACTTACCTCGCTACGGGCCTGGAGTTTTCTTTTTTATACTTCAGTTATTTATCTTTTTTGACACATGCAGATATGGGTAAGACGCAAGTCTCTCAGAGTGTTTCTGATCGTGCAAAGCAGAATTAAAGCCCTCTCTCCACTAGCATTGTACATGCACTGCAGATGTCATGTGCTAAACTTGAGCATAGCATCTGCTTGTTCTATTCCTGTTATTAAAAATATGATTGGAGTCATAAATGAAGTTTATCTATTTTTCAATTTATCCCCTAAAAGGCAAAATTATTTTGAACATATACTGGAAGCATTTGATTCACAACATAATACTACAAAAATTAAGGGATTATGCAAAACTCGGTGGGTAGAACGACATACATGTTTTGAGACATTTTATGATCTCTACATGTTTATTTGTTCTTGTTTTGAAGCAATAGTAGATCCTAATGTGTATTCAGATATGAATATTGATACCAACTGGGAATGGGATAGTGAGACCAGGACAAAAACTCAAGGTCTTTTACATTCAATGAAAGATCCTAAGATTCTTGTAGCTTTTATTGTCACAAAAAATGTCCTTGAGATAATTAAACCTATTGCTGTCAAGTTGCAGAAGATATTGTGCATGCCTATAACTTGATACACAGTGTCATCAGTGATATTGCAAATTTCAGAGAGAACATTGAAAAAGATTTTCATGATTGGTTTATGGATGCTAGCAGAATTGGTAGTGAGTTAGGCATAGTACTTACAGTTCCACGTCTATCTGGAAGACAGCAACACAGGGCTAATGCAGGTCCAGAAAATCCAGATCCTGAAGTTTATTACAGAATTAATGTGGCAATTCCATTCTTGGATCACATGGAACAAGAACTAAACAATAGATTTTATCGTGACAGTATGGTTGGTAGTCACTTATTTTATCTAGTTCCAACATTAATAATTAATCACAGTGATTTACACGATCTTGCAAAATGTTTGTTGTTTTGGGAACGTGATTTACCTAGTGCTTCATCACTTCTATCTGAATTGAAACAGTGGCAACGTTTTTGGAAACTAAAATCTGAATCCCTTGATAACATCATTCCTGCAGATCTGGCACATTGTATCCATGCAGCTGATGAAGATATTTTCCCCAACATACGAGTACTATTAATTATTGCCTGCACTATACCTGTGTCTAGCTGTGAAGCAGAAAGGTCTTTTTCAGCATTGAGGCGTATTAAATCCTATTTACGAAGTACAATGAGTTCTGAGCGTTTTGCTGGATTAGCACTGATGCATTTGCATAGTGATGTTGATATTGATATTGATGAGGTGTGTGAAGCTTTTATCAGCAAACACAACAGAAAAATGTTTCAATCTTGTATTTTGTACCAATAAATGATTTTGTAGTAATTCTATAGATTCATTGTACTGTTTTATTAGTTCATTCCGTGTCAAATGTGAAATGGCGATAAATACGTATTTTAATTCCACAGCTATCTGCCATGATAGGAAAATAAGTCTGTTAAAAAGGGATTACTCATTAATTTAGGATACGCAGTTTATGAGTTGCACTGAGAATAGAGTCCCCCAAACCGACCCACGCACAGTATTCGCCGCCCTTTTCAAGTTTCTATAGAATGTCACCAATTATATGCGTTGGGATGACGAATTCCTGTATCCGCCCCTGGCCGTGGTACAAATGAAACCACAAAGACCTGAGTTACATCTCATACATGTACCAGCTCTTTGGCCTTCTACAACACATAAACATACAAACTTGTGACAACACCAAACATGTACATAGCCAAATACAAATGTCACATAGTCTGCATATTCAGTAGGCATTAAATGACCACACAAGCTTTCCATTTGAGTTTGTCACCTGGAGGGTGGCTGGCAGTCCATGCCACATGTTCATCAAGGTGGGTCCAATCCCTGGCCCATACCAGGTGGTCCCCACTGAGCCTGGAACCTGAACTGTGGCAGACCACCTGGGTCTGTACACTTCACTAATACTCAAGAGGAGTTCTTTTTAACTGACTAGATTGGGGGGAGGAGGGAATATCTTGAGAGTAGTGGGAAAAAACAATCTGCCATGATAACATGATGTGATGGGGGGAGGAGGGACGTGATGGGGAGGAGGGGACAGTGATGGGAGGAGGGGACAGTGATGGGAAGGAGGGGACAGTGATGGGAAGGGGGACAGTGATGGGGAGGAGGGGACAGTGATGGGAAGGAGAGGACAGAGGGGCAGTGTGGGGAGGGACGGAGGGGACAGTGATGGGAGGAGGGGACAGTGATGGGAAGGAGGGGACAGTGATGGGGAGGAGGGGACATGAGGGAGGGGAAGGAAGAGATGGGGGACAGTGAGGGAGGAGGGGAGGAGGGACAGGATGAGGAGGAGGGGGACAGTGATGGGAAGGAGGGGGACAGTGATGGGAAGGAGGGGACAGTGATGGGGAGGAGGGGACAGTGATGGGAAGGAGGGGACAGTGACGGGAAGGAGGGGAGCGTGATGCGGAGCAAGGGGAACAGTACAGCACAACCAAATGGCTGACCATCTCTTGAGCATTGTTTCCACATTGTCATGGTGTAGTCTAGAGTACCTTGGTGGCCCCCACCATTCTTATTGCAAAGATGAATGTTGAAGGTGGGAATCCAGTGTAGGAATACAGGTAAAGATCTGAGTGTTGGGGAGGAGGTGGAGTGGGGTTGTGGTGTTTCGCATAGCAATGGTTAAAAACAGCAGCACAAGCACATGTTGCAGAGGTACAAGATACCAACTATTACCCTGTACAAGCTTCAAAAGTCACTGCAAAGCTTAACCCCCTTACAACCCGATTCTAAAAGTTGTGTGGCCTTCATTTGTGTTAAATTTGGCAGCTGCATTGTCTCCCTCTCAGCCCAGGATACTGAGCAGTGAAAATGTTTCTACACATGCCCTATGCATGAAAAATTAAATACATGTACATACATGTACACGCATTACATACATACATCCATCCATCCATCCATACATACATACATACATACACACATACATACATAAATACATACATACATACCTACGCACACACACACATACATACATACATAAATACATACATACATACATACATACATACATACATACATACATACATACATACATACATACATACATACATACATACATACATACATACATACACACACACACACACACATACATACATACATACATACATACATACATACATACATACATACATACATAACATACATACATACGCACACACAGGTAATACACATGTACACAACACAACACACATAACACATACATAGATGTACATGCAAATACATACATACTTACATGCAGACACACTGCAAATACATACATGCAGACACACATACACAATGCATACACATGTAAGCACACGCACACACACCTCACACGAACAAATGCACACAAGTCGAGCACTACACCTGCACATGGCCATTGAGTGTAGCTGACAGGCATCAGTACAGTAGGTGTCTCCCAGCAGTCCAGTATCACACTGTTCCCCTGAGGTCACCACATAATCCATACCCCCGTCCCACGAACTGGAGGGAGGGAGGAGGGAGGAGAGAGGGAGGAGGGAGGAGAGAGGGAGGAGGGAGGAGAGAGGGAGGAGGGAGGAGAGAGGGAGGAGGGAGGAGAGAGGGAGGAGGGAGGAGAGAGGGAGGAGGGAGGAGAGAGGGAGGAGGGAGAGAGGAGGGCACACACACATAGGCACATAACAAAGGGTGGGGGGAAAGGCCTTGAGAGAGGAAGACACTAACCTGTGAAGCAATTCTGGGCCTTGGCACTGAGAACAGCCCCAATGCTGGTTCTACTGCAGTTGGAGAACATCTAAAGCCAACAGGGAAAAAAACCCATCTTTTAGAGCACAAAGCCAGCCCCAGACCACTAACACAGCCATGTCAGGTGAAAACGCCCAAAGCAGTGCTCCTTCACTAACTCTTTTATTAAATGCAACAAAAAAAACTGTTCTTCTGCCCATATTTCTGATGATATATTGCAGGTGACTTGATGACTAGAACACCTTAAGTGTTAACTTGCTGGCCTCCCTCCCTTCCCCCCCTCCCCTCCCCATTTGAACTCTATCCCAATGCTAGTTTTTGGGCCAACCTTGTGAGTGGGTTGTGATCCATCTTGTGCATACTGGTTCATGATGAACACATTGCTGCAGGAGGGAGTGGTAGCGGGATCGTGGTAGCTGCCCCAGCTGTGGCCAATCTCGTGTCCAGTCACCAGCACCTCAGACCAGGGGATTGGAGGATGAGGTGTACGAGCTCAAAGCTGTGTTGTAGATGATTCGGGTCCCAGATGAGCTGGAGAAGAAGCCTGTGGAGGTGTGGAGTGAGCCCCTCAACCCCCCAGAAGAAATGGGCCCACCTCAACCCTTGGAAGAAACAAATTTGAATCCCTCTCCTCCATCAATCCAAGGAAAAACAAGCCTCCCCTCTCAAAAAAAACAAACAAACTCAAGCCATCCCTCTAACCTTAGAAGGAACACACACCCCCAATACCTCTTCTTTATTCCATTGCAAGTTCTAACACTTCTGTGCAATTCTTTCTATTCTTTTTCCATTGAATGCCCACTTTCAATTCTTCCACACTCATTCCCTACGACTCACTGGTTGAGCATATCCCTCCAGTGGTGGTTGCACTGGGACTGGCAATGTTGCTCAGCCCTAGGAGGCCATTGGAGAGCACCCAATAGGTGAAGAGGTGTGCCAGACAGTAGCCATCCCACACCTTCCCCTGGCCATCTCCTGTGTTGAACTTGTTCAGGAGCACTGAGGCATCGGATATGTCCTCTTGCGTGTTGTATGTGCTGCCAGAGTAGGAGGTGTGGATCATGATCTGGAAGGGAACATGTTATGAGTTAGTGGGTGCTGTGTGTTGTATGTGTGTGTGTGTGTGTACGTGTGTGTGTGTGTGTGTGTTGTATGTGTGTGTGTGTACGTGTGTGTGTGTGTGTGTGTGTGTGTGTGTGTTGTATGTGTGTGTGTGTACGTGTGTGTGTCTGTGTGTGTGTGTGTTATTGTATGTGTGTGTGTGTTGTATGTGTGTGTGTTGTGCCATAGATAATAGCTTTCAGTAGCTAGGGGGTCTGGAAGGTCGCTGTCAGTTCCTAGTAACCCGGACGAGGAGATCGCGCGCTCCTAGATCCGCCACTGCAGAGGGAGCCAAAAAGAACACATCCAAGGTTGAAGGGAAGTTACGTAGCCATAAGTCGTCGCCACGTGATTATAATTGGGCACTGTCCTTATATGGCTTGTCCCTGTCGCGCGTATCGTATATACCATTTTGTGATTGTCCGCTTCGAATTCTACACCGCTTGGAAGTTGGCACCACATTCCACAGCACCACATTCCACACTAATTGTCACAAAACAATATTGTGCGGCTCAGTTTATAATGAATATAATTATAAAGTCCCAATTACGGCGATTAATACAGTGTGGCCATCCACACGTTGAATGCAAGAAAGGTAATGCCAAGCTTATGACAGCCTTGAGGACCGTGGCTATGTCATTCGTAGGACAGTGACTGTCTACAATTTTCGGGTGATCCTGCACCACCACACACCATCTGATGAGGTCTGTCTCACATTTCTGAACATGTGTGATTTAAATGGCCCCTCCCACTTGAGGACCATGGCCATGTCACACATGTGAGAGTGAGTTTTACCCCACTGTCTGACCAAGGTAAGCGATGTTCTGGTGATCCTGCACCACCAGAGCATCTGATGAGGTCTGTCTCACATTTCTGAACATGTGTGATTTAAATGGCCCCTCCCACTTGAGGACCATGGCCATGTCACACATGTGAGAGTGAGTTTACCCCACTGTCTGACCAAGGTAAGCGATGTTCTGGTGATCCTGCACCACCAGAGCATCTGATGAGGTCTGTCTCACATTTCAGAACATGTGTCATTAAAATGGCCCCTCCCACTTGAGGACCATGGCCATGTCACACATGTGAGAGTGAGTTTACCCCACTGTCTGACCAAGGTAAGCGATGTTCTGGTGATCCTGCACCACCAGAGCATCTGATGAGGTCTGTCTCACATTTCTGAACATGTGTCATTAAAATGGCCCCTCCCACTTGAGGACCATGGCCATGTCACACATGTGAGAGTGAGTTTACCCCACTGTCTGACCAAGGTAAGCGATGTTCTGGTGATCCTGCACCACAGGAGCATCTGATGAGGTCTGTCTCACATTTCTGAACATGTGTCATTAAAATGGCCCCTCCCACTTGAGGACCATGGCCATGTCACACATGTGAGAGTGAGTTTACCCCACTGTCTGACCAAGGTAAGCAATGTTCTGGTGATCCTGCACCACCAGAGCATCTGATGAGGTCTGTCTCACATTTCTGAACATGTGTCATTAAAATGGCCCCTCCCACGTGAGGACCATGGCCATGTCACACATGTGAGAGTGAGTTTACCCCACTGTCTGACCAAGGTAAGCGATGTTCTGGTGATCCCTGCACCACCCAGAGCATCTGATGAGGTCTGTCTCACATTTCTGAACATGTGTGATTAAAATGGCCCTCCCCCTTGAGAACCATGGCCATGTCACACATGTGAGAGTGAGTTACCCCACTGTCTGACCAAGGTAAGCGATGTTCTGGTGATCCTGCACCACCAGAGCATCTGATGAGGTCTGTCTCACATTTCTGAACATGTGTCATTAAAATGGCCCCTCCCCCTTGAGGACCATGGCCATGTCACACATGTGAGAGTGAGTTTACCCTACTGACCAAGGTAAGCGATGTTTTGGTGATCCTGCACCACCAGAGCATCTGATGAGGTCTGTCACACATTTCAGAACATGTGTGATTAAAATGGCCCCTCCCCCTTGAGGACCATGGCCATGTCACACATGTGAGAGTGAGTTACCCTAGGGTAACTCACTCTCACATGTGTGACATGGCCATGGTCCTCAAGTGGGAGGGGCCATTTTAATGACACATGTTCAGAAATGTGACCCAGACCTCATCAGATGCTCTGGTGGTGCAGGATCACCAGAACATCGCTTACCTTGGTCAGACAGTGGGGTAAACTCACTCTCACATGTGTGACATGGCCATGGTCCTCAAGGGGGAGGGGCCATTTTAATGACACATGTTCAGAAATGTGAGACAGACCTCATCAGATGCTCTGGTGGTGCAGGATCACCAGAACATCGCTTACCTTGGTCAGACAGTGGGGTAAACTATCTCTCACATGTGTGACATGGCCATGGTTCTCAAGGGGGAGGGGCCATTTTAATCACACATGTTCTGAAATGTGTGACAGACCTCATCAGATGCTCCGGTGGTGCAGGATCACCAGAACATCACTTACCTTGGTCAGACAGTGGGGTAAACTCACTCTCACATGTGTGACATGGCCATGGTCCTCAAGTGGGAGGGGCCAATTTTAATGACACATGTTCAGAAATGTGAGACAGACCTCATCAGATGCTCTGGTGGTGCAGGATCACCAGAACATCGCTTACCTTGGTCAGACAGTGGGGTAAACTCACTCTCACATGTGTGACATGGCCATGGTTCTCAAGGGGGAGGGGCCATTTTAATCACACATGTTCTGAAATGTGTGACAGACCTCATCAGATGCTCTGGTGGTGCAGGATCACCAGAACATCACTTACCTTGGTCAGACAGTAGGGTAAACTCACTCTCACATGTGTGACATGCCATGGTCCTCAAGTGGGAGGGTCATTTTAATGACACATGTTCAAAATGTGAGACAGACCTCATCAGATGCTCTGATGGTGCAGGATCACCAGAACATCGCTTACCTTGGTCAGACCGTGGGGCAAACTCTCTCTCACATGTGTGACATGGCCATGGTTCTCAAGGGCGAGGGGCCATTTTAATCACACATGTTCTGAATTGTGTGACAGACCTCATCAGATGCTCTTGTGGTGCAGGATCACCAGAACATCGCTTACCTTGTTCAGACAGTGGGGTAAACCACTCTCACATGTGTGACATGGCCATGGTCCTCAAGGGGAGGGGCCATTTTAATCACACATGTTCTGAATTGTGTGACAGACCTCATCAGATGCTCTGGTGGTGCAGGATCACCAGAACATCGCTTACCTTGGTCAGACAGTGGGGTAAACTCTCTCCCCAATGTGTGACATGGCCATGGTTCTCAAGGGGGGAGGGGCCATTTTAAAATAAATCATCACATTGTCTGAAAGTGTGTGACAGACCTCACATCAAGTGCTCTGGTGGTGCAGGATCACCAAGAAACATCGCTTACCTTGGTCAGACAGTGGGGTAAACTCTCTCTCACATTTGTGACATGCCATGGGGAGGGGGCCAATTTAATGACCACTGTTCAGGAAAATGTGGAGGACAGACCTCATCAGATGCCTGGATGGTGCAGGATCACCAGAAACATCGCTTACCGTGGTCAGACCGGGGGTCAAACTCACTCTCACCATGTGTGACATGGCCATGGTTCTCAGGGGGAGGGGCCATTTAATCACACATGTTCAGAAATGTGAGAAGACCTCATCAGATGCTCTGGTGGTGCAGGATCACAGAACATCGCTTACCTTGGTCAGACAGTGGGGGTGTAAACTCTCATCTCACATGTGTGACATGGCCATGGTTCAAGGG
>JABACO010000021.1:3210764-3374584 GCA_013339895.1 Ephydatia muelleri
CTCTCTCTCTCTCTCTCTCTCTCTCTCTCTCTCTCTCTCTCTCTCTCTCTCACTCACATCTATTTGCAATTATAGTGAAATCACGATGTAATAACTCCATGGGTTATTACATCGTGAATTAGTGGGATAGCAAGTCTCCTTTATAAAGCCCGGCTATCTGTCTTGTTGCCTTCCATAATCGGTTGCATTGTGCACATGAGCCGCGTGTTGTCTGGTAGTCCAGTCAAGCCCCATGTACTTAAGACTATGTAACACTTTAGACTAACGAAGTGAACATCTTTTGCTTTAAAAATACCATTATTAGTAGCTCGCGAGCACTGTCACCAGAAAATCGGCCCGCGGAAAAGGTGTCTGTCGGACTGAGTATTTCAGTCCGCCGGACCATTTTTTTTTGTGAAAAATTGGTCCGAGGAACTAGGTTTCCATGGAAATATGGTCCCGTATCGGGAAAAAATGGTCCTGTCCTGGGCCCGGACCGTTTTCTCTATGAAAATATCACAAATAAGATACATGTACCTTTGGAATTCTTATTAATATGCTTCAATTTGGCCTGATACCATATGTAGCACATATATTTGACCGGCGATTGAGTCGTACATGTAAGTCAGTGCATGTGGCGCGCGCAATGATATTAGACATGCATGTGTATTGCATTTAAAAGAACAACACTCTTTGATCAAATACATCATACAGACGTGAATAAAAGCAACGACATACACAATGAGTCACTGCACAGCTTATACTTGGTTTGCACTCAATACACATGTTCCACTTCACACTGTTAGCCTTCCCATATGTTTCCTGGAACGCTGACACATTTGTCATGATGCCAAATCTCGCAAATACCACACTGAACCATCCGTCCATGAGTTATTTATCTGCAGGTGGGCAGTGAATTGTGATGGTCTCTTGCTTTGGCGGCTGCTGCTACATATGACTTTCTTCTGGCATAATGGACATATTGTTCTGTAGGCATTCCATAAGATGGCTCCGGAAAATTCTTTGTGTGTATTGCACTTGTGCTGGATTGAATCCACAACACAGGAGGGTAGCAAAAGCTATAACAAATATAACCCACAATTGCTGCTGGCCTCTTTGCATTTGTACTACAGGAAAATTGAGGGTGGTATCATTTTCCTATGTAAATGTTAACGCTGCTATCTGCTTCTGATCTTCCTTCGAAACGGAACCAATGTTGAGGCTATCAAAAATAGCAATTTCATGGACATACAAAACATGTTTGAAATTGTTGTCCAATGATTTCCATGTACATGTAATATTTGCACAAATGTTCCTAGTTCGATTTCAGAAGTCAAATCCCTACCAAGGTGAGTGTTCTGGAGGGCACCCACATCTGGATATTGTCTCTTCAACAAAGTCTGTGTTGCATTTATTACTGCATCTATCAACCATCCATGCATGTGTTGTATTCTTTCACAATCCGAAGTATACAATCCCAGCTCTCTTATCCAATATGTGGCAAGCGGTTGAAGGTTTATTTAAAGGTGTGCATAACTGATTGGCATTGCTTGTCTAATCAGTATATACATATCTGTGCAATAATTCAGTTTCACTCATACTTCCTTTGACTGAAAATTTCCCATACAGATGGTTGAGCATTGCCTTCAAATTGTATAACTCATGTGAATAACAGTATATTTCTGTACAAATGTAGTAATACTGTACCTGTTGCCTTTCTGATTTGTAGTTTGCCAATCAATTATGTTCATGGTCCAAGACATGGCAACTGACTGTTGCTTATTCCAAGTGCTCTGTCATTTCCTTTGGTTCTCATGGTTATGAGCCTACTTCACCTTACTCACTTTCTGGTATTCCTTTGCAATTCGTATCATCTATAAAAGATCTTGGGGTGTGTTTGATTTCAGATCTTACGCCCAGTATGCACTGCTCAAATATTGCCGCCATGGCTTTCAATAGGAGCTGTCTTCTCTTAAAATGCTTTCATTCTAACGATGTGTCTTCTCCTTGTGCGTCTATATAAGGTGTATGTTCGTCCCCTTCTGGAAAGTAATACCCAAGTTTGGAATCCCTGGTTCCATAAAGATATTCAATGTATGAACGCGTTCAGAGATTCTTCACTCGTGCCATACTCAAACGTGCTGGTATACCATGTATGGATTATGATGATCGCCTTGCTAACCTGGGTTTACAGTCCTTAGAGTACTGGAGAGTCTTCTACGACCTTGTCATGTGCTACAAGATCTATAATAATCTGGCTGATTACCTTTTGAGAGTTTTTTCACCAAACCAGCTAGGTCTTATTCCATCCGAGGTCATCCTTGTATCCTGCGATCCAAACATTTACCCCATCATGCATTCCAAGCGCATCTTTTCACTGAACGTGTGATACCTATATGGAACCACTTACCCCATGATGTTGTCACTTCATTGAACATTACAGTTTTTTCGTACCCGACTTAGATCTGTTGACCTATCACCCTATTGTATGTTATATCCCTTCCATGTTTAGGCAGTTTGTAAGTGCACTTACACATAGTGCCACTACTTGCCTTTTTGCATATGTATGTGTGTTTATATGTATGCAATCAATCAATCAATCAATCAATAGACAATGATGATTGCTCAAGCTGAAAGTCCACCCTAATGTAAGAATGCAACATAAATTATAATTATCATTATAACGTTTAAACAACCAGTTACCTGCTCATTTCAGTAATCACAACTCTCTTCCACAGTGTCTGACACTTCACTTTTGGCAGCTGATGGTTATTGAACAACATCATCTTGAAATTCTCTGTCACACAGTAATTTTTCTTTACTTGGTGAGATGAATACAGATGAAGCTTTGTGAGGATCCTTGCTTATAGGAGAAATATTTATACCATTTGGGGAAAAATGAGGGGAAAAACCACCTTGCACAATCATTGAACTACAAAGCAATTCAACTTTAGGAAACGACTCAACCATTGCAACATTCTGGATTAAGTTATATGACATACTAATATCATGGACCTGTGAGGCATCAGTATGGTGTTACTATGATGTGTATTATTCCAATGCAAAGTCTTTGAGTGGCTATGAATAGAATATCAGAAACGGATTCTGAATTAGTTGGATAGGACATACATGTACGTCACGCTCTTCCATCAAAACAGATACAGCAGCCTGTACTGCAGTCTTGGAGGAGGCTTTCTTTACTTTCTTAGCTCTCCTGTATGGCTTCAAATGAGCTCTTGGTGCTTTTCTTCTCTTAGAGCCGTCTAGAACTTTAAAGATCTTGTATGGTCCAAGCCATTTTACATCCAACTTCCCACCCTTTCAATGTTTTTGCTTGGTGTCTTTCAGAAGAACAAGAGCCCCAATCTTATAGCCCAGAGGAGCTGCACATTTCAAGTCACAATTTTTCTTTTGTTTTTGTTGTGTAGCTTGTCAGTTATGTTTCACAAGTTCAAGTCGTTTAGCTCACTCCATCTGGATGTCCCCCTCACAATAATTTAAAGCAATATCATTGAATAAAATATTCCAGATTTTTTCAAGTACCGTCTTAAGCTCTTTGTTATTAATATTAATGTCAAGGGTATTTTAACCTTACGCACAAACATAAGTACACACGGAGTGAATTTAGTTGATTCTTGACATAAGGTATTGTAGGCAAAAACACATTATTCAAAGTATGTACTCCACATCTCCTTACAACCTATTTTTGAAGCATTTGGTTGAAATGTTTTGTCTAAACCATTTGCCTATACAAGAGAGAACATTTGAATTAAATTAAGGTTAACATACTATCAACTAATCAAAACACCAATGGGTGGTAAGAAGCTGTTAAATGATGTCTTATGCCAAGCAATGCTATTATTTTTTATCCAGCTTGTTGTTACATTCAGTACCTTGGTCAGATGTAATTACCTGAGGTTAGCCCATCCACATGAATAAATGTACCAATTTAAAAAAAGAATATAGAAAGATTCATCAGTCATACCTCAGAAGGACATGCACAACATAAATATTATATAATACCTTGTGTGCATGCAAATTTTAACCCATTGGCATTCTAAGTATTTTATACAAAAATTTGACAGATGAAAATGAAATTGATTACTAAGTAAACTAAATGTTATGTGTACACATAGATTGTGCATACCTTATAAAGCAATCTTGATAAGGGTTCCTATAGCATAAGTCCATTTTGTAAAATAACCACACACTATAAAAATATAACAGCTTCCATCTGAGGCTACTGGAGAGATTGGGCCTATAAAGTCAATACCAATGTGATGCCATGGGGTAACAACAGCAGCAGGATGCAGCTCTGGTGTCTCTGCAGTCATCTTGCAATGCATGCGCTGACATTCATCACAAGAAATACATAATGACATTTCGATAGCAATATTTATTACACAGTGAATAGTAACATACCAACTCCTTAACTGCTTTGACATCTTCATGCCACATAAATATTTCTTTTTTCGATATAATGTTCAACTTTTTCCCATGTGTCCAGCTGTAGGATCGATATGACAAGCCTGAACAATTAATTTTTGTTCTTCTGAACTCCATATATATCACAGCAACAATTCGTCCTGCAACAATTCGTCCCCCCCCCCCCACCTCATTAAAAGTCATCTATATTAATTAACGTATTTTCAACACCTATTATGCAAAGAATGTGACAAATGGAAAGTAGTTGGCTAAGCTATCTATTCTCAATGCTACTACATATGTACATATACTGCCATTGCCCAACCCTACCTAAGCCTAGCAGCTTCGCTTGAAACGGACACTAACCTAATCCCAGTGACTTTGCTTGAATCCGACTGGAAAAGTTGAAAGTAAGCCATATGTTGCATAAAGTGTCACGTTTCAGGCACACGCTTTATGTACGTATGTAGTAGAATGAATAGAAAGCAGCCCTATGTAGCCAACTACTTCCCTTTGTCACATTCTACGTACTATAGGTGTAAATAACATTAATGAATATAGATTACTTTTAACGGGGTTAAGAATCTGCACGTGAAGCGAAGAAAGGAATTAGGCCTTCAAAGTTTTGGCCCAAACAGAGAGGACTTATACAACGTGACAAAAGCATGAAACGTCACTTAAAAGCTGAAACAGAGGATCTGCAATGAAAGAAAAATAGCTGCAAGCAGTTGACTGTTACCTCTCTCTTAGCATACAAAGAAATTATGGTTAATATAGAATTATTTCGAGTGGGGGGGGGGGGGGGGGGGGGGGGGGGGTTTAAAAGGTATGAGGGCTTGAATTTCGAACGGGTAAGTAGGTGTTTTCTAGTAACGATTTATGTATGCGCTTATTTTAACTGACTCGACTAACTGCACTATATTGTAGCTACGTTATTATTGCTAGGAGAACCACAGCCACACACGCGTCAGCGCGTCGTTTAATGGAGAAAACTAAGAAAACCATTTTTAACGGGTGCAGTACAACATTTCTGAGCTGTAGCTACGCCATAAGAAACCTCGATTGCCACCACAATTGAAAGCTAACGTAGTGACGCAATGTCTCAGTGCGCAGCGTCTTGTTACGTCAGAGATAATCTATATATTATCTATGGTTACGTGTTCGAGTATGGCGTGCTTACTCGTTTCAATAGCCACTATGGATTGCACGAAACTAAGACAATTCATATACGATCCCAACTTGCATTGAGATATGATGAAAGAAAGGGTGGGCAAATTACATGACGTATGCGTTTACGGGCAACGTTTGAGATCCTGACCCCTAGGCCTTCAAGAATTTTGGGGATGGCGTCTGTACCGCCCGCCCCGCCCCCCCCCCGCTCTCTCTCTCTCTCTCTCTCTCTCTCTCTCTCTCTCTCTCTCTCTCTCTCTCTCTCTCTCTCTCTCTCTCTCTCTCTCTCTCTCTCTCTCTCTCTCTCTCTCTCTCTCTCTCTCTCTCTCTCTCTCTCTCTCACTCACATCTATTTGCAATAATAGTGAAATCACGATTGTAATAACTCCAGTATCAAAATAGATCATTGACTTTCATGTGACCTAAAACAAAAAAAAACCAACCATGAAATGACAGTGTTGGTTTGGTCAACAATAGTAATCAGTACTAAAATGTTGTACTAGCTAAAACAACATATTATTAAACATTGTAGGGCTTAAATGTTTATTATATGTACGTAGGGCTATAATGTTTACTGATGGAAATTATACATACTGGCATAACTTCGATTCTAATCGGGTCACAAATACATAATATTAATGCTTAATGGAAGGCTGACATGTCTAATTTTCTAAACGGATATAGGATCGTTTCCGCGAAAAGGGACCCTAACCAATTGTTTTTTCTAGATTTCAAATTCTTGATTATTCTAGACGTCAATAATGTCCTCTACACATTGCTCTTATGCACTGAGAATCGGAGTATCTGTCGCAGAGTTGCAAGGCTCTGAACGTTTAATTAGCCTACATTTCAACGCTTACATATCTATTGCGCGTACTGGAAATTTTATAATGTATGCGTTAGGTCCCTTTTCACGGAAACGATCCCATATAGTCTATGCGATAAGCTTATTTTCTTGTTTTCGCCTTCAGCTTCTAAGCTATACAGGGGCGGATCTTGGGGGAGGAGGGGAGGGGAGGCAGGGGCCCTCGCTTCCGTTCATCTAATTATATATCCATGATTACGTAATCGTACCGTGTAACTGCCTAACTTAAACAGTTTATACTTCTAGGGTATGAAAGAAGTATCTCAATGCTGGCGTCACTTAGATTATCGTGCACCTTTTGCCCTTATACGTAAGCGCACATCTTTTATGAGTTAATACAATTTTCTGTCGTTTGAGATACGAATTAAGCTCCAATATAGCAAAGTGTATCGAGCCAATGATTGGTTAAAGTGTTTCTTGGAGTGAGAGTTATGCAAGCTAATAGCTGTTGATTGGTGTTGGAGAGGCGTATGCACAGCTATAGCTGTTGAGTGGTGTTGGAGAGGCGTACGCATATTGGTCCACGTGTAGTTTGTATAAACTGTGTGGTGTTGGGATTTTAAGTCAATCTAGGTGTCTGTGCTTGTGCATTGCTGCTGTACGCCCCCCCCCCCCCCCCCCCCACCAATGCTATCCGAGTGCAGGTGTAAATGCTTACTACCTCCAAGAGAAAATAAGAATTTGTAGCTGAAAGCAGGTGAAGAGTGTTCTTCAAGTTCCAAGATTATTTTGTGTTAGACTGAGCGGTGCTAGGTAACGGCCGGTTTTCCCCAAAGATGTGGATTTCCCCTGATAGAGGGTTTGCCACTGGGGTTTTTTCCTGAGGAGAGATGTGGACTCATCTCCCCCCAAAACATGTTTTATTTCAGTCCCCCGCTCAATGCTGTGTTGATTTTTTGTTGTAATAGTTATCGGGACTTCAGTCTGTCGAGTAATGTGTATTGTGTTGTGGTCTAGTTTTGGCGGAGCTGTTGACAGTGGCGTGCACAACAGATGACGCACCCATATATGTATATGATGAAGTGTCATTGGGGAAGGTAGCGTGCATGATATAGGAGATAAAGAATTCCGCTCGCAGTCGACAGTTTTTCAGTTACAGCGTTTACTATTGCGAATCGAAGTTGCTGCATCTCTTTCATCGATCTTCAGAACATCCAGTGTAGGTAAAACTGCAATGCAATATAACAACTTTGCTTCACCAGAATTGTGCTACATACATGCAGTAATGCAATTTGCATGTGTCAAACCCAATCATTGTGTGTGAGAGCTTAAAAAATGTCGTATTTGAGAGTCTGGTCCTATGTGGACTTAAATTAGAAACAAGCGAGGACAAGCTTATGACACAACAGCTACGATGTCATCCGATTGCTAATGGACTTCATGAGCACGCATTTGACAAGATGTGCCTAAAGCAATATACTCACCCTGTAATGCTCATAAACTAACCTTGTAATTGCTAATGCCAGCCAATTAATGCAAATTAAAAAAACTATGTTGGGTTGTCAACGAAACGTACCTTTTTTTTTTAAAAGCGTCACCAAAGCGTCAACGATTTTTGGAACATGTAATAAGTATAGTAAATAAAGACTCATCAAGTAAGGTAACAAAGCTGGTAGGTTTGTGAAACACGCCGGGTAGAAGCCTTTGACAACTACGTCGATTTATTAGAAGCAGTAGCAACAACATGCGATCTTATTGTCTACAAGTAAATAAAAACATTCTCTAACGAGAAAGTTGGTGGGCATATAGGATTGACAATGTTGGTGTAAAAAGCACGGAAACAAGTGTGACAGAAATGTTACTGGAAATTGAAATAGGCCTATATTTAGCCCAGTCAGCGCAACGCCTGAGAAATGGGCTAAATATAGGCCTATTTCAATTTTCCAGTAACATTTCTGTCACACTGTTTCCGTGCTTTTTACACCAACATTGTCAATCCTATATGCCCACCAACTTTCTCGTTAGAGAATGTTTTTATTTACTTGTTTCATTAGTTTTTTTTTCTCCGTGTCAAAGAACTTATAAACGCTTTGTTTTTACAATACGACATTAATTATGAAAAGTAATAAATTAACTAACACATAAATTTAAAATGGTACGTATAATTGTTTTTAATATAATTAATTATTTTGCCGCCTCCTCGGCCTCTTCTCCCTCCTCTTCCTCTTCTTCCCCCCCCCCCCCCCGCCTTGGGTATGGCCATGCGGGTGGCGGGGGCAGGAAAAAAGGCGGGGGCAGCATTGGGGGGAGCAGTGGCGGGGGCAGAACTGGTACTGGCTGTGGGAGGGCGCTGCAGCATAGCAGCCCGGTTCTCCTCGACGCCCTCTTGATATCGCTGCCTTTTAGCAGCACGGTTCTCCTCGACGTCCTCTTGATATCGCTGCCTTTTAGCAGCACGCTTAGATACAGCATTTGCGTTGTAGGTGTCGCGTACAGAGGCCTTCGGGCTTTAGCCTTGTTCTCTTGTGATAAAATATCTTCTCGTTTTTGGAGGTATTCCGCTCGTTGCTTACATCTCTTCTTTCGATTACGCGAAGGCATTTAAAAAAAACAACTTCACTAACAAAAGTAAGTAATGACTAAACTGCGATAGGAACACCAAATAAATTAGTGCAGGTGGAGCATTTATACTGTATAACATTATTAAATACATCATTATTAAAATTCATAATACATAATTAGGTACGGTTCTACACTCTTCGGAGAATGGCTCTGGCATTTGCTCTAATTAAGCAAATGCTTAAGTTGGAGAACAGGTCGAAAGAAGCCTGTGACTTTGGAAAGGACTTGTGGATTGAAAGCGAGCAGCATCATTATTTAAAATTAATTCCTATATTATGCTTGCTACTTTTGGTAGATGTGATATGCATGTATATGACCTTAAGGGGCACCGTGCCGGTAAATTCTGAAGAGATTGGTACTATTGCCGTTCTTTAAAACCCTTCGTAGCTCGAGTTATACCTTCCTAAGGAAGACGACGACGAAGACGACGACCAACAATTTTTTTTGGGCATGGGCACGAGAAACAGGTTCTTGTTTGTCTAGAAGCGCATAGTTTTATGAAATGAAACTAGCATCAAAACGTAGATCTTGATGTTGTCGTTCGATTGCTGCAAAGAGATAAGTGATCCATTTCTCCGTTGTCCCTCCCGACGCGATTTTAAATTTTTTAATGACATTCATCATTCCTCAATCAATCCTATATTGAACCTGCTGACGCAGGTTCAGATCCACATCTGTATGTACATGATACAGATTTTAGTAAATTGTTCAGGAGAACTAGGATTGGGATGCTGATACTAAGACCAGAACACAAGGTATTTTAGCCAGTATACGCATTTTCAGTTAGTTTAATGACATTGAAGAATGTTCCTGGAGCCGTTACGTGGAATTACAGCCAAGCTTCAGAAGTGGATTTAGATATCTATGAAGCATTCTGCGTTATAGATTCTGCACGACATTGATGATGTGACATCAAATTGAGTGAATATAAATACGAGATACCCAATCTTGTATCAGGAAATACTCAGAGTTTCCAAATCTGCAGGAGGTGAAGAAACACTTCCTAGAATTGCAGCAAGACAATTGCATAGAGCAAACCACCCTGCCAATACAGCTTTTGATTTTTACAGGTTATCTTTTGTTATACCTTTCATGGATGAGGTTTTAGCTCAGCCCAAATATCGCTTTAGCGAAGAAAGAAAAGCCAGCATTAAAGGATTACTATACAGCTGCATGGTTCCTGCTAAAATGTTATACATTAAACGACAGGATTTTAAGAGCATCCTTCAACTTTGACTATGTACCACTATGATTTTGATACGAAGGTTTGTATGCAGAACTTGATATTTGGAAAGACAAGTGGGCTAGGTGCATGCCTAGCACCTTGCTACAATCCCTTACATGTTGTGACCAAGACACCTTCCCAAACCTGTAATATTTATTTGGAATTGAAGCAGAGAGATCATTTTCTGCTTTTCGAAGATTGAAAAGCTTTCTCCGCTCTAGTATGGGTGAAGACTTTCTTCGTTAGCAATAATAAACATTCATTATAAGTGTTTCGTCAATGCACACGAAGTTGTAGAACTGTTTATTCAAAAGCGACCACGAAGGCTCTTCGCCTCACTGTATGACAAAAATGCATAATGTAGCTACATACTAGTTCATGCTGTTGTGTCGAGAGATAAGTACTAATATTGTTTTTCATGTACGAGTCAGTATTGCTGTTCACTTAAAAACAGTAGCATTGTTATAAATTATGGCGGTACGACCGTACTCAAATTCGAACCGTCACTAACAGTCCATTAGCGATGCTAACGATGTTGAAGTATGTGAGATTCCTCCAGCCACGAACCGTCATTGTGGTGTTCTTGTACGCAAATGTAACCAGCGTACAACCGGGCGCGCGTGTGTGTGCCGCGAGGAGTTGGAGGATGCAGTGGCATAGCTACATTTGAGACAAGGGAGGCAGCTGCCTCCTTGAAACATTTAGGCTCTGCATAAATTATAGCGGGATTCAAACGTATCGTTAAACTGTAGTGTACGGAAATCGTGCCTGGGCTCCCGTAAAAATATACTACATTAATTTTATTTATAATTATAATTGGGACAGTTTCCGGTTAAAATGTTATAAAAATGCATCGCGTTTGAATCGCTATAACTTCCCAACGGATAACGCTATCGACTTCCTATTTTCAACACTTCATAGTGAAATGGTGTGTAGTATGAAGTGTTGAAAATAAGAAGTCGATAGCGTTATCCGTTGGGAAGTTATAGCGATTCAAACGCGATGCATTTTATAACATTTTAACCGTGGGGCGGAAACTGTCCCAATTATTGTAGCGAAGGGTCATTTTCGCGGAAACTGACCCACTTGATGTATATGAAGATGAATTAAAGTTGAAATGTGTTTTACAAAGAATGGAATTAAAGGACAGAGATGATCCAGGACACTCTAATTGACCTATACTGCTATGCTTGTGATTGTTTTATAGTTTCATGTCTTGTTGCTAGTGTCATGCTGAAGGAACAATGCAATGAATATCATTGCGTAATAATGCATTATCTTTCCAAAAAAAAGTTTAAAACTCTTCTGGCTGGCTTGTATTGCTGGCAGTTGTCACGAACACACAACATCCTTCCTTTGCTGTATGCTATTCAGTGTTCTGAGAATCCATCATTTATTGGATATAACTATATGTGCTAGGAGTGTGTCTCTTTTCAGTCTGATTGCAATCATAATTGTTGTCACGCCTGGTTCATAAGAGCAAATTCTCTAGGTTTCAGCATAACAATGAAAGAAACTTTTCATATCAAAATTAAAACTGATTTATCTCACAGTCAATCAAGCCCAAAAATTCAATTTGATTTGTTTTATGTTTTCAAATGATCTTTATTTACTTCCCACATCAAAAAGATCCTTTAAGGGTTCCACTATTCCACTATTGTGACAGAAAGTCTGTCACCATCTCATGCTTCCCATGATGTTAAAAAACCAAAGCCAATCACAAGAATGCATACAAGTATGCCTTCCTCTCAGATGTATTTAAAATTGAGAAAACTGTCAGCATTTAAAACAAAGCTAAGTTGAAGTGTGCGTCCATACACACATCCAACGAAACAAGTTCATTGCAACAAGTATACTCTATATCAGCGAAAAATGCATATGTAACTGCTTCCAGCCTTCTCATTCAAACCATGGCACAATGAAAGAATGTAGAATGTGGCCATAACTGATAAAATGTCATTGCTTAAGAAACTTACCAAGATTGAAAAATATATTTTTCCTCCAAGCATACAAGATGCCATTTGCACTGTTTGCAAAACAACCCAAAAATTGGTAGATAAATTATGGAACTTTATCACAAGTGGAGAGAAATAATGTAACCTGCAATGTTAACTACAGTGTTATGATGATGAGAAAGATTGGATTTGAGCCAATATCATTATTGAGAAATGCCTAAAGCGCAATATTTATGCAAATTCAAGGTAGTACTGCACTGTGTGGGTTGTGTGCATTAAATAATGCATACCAAGTAAATTTGTTGACAACGTAATGTTGAATCACCTAGCAGATAAATTGTGGATTAAACACTATACTGAATTAGAGATGCCAACGACTGAAAAGTATACACCATTAAGGGATGAAAATGGTTACTATTCGATGAAAATGATATGGTTACTATTCAATTGAAGTTCTTTTAAATGCTATTCAAAATCATGGTGACATCCCAACATGTATTAATAATGAAGTGTCAATGTATTTTGACAAGCAGAGCAGCTGTGTGAATATAATGGACATAAGTAATCCATGCAACAGGTATCCCATCTCATATTTGATAAGAGTTCCTTGTGCAGCTCATTACATTGCAATAGTTTGCAACGGGTCCCAAAGAAATGTATTTGCTTGACTCACTCAAGTCATTACCCATTGTAATTTATCATGCACAACTTGCAGAATATTTGCTAACAATGCACACCGATCCTCTCTTTGGAATCTATGGCTTGAGAATTCCTGAAAGGCAGGTAGAAAATGTATGTACGCAACCCAAATGGAGTTGTCATGTACCAAAACATATTCTATTCAAGGGCACATCGACATCTGATGTTCAAGAATTTGATGATACCTCTTCAAGGGTATTTGCACCCTCATCTCAAGCACTTCAACTTCAGCTCCAGAGCATTTTCAGAAGCGTATGTCATCTATTTTGGGGGGGGGGGGGGGGGGGGGGGGGTGGATGGAGTTGTGTGCCTAATCGATGATATATTGGTGTTTGGACGGTCACAAAGTGAGCATGATAATCGTTTGCAGTACACCCTAGAAAGAATTAAGAATTCAGGGGGTTACATTGAACTATGAAAAATGTGTGTTCTCACAGAACTCAGTCAAGTTTTTTGGTCAAATAGTTGACCAGAATGGCATTAAGCCAGATCCAGAGAAAGTGAATGCCATTGCTTGCATGGCAGAGCTGACCAATGTTAGTGAGATTCGACGTTTCCTGGGCATGGTCAATCAGCATAGCAAGTTCTCACCTAAACTTGCAGAACTGACAAAGCCACTGTGGTACCTACTGAGCAAGAAGAATCAATGGATGTGGGGGCAAAAACAAAAAGATGCTTTTGACCAAGTGAAGAAGGAGCTTATAGTAAGAGTCCAGTGTTAGCCATGTACAGTCCATCAATAGACACAATGATTTCAGCTGATGCCTCCTCATATGGCCTAGGTGCTGTACTTTTACAGAAACATAGTGAAGAGTGGAAACCAGTTGCATTGTTTCCAGAGCACTGACAGAGACAGAACAGCGGTATGCACAGATCGAAAAAGAGGCTCTTGCATGTGAGCGTTTTGAGGACTACCTGCTGGGTATACCCTTTCTCATAGAGACTTCTGGGGTATCAGACCTCGTAACGTCGGCTATGTGCTGTTGCAAGACACCAAATTAATTACGCACATAGAACAAAGATGTAGTATGAAGTGTTGAAAATAGGACATTGATAGCGTTAATCTTCGGAAGTTGTAGCGATTCAAACGTGATGCATTTTTACATTTGTATGTAGAGGTCCTGTAGCCATTGATTTGTTCTGTTCGTTAAATTTTACTGTATTCGTTACGGAGATACAGCTGTGCAAAATTAGTGCACATTTTTACCTGATTCACGCCATGATTGCGCGTTCTAGGGTGTGTAACCGGGTATCTGGTTATTCGGGTTATTCGGATATTCGCAAAAAAATTATCCGTTCGAATAGCAACTTAGCATTACTCGGAAAAATCGATTAGTGAATTTTATCTATTCGAAATAACCGGTTTATGTTTCTCCATTCGGAGGTACTTAGGTATTCGTCGTCAGCATCGACAATTCGCTCATTATTCGCATGCCTTTTTATACCGATATCCGGATATGATTTTCAATTGAGTATTTCATATTTATATCATTGTTTTTTTTTACTATTGATACATACATGCAATGTGGGGACGACATCGGAAGCAATCAATAATTGAGTAAATAGATAGTAATATAATACAAAATATTTAATGTGCATCAATTGGGGATACAAAATATACAGCGTGTACTTGCTCAATGCTTTTATCATTGTCTTCAAGTAAGTAACTATGTTCATTAGTATATGCCACGAGTTGTGTTTGTATGTAGTAGCAATAAATTTATGTACCAGTACTAGTATTGCGTTGTTAATTTTATTGTACAGTGGTACGAAGTGAACATATCTGAGTATTGCGCTAGCGAGTGAACTAGAATGACAGACTTCTCACCCACTTCAAGTAAGTATGCGCGCTCTGTTTGAGTATGTATAGGAATTAGAGAGCATTACGCGATCGTACTAATGGGAAATTTCATTTGCATTTAGCGAGAACGTGAATGGAGTGTTGTGGGATGATTGTAAGTGCATGGAGTACGTAATTGTAGGTGATGTGGGGTGAGTTTTTAATGGGGATGTCTGGTCTCAGTGGATAGTGTTGGATGGTTAGGTTTATATTACTATTGATATGTACACTGCATGGTAAAGACATACAATTTATTAAACTCTATTTGGCAAACACATGCTACTGTAGACTTTTGTGTCTCCGTGTTTTCAACTGACATGCATAGCTCTAGTTTGGGTGCGAGACCAGGTGGATTTCTGTGCAGACATAAATCATCTTCTCAGTGTGCACTCCACAAGCACCATAACCTGGATAACCTGTATTCAGCAGGAAGTTTGGCAAAACCTATTCGGAAGAAAGCAATTTTGTTTTTTAAACTATTCGATTTTCAGATCCACAAAAACCTGAAAAATCGATTGCGGAAAAATCGATTTTCATTATGCAGGGGAGGTACACACCTGAGGTATGACTAATGAATCTTTCTATATTCTTTTTTTTTTATTGGTACATTTATTCATGTGGATGGGCTAACCTCAGGTTATTACATCTGACCAAGGTACTGAATGTAACAACAAGCTGGAGAAAAATTAATGGCATTGCTTGGCATATTGATAAGACATCATTTAACAGCTTCTTACCACCCATTGGTGTTTTGATTAGTTGATAGTATGTTAACCTTATTTTAATTCAACTGTTTTCTCTTGTATAGGCAATAGACAAAATTTCAACCAAATGCTTCAAAATACGTAAACCATATAGGCTGTAAGAAGGAGATGTGGATTACATACTTTGAATCATGTGTCTTTGCCTACATTACCTCATGTCAAGAATCAACTAAATTCACTCCGTGTGAACATGTTTGTGCGTAAGATTACAATACCATTGACATTGATATTAATAAGAAAGAGCTTAAGACAGTACTTGAAAAATTCCGGAATATTATTTCCAATGATATTGCTTTAAATTATTGTGAGGGGGACATCCAGAAGGTGTGAGCTAAATGACTTGAACTTGTGAAACATAACTGACAAGCTACACAACAAAAACAAAAGAAAAATTGTGACTTGAAATGTGCAGCTCCTCTTTGCTATAAGATTGGGGTTCTTGTTCTTCTGAAAGATACCAAGCAAAAACATCGAAAGGGCGGGAAGTTGGATGTAAAATGGCTTGGACCATACAATATCTTTAAAGTTCTAGACGGCTCTAAGCACCAGAAGCTCATTTGAAGCCATACAGGAGAGCTAAGAAAGTAAAAAAGCCTGTATCTGTTTTGATGGAAGAGTGTGACGTATGTCCTATCCAAACTAATTCAGTATACGTTTCTGATAATCCATATATTCCTATTCATAGCCACTCAAAGACTTTGCATTGGAATAATACACATCATAGTAACACCACACTGATGCCTCACAGGTCCATGATATTAGTATGTCAAATAACCTAATCCTGAATGTTGCAATGGTTGAGTCATTTCCTGAAGTTGAATTGCTTTGTAGTTCGACGATTGTGCAAGGTGGTTTTTTTCCCAAATGGTATAAATTTTTCTCCTATAAGCAAGGATCCTCACAAAGCTTCATCTGTATTCATCTCATCAATTAAAGAAAAATTACTGTGTGACAGAGAATTTCAAGATGATGTTGTTCACCAACCATCTGCTGTCAAAAGTGAAGTGTCAGACACGGTGGATAAGATAAAAGGAAGAGTTGTGATGAATGAAATGAGCAGGTAACTGGCTGTTTAAACGTTATAATGATAATTACAATTTATGTTGCATTCTTACATTAGGGTGGACTTTCAGCTTGAGCAATCATCATTGTCTATGGCAAACTACAAATCAGAAAAGGCAACAGGTACAGTATTACTACATTTGTATAGAAATATACTGTTATTCACAGAAGTTATACAATTTGAAGGCAATGCTCAACCATCTGTGTGGGATATTTCAGGCAAAGGAAGTATGAGTGAAGCTGATTTATTGCACAGGTATGTATTACTATGATTAGACAAGCAATGTCATCAGTTATGCATGCCTTTAAATAAACCTTCAACCGCTTGCACTTATTGGATAAGAGAGCTGGGATTGTATACTTCGGATTGTGAAAGAATACAACACATGCATGGATGGTTGATAGATGCAGTAATAAACGCAACGCAGACTTTGTTGAAGAGACAATATCCAGATGTAGGTGGCCTCCAGAACACTCACCTTGGTAGGATTTTATTTTTGAAATCGAACGAGGAACATTTGTGCAAATGTTACATGTACATGGAAACCATTGGATAACAATTTCAAACGTGTTTTGTAAGTCCAATGAAATTGATATTTTTGATAGCCTCAGCATTGGTTCCGTTTCGAAGGAAGATCAGAAGCAGATAGCAGCGTTAATATTTACATAGGAAAATGATACCACCCTCAATTTTCCTGTAGTGCAAATGCAAAGAGGCAGCAGCGATTGTGGGTTATTTGTTATAGCTTTTGCTACCTCCTTGTGTTGTGGATTCAATCCAGAA
Organism: Ephydatia muelleri; assembly: GCA_013339895.1. Taxonomy (NCBI): domain Eukaryota; kingdom Metazoa; phylum Porifera; class Demospongiae; order Spongillida; family Spongillidae; genus Ephydatia; species Ephydatia muelleri. Next base: position 3,228,095 of record JABACO010000021.1, read on the forward strand.
CAAGTGCAATACACACAAAGAATTTTCCGGAGCCATCTTATTGAATGCCTACAGAACAAATATGTCCATTATGCAGAAAGAAAGTCATATGTAGCAGCAGCCGCAAAGCAAGAGACCATCACAATTCACTGCACCTGCAGATAAATAACTCATGGACGGATGGTTCAGTGTGGTATTTGCGAGATTTGGCATCATGACAAATGTGTCAGCGTTCCAGGAAACATATGGGAAGGTAACAGTGTGAAGTGGAACATGTGTATTGAGTGCAAACCAAGTATAAGCTGTGCAGTGACTCATTGTGTATGTCGTTGCTTTTATTCCACGTCTGTATTGATGTATTTGATCAAAGAGTGTTGTTCTCTTACATGCAATACTACATGTATGTCTAAATAATTGCGCGAGCCACATGCACTTACATGTAAGACTCAACTGCTGGTCAAAATACATGTACTACATATGGTATCAGGCAAACTGCATTCAACTTTTTGAATCTCTAAATTGAAGCATTAATAAGAATTCCAAAGGTACATGTATATAGGTAGGACCATATTTGCATGTGATATTTCCATAGAGAAAAACAGTCCGGGCCAGGACGGACCATTTTTTTCCGATGCGGGACCATATTTCCATGGAAGCATAGTCATAGGACCAATTTTTCACTTAATTTTAATAAATGGTCTGGCGGACTGAAATTTTCAGTCCGCCGAACATAATTTCTGCGGGCCGATTTTCTGGTGACAGTGCCCGCCAGCTACTAATAATGATATTTTTAAAGCAAAAGATGTTCACTTCGTTAGTCTAAAGTGTTAGTCTAAAGTGCATGGGGCTTGACTGGACTACCAGACAACACGCGGCTCATGCGCACAAAGCAACTGATTATGGAAGGCAACAAAACAGATAGCCGGGCTTTATAAAGGAGACTTGCTATCCAAGTTGAAAGTTATAGATCCCAATTTTGGCTAAGCAGGCAGAATGAAATTTCTTCTTCAAGTTTTTCTTTTGCTGTTGGCAGCTGCTTTGGTTTCAGCCAGTGCAAGAGAGAGATACACAGAATACATATATCTTGACAAAGGCAAGTTAATGTCCAAGCCACCCACCACGGGCTCCTCTGGGAGAGCTACCGCAACGACACCTCCCCCTGGAACCGCTACCCCAACGACACCTCCATATGACAACAAAAAGAAGACGAAAGCCTTTTTCTGACCGAACCGATACGTAACAATTAACACATTAAAAGACTGGCTGCATGTGTGAATGCACGCGTGTATGTACATGCTGTTATTATTTATGAAAGGTTATTCAGGTCATGATACATACCAGCAAAGTTTAAACAAAGAGTATACAACTGATGTACGATTGTCTTCGCATTAATCAGAATATACGAATATCATAGACTAACATGAGACCGACATCACTTTCTGGGACAGCTGTGGGTCGACGTGTAGTGTGCTCTGCGAGCAGAAATGTTTCGAGACAACAGCAGAGCTCAATGCACTTGTACGTGCATATGGAAATAAGAAGACGACTCCGAACAAGTTTATGAAATATATACACATTCACCATGCATTTTATACGGCGCAAGGTTTAAAAGGCGTCTCGTATGGATACGCTTCCGAACAGACAAGTTGCCAACGACTTTTACAACCATAATTTTTTTCCTATCTTTGGTGTCTATGCTCAAGCCAGCTTCTTCAACGCCCCTCTCGATAGAGCTCCCGCAAATTTAATCATATTGATGCGATACGATGACGAAATATTGCATTGAATGGGAATGGATATAGTGTTTCCGATCCCGTTCCGTAGGTCTTTAATCTATGGTACACCTGTATTTAGTCTTGCGAATCGGAAGCGTAATTTTAGCTCGGATTACTGTGGGCAACGCAGAGCAGGTCTAAGGATTGAAAACTAGTTGTGTAGCAAAGGCAGAGATGGTAGTATATGGCTTAGAGTTTGTTGCAAACGTGTAGGATCCATAACTTCAAAGTCAAATTTACGCCTTTTAGACCTCTATCGGCTCACAACACTAAAGCTTCTAAATATTTTTTGAACAACCACAATGGTCGATGGGTGGTAGTTTCGTACCCAGACTCAAAGGTACGTAACGATGATTATCGAATACATCACGTACAGAGGGTCTGGCCAACAAGTCGATCGAAGTTGTTCTGGTGCGCCGGAATGTTGGCGCTCCAATCAGAATCGAGAGTTCGCGTGACGTCACGGTAATTAGATTCCAATAGCATTCCACACTACAGAGCCTGGTGCTTGATCGTGCGTGCGCGGCTAAGGTTGTGATATATGGATACGTGTCTAAAACGAAGGTAAAGCCATTTCAATATGGAAGGACTCATTACGAAGTACGTCTATAATCTGTCGTGAATTGCTTTCCAGCCCATCGCGTTCACCACTCTGAGACTATCATTGCGGTGGTAGCCTTTTCTCTCCGCAGCTGAAGCAAAGACAGACACACTAAAACAAACCTCACGTTTTATCGTGATGACGTACCGTTGCTATGACAACCCAAATTATCGAACAACATTCCAATTACATTCCAAGAACAACTTTCTTCGACTTGTTGGCCAGACCCTATGTACGCTGTATTGCGATAATGCTTACGTACGTGTGGGTCTGGGTACGAGACTAGATGGGTGGCGTGGTTTTGCTAGTATTCATTCTAAAGATACTAGGTTTTGTATTGGCATAAGTGAGTTGATGATCGAGTTCTTTTTACAGGATGTATCGACTTATCTAGAAAAAGGAAGTACGAAGCTGACAATGTCAAATCTACTACTCTGACTGTCCATTGTGAGTTCTGTCTGAAAGCCAGAGTGGTCAACCTGCAGCAGCAGCTGAGTTAAATGTCTGTTGGGGAGGACACTTCTTCCACCTGGTATGGTTTGATCGGCTAAAATACTGTACGTTTGTAACATAACATTTATTGCACAGGTTGGTTCAGAGTAGGAAATTAGGCTTTTGGACAGGTGGGCAAAGGTCCAGATGGGATTTTGAAGTTACACTGATGTGTGGTGATTGAACATGATATGAAGTGGCATGTTCAGATAAATTGTGCATGAGTTGAGCTGCTTCTATATCAGTGGTTATTATGAATTGCAATTTGTACTGTCTAATCCGGCAATATCTACTTGGACGGCAAGCAACTGATGTCAACAGTGATTACCTTCAGCCAGATCCCTCAGTGTCTTACATCTGTTGCAGATGTCAGGAGGCTGCTGGACCTAGTAATTTAATGCTTGAAACCGGTTGTGCCGGAGCTCCGATTAACCGATTGCGAGAATCAAACAACCGCCTCAACCGGTTCCATTTCAGCAAAATAACCGCTTCAACCGGTTGTTAAAATTTTAAGCAACCACAATCGACCGGTTGATATTTTATATAGAGGAGTTGCAAGTGGCGTCGTCAAGCGCGTCTTACATATGGCAATAATGCTGGGCACGAGAAAACAATAAGCGGACGAGAGCGAACAACGGAGAGAAGGCTGGTGGTCACACTCTTCTTCAAAACGAGCTATGTACTGCTCACAACCGCCTAAATGTTCAAGCGGCTCCCAAGTATCATCCTCATGGCAAAACCCTTTCCATCCTATCATAATCAGCAGGGTCAGAGTATCTTGACACACTATCCGCCATATGACCTCTTAATCATGCCAGAGGAAAGCAGTCAGTGCTGCGCTAGATGTATGGCATACCGTTAGGGCAATTAAGGACCTTAGCAAACCGTCATTTCAAACAAGCTGCTGATTCAAGCCGAACTAACCCTGGTAGCCATGCAGCATTCACACGTTTGAGTTATTCTGAAAAGTGCGAATGCTACCATCAAGAGCATGCACTAAGAACAGCCTGTTAGCGTCAAGTTACCAACCTGCATAAGAAAATGCAAGAAGTGACTGAAGAAAGGGGGCTATCTGTATAAAGCAGCTTGCACGATGATCTCGTTCAGATTATGAAGGACAACGCTGAAACTATTTGTACAGCTGTCCCACCTAACATTTGGTCATGTTTTTTTGGGAAACACAGATGCAGGCTGCTTCTTTAAAGGATGCTGGGCAGATGCAATGGGACCCTATCATGGTGCAGTGGTGCCCCAATCTACGCCATCTGACAGGCTCAGCGTATGAGATGCTACGCGAAATTAGGACCATAACACGTCCGTCTCAAAGAACACTAAGAGACTACACTAACCACACTAAAGCAACAGTGGGATTTTTCCAGAAAGTTGATCAGCAGCTTAAGATTGCTGCATACCATCCTGTGTACAAGTGTGTTTTTCTTATGTTTGATGAGATGCACATACAGGAAGACCTCATTTACGACAATTACACAGGATGGTAATTAGTTACAAGATATAAAAAATAAATTGGGGATGTAGGATTTGTACATCAGATATAGACCGCAATTGAGTAAAAAGTATGGAAACAAGGGATTACGGAAATTATTCATCCATTAATTGCATACCTACATTTAGCAGTTTTATTTTCAGGCAGCTAAATAATGTAAGTATGTAATATTTATCAGTCAATGGATGCATTTTTTCCGTAATATATGCAGGTTGTCTAACTGGGTTTGTTGACATTGGAGACATTAAATGGACACCTGGCTGACTATGATAGGCAGTTATCCAATTATGACATGAGGGACCCTCTTGCCTCATCGATGTTGGTTTTGATGGTTAGAGGACTATTCACGACACTGAAGTTTCGTTAGCTCAATTTCCATGCACTGATTTGTCAGGTACTGTGTAAGTGACTAATATTCATTGATTTTGTATAACTTGGTAGACAAACTCTTTCCTGTTGTGTGGAATACTGTTTCCCATTTGGAAAATCTAGGCTTCACAGTTCATGCACTAAGTTGTGATCGTTTGTCTGCTAACAGAAAGTTTTCCAAGCTGCATGATGCAGGGTCAGAAGCACTGGTGCACAGAGTTGTTAACCCCTATGCTCAAGATGGTGAGAAACGTTTAATTTTTTTCCTGTTCTATCCACCACACTTGATGAAGACTGTCAGAAATTGCTGGGTACATCCCAAAAGTGGGTAATGTGTTTGCTCAGAATGTCTTCTAATGCAATTGTCTCCTACATGTACTAGTATAATGGAATGCCAATATCTGATGGAACTGCATACAAAAACAGGGCACAAGCTGATGACACTGGATAAGCACTTATACCGAACCTTAGGTATGAGCACCTACACCTCACAAGTTATGCCAAGATGTGAGTTGACCTTGTTGCACAAGTAAGTGTGCTTTATGTTTTTGTGTTAGAGTGTATTAAAGGAATCTGTAGCATGCATATGCATGTGTGTGATAAATTATTGTGATGTCAAATCGTAATAACTACGCATGCAGTGTATATGGTGCCGGTGTGTGGGGTAGTGATGTGTGTGAGAGGCATGTTGATTTCTAAATGCTCGTAATATGCCCTGACTTTCACCTCTTTTGAATATTTCTTTTCGTATGCTTACCGATCACGAATCCATCACACATGTGGTATATCTACCATCCTTACAGTACCTGACCTCAATGACTGGGTAAGTTGTCGCGTGGTCCCTTTATGTCACATCGCACTTGATAAATGCACAATGCGTGCGCGGGAGAACACAAACACACCGCCAGCTCTCTTGCCTGTGTGCACTAGGTGTGACCCATACTGTAGGCAACAATGGGTTAAATTTCTGGCCGCTGGTCAGGTATGATACCAGGGTGTCGTTCATACTCTGGGCAACAATGGGTTAAATCCCTGGCCGCTGGTTAGGTGTGATACCTGGGTGTTGTTCACCTGCATGTTAGTTTACAATATGAAGAAGTTGGTTGAGACCTTCTGTCCCAGTGCACTCACTTCCCCACATGCATACCATCTGATAAATTAACAGCTGCAAACAGAGAATAACAATACATGTGTACTTGTCTAGTGGTACAATATGAATATGATACTGAACATATCCAGATAGTCTCGTACCCAGACCCAGATTCCCAACAGCTGCGGGTGGATTATACTGTTTACAGTGATAATCATTTACGTCATGTTGGTCTGGGGACAAGACTAATATCCAGGTGCAGTACAATGTAGGTAACTTCTACCAATACAATATTCTCAGCCATTGGCACGGGCTCTTTTTGTATGCTATATAAGGTTGCTTAACCCCCCTCACACCCCACTTGACCAGGGACTAGGGATTTCATTATTGCCCAGAGTAATTAATACATGTATTTTTCCTCCCCCTCCCAGCTTGTCACTTGTTTTGTAGTGGTGATCTTTGCTCCTTTCTCGAAAGGGTCGTGTATACTGGATCAACTGCTGTGTAAGCAAAATACCAAGTGAGTGTACATGTGTCATGGGTGTGTTGTGCCTGCTGTGTGGCTATTGTATGTGTATGTTTTGTCTATGACATTGCCCTTGCCACCAAAAACCAACCCATTGGTAATGTACACATAAGATGTATTTACCCTCTCTCTCCTCCTCCTCAGTAGGCCTTTACATTACCATAGAATCATCCAATGTGACCTTCTCGTTCTCCTGTTGAAAACACAACACTAAGATGTGCTCATCATTGGAATATTGATGAACATGTGAATTATAAAAACTGTTGTATAATTCTTATTGGTTTCTTGTAATGTGTCAAGACACTTGTCACATGCAATTATTTTTGCATGTCAGTTTTAGATGTTGTTGGCCCCAAACGTTGGGCTAACCAAGATTTTTTGTTTTAATAGCTATCTCAAATGGCTCTTATTATTCATTGCTGTGGTAGCTAGATAAAGATTTGCTTGTGAGGAATTTCCAGCTAAAGGGGGCAATGCAGAACATTGTGTCAGCAGGTAGCAACAACATACATATTCATTCATAGTAATTCTGCACTCTGATATGATCTGATCGATGATTCCATTATTGACAGTCCAAATGATCATGCATTTGTGAGTATACTCACCTATGCATGATCACATGACACATGTGCACACTCACACATATATATGTTATGTACACACACATGCACACAATGGTGTACTTTAGGGTTAACACGGGCAAAATGACTTGGCCATGTTAACTTGGGGTGGAGCACCCCCCACAAACCTGGTTAGCCAAGCCTGGACTGGTCAGCATCCTGGCTTGGATACACACATGCATGTGCACATACACTCACACATGCATAGACACATACACCCATACACACACAATCACATATACATATGTGTGCATGTGGGAGTATATGTTTATGCATGTGTGAGTGCATATGTACACATCATGTGGGTGTGAAAGTGTGTATGCTAATGTGTGAATGTGTGTGCATGTGGTGTATGCATGTGAGTATATGTGTGTACATCATGTGGGTGTGAATGTATAAACTCACACATACATGGGAGTATATGTGTTTGTACATCATGTGGGTGTGAATGTGTGTGTGTGTGAATGTGTGAATGTGCGAATGTGTGAGTGCATGTGTGTACATCATGTGGGTGTGAATTGTGTGGATGTGTGCATGTGTGTACATAACTCACACATATGTGGGAGTATATGTGTTTGTACATCATGGGGGTGTGTCTGTGTGTGTATATGAATGTATGTGCATGTGGGTGTGTGCGTATGTGTAACCTTAACAGTAACACCATGCAAATGCTATGTTGAGCCACCACAACATCTCATTTGGTGGCATGGGTGTTTTCAGCTGCATGGGAGACAAAAATATTTTGTTTCAATGGAAACTTGAGAAGCATATTTAATTACTTTTGTGATATGCTGGGAAGTATGAGTTTTGTGGATTTTGTACAAGCATACCACATGCATAAATGAGCATGGATGTTGCTCTTAATTCTAATTCTTGCCCTATCTACCCTACTTATATTATAATTGTACGATACATTGTTAGTGGATGTGTATGGGGTATACTAAATATTGAACATCACATCTCACTACTTCATTAAACTGCACGCACCAAACATTCACAATGAACTAAATCTTAATTCTCAATCACATCAAATGTTCAGTACCTATTATTGTATCATTCCAAATGCCCCAGACACGGTTGCCATACTAAACACCTATGGGCATATACATGAATCCAACAATAAATGCAAGGAACAAGACAGCAGTCAGCACCAACCTCGGCTAGACTACACATAGTATAAAAATCTCCACCTAATCCACTCAATAAGGGCTCATCACAAGCATTTAGAATGCTAATAAAAGCTTACATAAAGAAGGGGGAGTGGGTAACTTCTCATGTGTGAATTAAACAAGCACCACACTGACCTACCCTCTAGTCGATTGATGGTCTATAACGTACTGAATGCAGAAGACATTTCTATATACAGCGTAGTTGCCGCAGTGCTCCAGGATGTGCAGAACTCACGTCGTTAAGTAGAAGTGCTATTTTAATTTTGAACGTATAACCCAATGAGCATACTGGTATAGCATCGACTTATGACTTATGCAGACTTCAAATGTGGAAGCTTGGTACGGCTTACAGCGCGATTCTATATTATGCCGCTCATTCGTATTAAAGTTAAAACATTCTGAAAAACCGCACCTCCCGGCTATGTGGCATTCGCCTCGCAACTCACGTCAGCCAAACCTAGCGGCCTGGTACTCTCCGTGGCATGCCCGCGCGTCAATAACGCTTAAAGCAGAGCATCTTTAAGCTAGTTTGCTTCTCATTTCTATTTCCACAGAATGGAGTTTATGGCTATTTCTAAGTCAATACGTACGTGAGTTAGACCAATTATTCTCATAATGGAGAAAATATTCTAAACTCAGGTGTCACATACGCGATGACCTGTTTTTATCTGAGCATCATGGCAGACATGGCGATACGCTCGCGACATACTTCAATCGGATACTAGCTAGCTTTAACTTGGCACTATTAAATATGTACCATTTCATATACGTATGTATGACATGTTATGATCAATAATTTTGGCTTATATACGAATATGAGACTGACATCACTTTCTGGGGCAGCAGGGTTGACGTGTAGTTGGCCCTACGGGTAAAATGGTTTCGAGAAAACAGCAGACCTCAATGCAGTTGTAGGTGTATGTGGAAATAAGAAGAAGACTCCAAACAAAGTTATGGAATATATATATACAACTGAACAAATCATGCAAAATTAACGTAGAAGAGCTCGACTAGAATTAGAACTGCATGCAGGCAACCTGTTCTCCAGCAAATCCCACAGAAATTGCGGACATGCATGAATAATTTGAATCCGTAAAACGGGAACGGGTAATAAAATAATTGTACAGGGAGGCAATGGAGAATTTCATAAACACACGCACCTTTCTTTGTCTAGTGAGCGCTACTCAACGTTCGCATATCAGAAACAGTAGAGAGCCTAGAGGCACAAGTTTTTGTGTATACATCGTTACGTAGAAATGTGCCTGCCTGCGGGTTTTTATGTACTCCAATGCATATGTATGCAGGCCGCTTTTATAAGTTAGGATTCTTGCTACGTGGAGCGAATAATGAAGTTTCTAGGAAAGAAAGTGAAAGACGAACTATAGAACTATGCACTGATTTCTTTTTCATCTAAGGTAAACTGCCAAATTAGAACGGGTTAGCTTTATTGGAACGGGGGGCCAAAGTGGTAGAAGACTAGAGGTAGGGGTTTGAATCTCATTCTTCTTGTGTACTGATACATAGAATTGGTTTCAAACCCCTACCTCTAGTGTTCTACCATTTTGGACCTCCCCGTTCCAATAAAACCAACCCGTTCTAATTTGGCAGCTTACCTTATAGGAAGCGTCCTCAAAACATCCACTAATCAAGCTCATGAAATCATACACTCCTCCATTGATTAATGCGAGACAATTGTACATCAGTTGTATGCTCTTTGTTTTAATTTTGCTTATAAATATCATGACCTGAATAACCTTTCATAAACGATGTCTGCATGCCTTACGCATGTATACATATGATACGCGCGTCATGCAGCCAACAAAATTGGGATCTATAGCTATCAACTTGGATTAGCGAGATAGCAAGTATCCTCCTCATAAAACACGGCTATTTGACTTGTTGTGTAAAAACCTTCCGCTTATAGGTTACTTTGTGCGCATGCGCCGAGTGTTGTCTGGCAGTCCAGTCAAGCCCCATGCGCATTGGACTAACGATTTGTATTTACAGATACCATTATTAGTGGCTGGCCGTTTACAAGCACACTGATTTGTTATACAGATATATAGATCAATAGGCTTTCTCTCTCAAGCATGCATGCACTTGCGCAAATTACACAAATGATCCACCTGAATCTAGAGTACACATGGTACCTTGGTAGCGTGCATTCTATAGAGTGCACCGTGCATGGAGGCTAGGCGTACTCCATAGCTAGAGCTCAAGGCAACATGGACACTCACACGAGGAAGGATGGACTATTTTAGACACTTAAAGCAATTTTTTTAACCAGCAAATAGCGTCTGAACCACGCGTAGAGATCTTTCTATACTGGCAGAACATCAGGCTAAACTTCAGTGGAAATAACGTTGATGACAAATTGGTAAGCTAGGCGAATGACGAAGATAAGCCTGGTAATAATAAGGAAGTATAGGATCACACGGTCAAGAGCGATATGCATGTATGCGTGCATGTATAGCGCTGAAAAACTTTTCTTGCAATCGATACCATGTATTAAACACGGACTTCAATATATAAATCTAAAGGCGAGCAAATAGGAAATGTTTTGGCATTACAATGGTAATGAAGAAAGTTCTGCCAAATAGTCTGAAAAACTCGGCAATGAGATTGTTACCCGTGAAACACCTACATGGCATTCCACTCAATAAAATCGAGGGAGCCTTCCACGGATGTTGCAGTTTTTCACTGCGGCATTCGTTGAGGGGTCTTTAGAGCGGAATGCCAACACAATTCCGTGCATGTATGACGGGTAACAAAAACTCGTTGTGTTCTTTTTGACACATTGATTAAACCAGACGTTGCCAGGTGGAATTGGGGCTAAAGTACAAAGAGCTACAAAACAGTGCACTCTTCTGGATTCTCCCGTCCCAATCCATTGACCAATTATGAATCAGATGAGCTGGACATGTATGCCCATGCGTGGGTGTGGTGCGAGGGGCTTCTTATTGGAGTTGTTCATGAGATCGGTGTGTATGTACATAGCTGCGTGATTCAAGATATAATTATGCAATAACCCTCTACAACGCTACATGGTGGCAGCGGTGCTACTCTTACCCGTCGTTCATTTTACTGTTCTGCTGGTTTGGACGCCGTACTCCTACCTATAACAAAGGAATGGCGACTTTTCAGGGACTCCACCCGAAAACTTTAGCTTCACGCATCCCGAAGAATGGCCAAAGTGGATTCGTCGCTTCAAGCGATTTCGCCAGGTGTCGGGGCTGGACGCGAAGGAAGAGGCAACCTCATCTATTGCATGGGCGACGAAGCCGATGATATCCTACGGTCATTCGGCTATCTGCGGCTGACTCAAAAATATACAGGGTCGTAAAGGACAAATTTGAGTCTCATTTTGTCCCACGGAGAAACGTTGTATTTGAAAGAGTGAAGTTTAATCAAAGGAGACAAGAAGATGGGGAAACAGTGGATGCTTTTGTAACGGATCTTTACCGGTTGGGTGAATTTTGCGATTATAAGGTGCATCAAGATGAATTGATTAGGGACAGAATAGTGGTGGGTATTCGGGATTCACATCTGTCAGAAAAATTGCGGATGTACCCTAAACTTACCTTAGAGAAAGCAATAGCACAGACTCGGCAGGTGGAGAAGCGTGAAGAATAGCAGGCATTGATTCGATGCGGTCAGTCTCAACCCCTGCCTGACAGCATTCTCGTGGTAGACAGCAGCAGCAGCCTTCACGTACAAAAGGAGCACAACCGGCAATACGGAAGTCAATGCACATGGGACACAAAGTAAATGTCCGAATTGTGGGAAAGGGTTTCCACATGATTGCAGTTATTGTCCAGCAAGAAGTGCAACTTGTCACGTAATAAATGTGGAAAACTTGGGCACTTCCAGGCTGTATGTAGGTCATCGACAAGAGTGAGGGAGGTGTTATTTTGACTTCAGAAATATTGGATGCAGTGTACGTACGTAACCTTGCTGACAATAGAACGGGAAGAAATGATTCTTGGTTGGTGACTTTGCAATTCAATGGACAACCTGTCACCTTGAAGCTGGATACAGGCGTTGATGTGACAGTTATACAAATGGGTGTGCTAAGCCGCCAGAGGGAGACAAAGACACTTTACCCAGCTCGGAAACGACTGCATAGTCCAAATAACCAGGAGTTGCCAGTAAGAGGGTGTCTTAGAGCTACCCTGGCATACAGGAATGCTACAGTTGTTGAGAAGTGTATGTGGTGTCAGGGCTGCATACCCCATTACTAGGTAGACCTGAAATAGAGTCCTTGGGTCTGATTACACGAGTTGCTAGCATTGGTCTTACAGGAGATCAGATACCTGTACAGTTTCCTAGCCTGTTCAAGGGACTGGGGAAGTTGAAGGGAGAATACACAATTTGACCCAGAGAAGGAGCGTGCCCCTTTGCTTTGATGACACCTATTATAGGCGAATTGCCATACCACTCCTGCCTAGAGTTAAAACAGAGCTTGAGAGGATGGTGCAATTGGGGGTGATCTCTCCTGTCGAGGAACCCACTGAATGGTGTGCTGGGATGGTAATAGCTCAAAAAGCCAATTGTTCTGTGCGAATTTGTGTGGACTTGTCTAGACTTAATGAAAGTGTCTGTAGAGAGAGACATCCACTTCCAGTTGTGGAACAAGTATTGGCCCAGTTAACAGGTGCAAAGTTGTGTTCTAAACTCGACGCCAACAGTGGATTCTTGCAGATCCCATTATCACCAGAATCTGCTTTACTCACAACATTTATCACACCCATTTGGGCGGTTCTGTTTTCATCAGCTTCCATTCGGCATCACATCTGCCCCAGAACATTTTCAAAAACGGATGCTCTCAATTCTCTCTGGTGCAGAGGGAGTGCTGTGCATTGTGTGATGGATGATATTCTGGTCCATGGCAAGACTCAAGAAGAACACGATAGTGGTCTACAGGAAGTTCTTCAGAGAACCCAACGTTCTGGTCTCACCCTAAATAAAGAGAAGTGTTTCATTTCCTTACCTGAAGTAAAACTTCTTGGTCAGGTTATCGATAGTGAGGGAATCAGACCGGATCCTGATAAAGTAGTGCGATTCGACAGGTTCCAGAACCAACATGGGAGACGTTCTTAGGTTTCTTGGCATGGCCAATCAGCTAAGTTATTTTCACCCAACCTTGCAGAGAGAACACAGCCTCTGCGAGATCTACTGTCAAAGAGAAATATGTGAATTTGGGGAGAGCCACAAAAGAAGGTCTTTCAAGAAGTAAAAGAGACCTTGAGTACAAGACCTCTGTTGGCTTTCTTTGATCCAGTTTGGGAGACAATAGTTTCTGCAGATGCTTCCTCCTTTGGACTTGGTGCGGTGTTGTTGCAGATGCAGCTGAATGGGGCGAGTTGCATCCTATAGCATAAGTGTCCAGGGCCATGACACCTACAGAGAAATGATATGCACAAATTGAAAAAGAAGCTCTAGCTTTGACGTGGGCACGTGAACGATTCTCTGACTATTTGATCGGCTTGCAATATCACCTTCAGACAGATCATAAGCCTTTAGTACCGCTCTTAATTCAGTAATAAGAACTTGGATGAACGGCCAATACGGGTTCAACATTTTTGACTGCGTCTGATGCGGTACTCATTCACGATTTCCCACGTAGCAGGCAAAGATTTAGCAATTGCAGATGCATTGTCTTGTGTCCCATTCTCAGAGCACACTGCAGATGATTTACTACTACAGAAGGAAACAAGTGCTTTTATAAATATCATGATGGAGAATCACCCCAAGTCAGAGAAGCTAGGTGGATTCGAAGGCAGCAGGAGGTGGATGCAGTAATCAAACAAGTCGCTAGGTACTGCTTGGATGGATGGCCTGAAAACAAATAGCTGCCAGGACCAGTAAGAGCCTATTCTTATGTGTCGGCTGAACACACAGTTGTGAAAGGTTTACTGATGAGAGATAATCCAGTATCCATGAGGTCTGAAATGTTAAAAAAAAACCATGAAAGACATCAGGGCATAACAAAATACCCGTTAGTCCGTTTGGTGGTCATGATTGTCAAAACAAACAGAAGAGCTAGTGCAGCGGTGCCCAACATGTTGTAATGAGCAGATACAAAGAGCAGAACCTTTGTTGACAACACCTTTACCTACTTTGCCATGGCAGAGGGTTGCCATGGATATTTATGAATGGAAAGAGTGTTGCTATCTCCTTATGGTAGACTATTATTCAAAGTTCATAGAGGTGACCAGGTTGGGAGGTCTGTCAACTGAGGCAGTGATAGGAGCAGTGAAAGTTTTTTTTTTGCAAGGCATGGCATGCCGGAAGAGGTTGTTCTGATAATGGTCCTCAGTTTTCTTCAAGAACATTTCAGAGCTTCAGTAGGGAGTATGGTTTTGAACACATCACTAGCAGCCCACTTTATCCACAGTCCAATGGGGAAGCAGAGAGGGCAGTAACAACAGTGAAGAGTCTATGGAAAATAGAGAAAGATCCATTTTTGGCCTTGCTGATTTACCGTGCGACTCCCCTTGAAATCGGTTACTATCTAGATGAATTGCTCATATGTAGGAGACTCAGAACCACTTTGCCTATGATTCAGGAACAGGGAGTCCCCAAACTTCCTGATCCTACGGTACTGTAAAAAAAAATGACGAAGTAGAAGGGGGACAAAAGAAGAATTTTGATGCGGATCATGGAGTAAAGATGCTTCCAACACTGCACCCAGGAGATACAGTGTGGATTTTGGATCGTTACACTATGGGGAGGGTTGTGAAAGAGACCACTCCACGATCCTTTGTGGTGGAGACACAAGAAGAGAACTTCAGACGAAATAGGCATGGTTTAGTCCTTATGTCAAAAGACCAGGATGGGGGAGGAGGGGATATGTCAGTGGACAAGGAAACTGCAGACAAACTGGGCAGACAAGGAGCGGAGGACGAAAATTGAGGGATGCAGCGGAAGGGGATAAGCAAGTGGACACAGAACTAAATAGGAAACCTCAAGATAAGGAAGGGAAAGACGAGGTGGAAGGTGATAAGCAAGTGGACTCAGAGATATCAAATACGGAACCTCAAGATGAGTAAGAGAAAGATGAAGACGACCTGGAAAAGGTAGAAGACCCAGTGACATGTGATCCTAAAGATACTCACACAGAGAGGCAAGCACCAAGGATGGAACCCAAAGAAGAGCATGTAACAAGAACAAGAAGTGGTAGAATATCTAGACGGCCAGACTATTATTGAACTTATAAAGGGGGATGTAGTAGTAGACTAGGACATGTATGCGCATGCGTGGTGTGGTGTGGTGCGGGGGGGGGGGGGGGGGGGGGGTCTTATTGTAGTCGTTCCTGAGATCGGTGTGTATGTACATAGCTGCGTGATTCAAGATATTATTGTACATACGGTACAACGCTACACTGTTGGTGTGGAAAGTAATAATGAGCAGCAAACTGCATGTTGGAGATGACATTCTACAAGGTGCGCCGGCACATCGTGGATCATCCAAGGCGCTATCCTTTGCGAGAAGGACGTCTCCAAGATCTACCTCCAGAAATGAAGGGGCTCATATTCCTCAGCTCATCTATACAGGCATGCATGCACATGCAGAAACGCGCAGCTCCGAGTTCTTTTGTACTTATATGCAACGTATTTTTTTATGTCAGTTCCTTTCTACACTCTGAACAAATGTGCAGACCATGCCCCATCAGCTGTATTATAGGATTTTTCGTTTTAATTTTGCTGGTACACCAATGAATGCATACACACGTGCGCGCAATGCAGTAATTAAGCTGTCGACTGGAATGTTAACTTTTACGTATCGGTTCATTCATTTTAGACAAGCTCAATGGTTCATTAGACTTTGTTTTGTTTTCGTCCGGAGGAGTAGCCAACAGGAGGTATGGGCCTTGACTTTCTAGTGCTGGTTGACGTCGGCGTTCGAGTAGCGGTCCCAGGTTGTCTCAGGTTAGCCATATAGTTGCCTTTTTTAATATATATATTGTGTTTCTCTCTTGCACTGGCTGAAACCAAGGCCGCTATAAACAGCAGCAGAACAACTTGAATAAGAAATCTCATCCTTGCTTTTCCGAAAATAAATTGATAGAGCTTTCAATACAGATTAGTGAGATGGCAAGTATCCCTTTATAGACCGACCATCTATTTTGTCGTGTAAAAAATTTAATATGTACGCATGCGCCACATGTCGTCGGCTAGCCAAACCACAATTTAGACTCAATGAAGCGCAAATATTTTGCTTTTAAAATAGGCTAAATATATCTTTTCATTTATATTATTAGTGGCCGTGGCGGGCACCTCGAAACGCAGTTATCATGCCACTGATCTGCTGCACTTGTATAAATGCATTGTAACCTAAAGAAAAACAAAAGCAAGGCTGTAGCTCTGTTTCTCTCAAACTCCTTGCGCAAATCACGCACAAAATGACTCTATATAGTAAACCCTCGGTACCTGCCTGGGTAGCGTGCATTCTAAAAGTGAAAAAGGCAGCCTAACCTGGAGCAGGCATGAATGATTCCTAGCGCATAACCGGCAGTTGAAATCGCTAGAAAGTGAAACTGATTCAAAATTTTACATGCAGTTACAATTGACTTCAATGCGAGCGCCGCATTCGTTGGTCAGTTACTTCATCCAAACGCAGCCAATGTCGACGGCTGCATTTATTCCTTGCTACAATGAATCCTTATAGATTCGCGGCACAGCCGTTACAAGGTATATGTACAGGCTAAGATTCTGAATTGCACCTGCCGCAGGATTCAAATGCATGATCACATAGAAAAGGACAACAACCATTATATTACGTATCAATATGTCTGTATACACATGTAGCTAACTGGTGCTGACATGGGTCCTAAATAAACCCATCAGCACTCTTCACCAGCAGATCAGTCGTAACTCGTTGTGAAAGATGACTTCGAAAAAAGGTCATAAGGTCCTATCTACATGTATCCTAAACAGGTACAATCATAGACAATATAATTCGCAATAATTATGGTCATTGCCTTCTGGAGAGTTTCTAAATAATATTATGCTAGACTATTGTATTACTTTCAAATAATCAGTCGTAACATATACATTTCACAAGTGCGCTTCATATATGGAGAAATCAGCGGTCAACGTCGATCGACAGTGGCGGTTTGCGAATTCACGACATAATTCTTTCCATAGACAAAGTATGGTGCCGTTCAATACCAAGCACACCAGATTTTTGCCAGCTTAGCTCCACAGAGATTGTTAATACAGTACAGTTGACATGTTTGATTGTTAAGTATGTCAACATATTTTTTCTATTTATCGTTAGGATTGTCCTAACATTATCTAAAATGTCCATGAAGTCAAATGGGTGAGTTATTCATCAATATATTCCAAGGTCTATTATGTCAAAACCTTTAAGATCTGTTGCTTATTCCAGAGAGAAGCATATTACTGATGCATCAAACAACTATTTTACGCTTTTAAACCTAGGCGTTTTCATTTGAAAATTCGCATCCATCCTTCGAAGAAGTATTCCACATACCTTCTCTGTCAAGGCTAGCCCGGTGTCGGAGGATTGGGTGACTCCCCCCCCCGGATACAATGACCCCCGGTCACTCTATCCTAGGATAAAGTGACCCCCTGGTCACTCTATCCTAGGATACAGTGACCAGGGGTGACCCCTCCCAGTGCTAATAATCTATACACAAGAATTTTGAGCATTTGTTCAAACGATGGATGGTTTTGATGACATCCATAGGTTTTTTGACGAAGACCTATCAAATGGAATGGAAAAGATTGAAAGCGCAACTTCCGACGAAAGGTTCATTTGGTTTGTCCGCATGAACGACGAAAGGTAGATGTGATTTGTGGACACAAATCTTGGTATAGGCCGCCCAAATGCGAAGGTCGGGTCACGTGAACAGAGAGTAGGATGGTAAGAATTGGCTGTGTAGTCCTGATGCATAACATTGTTTTATAAGAAAAACAGTTAAAACACACTTAAATGTTAATAATACTGTGGTTAAGTAGGAAGTACAACCTTGATTCTCTCACTGAATATGAGCTTACAGTTAGGAACCCACTCTCATTCCCAAATCCCCATTTGTGAAATTATGAGAAATGAAAAGACAGGTTGCTTGTAGAATTATATCAATAACGTTGGCTCTAGGAACCTACTACGGCAATGTAAAATGATGCATGAAATTATATGTATTTCTGCATCTTATATTATATAGGCTACAAACGGCTTCAATTGTGAAGCAGGCATATCATTATTATAGAAGTTGCTCTCGAAAAGAAGCTAAGTTGCACCAGGAATGGAGAATCTGTATCCGATCAGACGAGGAACGGCAAATATATCCTTGAGGCTTGCCATTGCTCAAACATAGGCTATTTTATTAACCTTAAGTTCCATATAATGCACAATCGATCATTCAGTGCTAGTTGAATGAATTTTAGTTATCGAGAATTTGGACTGTCAATTTGAATTTAGTGAAACTACAAGAACTTCTAGAGAAATATTCATAGTAAATATTCATATACCCGGTGTCCACAAAAGAACGCAATGCTTTTGAACGGGAATAACTTTTGATAGGAGTATGAAAAAAAATCTAATATTAACAACTGGAGGTTAGGCAAATGTGTTTACATCATTTTATTAACGACGCTTAATTAAACTTAATAAACACAACAAATTAATAACTCTAAGGTGAAACCATGTTTAGACACCCGTTTCGAAGCCAGAAAAAATGATCATATTTTATTTCACCTCTTAAACTGAAAGTAAGATGCAACAACTATTTAACCTCGGTTACGCATGCGCACTAGTTACACTTCATTGCAAACGCAGGTCCCGTTCCAAGACTAGTGACACAACCATTGACGCACCGCATTAGCTCCACCCCTTGCACATTATCACGTGCCACTGAGCTCCACCCCACAATCGTCCCTCGAATTGCTTAATTCTGAATTGTTTATTCAGCGAATAGCCCAATAAAGATCTAAAGCTATCCTTGTGAAATCATAGGTACTAGTAAATAGCCGTACCTGCGGCTGCTTATCTCTCGCTTTTAGAAATGAACTAGCCGTATTACTACCTCTTCGTAAAAGAAAACATACACCCGACCGTAGTTCATTCATACAGGTGGTGCGCACCAATTAGCGTTCTCGAGATCGAGATTCGCCTTACGTAGTACAAAACCACACTGGAGAATGTCTTTGATGCAAATGGTTGGTGAGTTAAATTTTTTTCTCCTCCAACTAAATGCTGCGCGCTTTCAAAAACAGCATGCGCCCTCGATATCGGCTATTAAATGCACGCAGAAAGCATTTTAACGACTGTTACACATATCAATTACGGGAATACTCCAAAAAATGTTTTCTTCTTCTCATTAGCTGCAATGAAATCTTTGGCTATGGCGGTCAAATCTATTGCATCAGTCATTTCCTTGTGACAATGGACTAAATAAATGTTATTCAGTCTGCTTTGAGTCATAGTTGATCTCAAGTAGGTTTTCAACCTTCTTAAGGCTGAAAATGACCTTTCTGCAGTAGCAGTCGTTATCGGAATAATCATGAAGATTTTTACTAACTTTACCACTTCGGAAAATACACCTAATGCTAATGGTGAAGATGATAGTAATTCAGCTATCGTTGAGATACTACTAACACTTTTAAGGTGCATGAATGCGGGTGTTGATTTCAGTTCCTTAACAAGATCTGGAAGCATGTTCAACTGCCTTAATAATTTTATAGCATCTAGATCCCTTTCATAAATTTAAGCAGGTCTTTGTCAATTTCTATTGAACCAGGTATGTTCCAATTAGCAGCTTGTAGAAGTAGTCTTTCAATTGCCAGTGGTATCTTGAGGGATGCTTGGTCAAATCTTCTCACTAATTCATTTACTACAACATCAATGACTTCAAAGTATATCTTCCTATAGTATTCTAGAGGAGTTTCAAATATATGAGGTTCACTGTCACTATCTATCCTTCTTGGTGGCCGCCTAGCACGAGGGAGACATGGAGGATTTGTTAAGGTGTTTGAATCATTTAGGCAGTTTTGATCAAACAAATTGTATGCCTCATCTGTGCGCTGTCTCTCCAAGCTTCTACGTGCCACATTCACTTGTCCTACAGCATCCTGCAATATGACAGTTTTGCTTTGAAGAAGTAATGACACTTCTTCTGTTATAGCAAAAACAAGATGGCTTAACCTGAAACCAAAGTATGTTTGAAATAATTCAAGCTGTGTCATAACTCCTCCAGATCATCGGCCATAATCATCATGGCTAGTAGTGTTCACATATCTAAATGCATGAATTAAAGTTTCATAATTCTTCAGAATTGAGTCCAAAGCTAAGCCCTGGAGCTTCAGGTGAGAATTCCTTTTGGCATTTATCAAACACAAGAGAACACTTTGGAGAGTATAGTATTAATTGAAGCATTTCACCTACTAAACCCAGACAGTCTCTAACAATAGTACATAACTTTGCTGCACCTTGCAAACAAAGGTTCAAAGAATGTGCTAATCAGTGCACCTGAAGTGCTGCTGGTTCTATCTGCCTCAGCTGTGTAGCAACCCCAGTTAAATGTCCCATCATCACTGAACAACCATCATACCCCTGACCTCTGCACTGTGAAATAGACAAGAAACAGCGTACTAAAACATCTTTGATTGCAGTGCTGATTGAAGTTGCATCAGTTTTTTCAACATGGACCATTCCAATGAGATCTTCATGGATTGAAAATTCTGAATCAATCCACGAATGCAAATACTAAGCTGTTCTTGGTTACTAATATCCCTAGTTTCATCAGTCATTATGGAAAATATAGTATAGAGCACAATAGCTCTCTGAGTAATGTATTTCCCAATAATGAAATGCATTCATTTACAATGTCATGAGATAGATATTCAGAATTTTTTAACCATATCTTTAAATCTTTATCATCTTCAGATCCTAGTTGCAATAACTATTCCAAATTTCCATCAAACTTATCATGACCTCTTTTTGCTAGTCCTTGTCTTAACAACATTCTGAGAGATGATAATTGTTTTAAAAGCATTGACCTTCTCATTGTTGTAATTTTTTTAATTCAGTGTTAATTTGCTCATTAATACCAGGAACTAACCACCTTCTAAATTTGAAAATGGATTCCTTATGACCAGCACTTCTTTGATGTGCATCAAATCTTTGGATAGCCTTTTTCCAATTACTAAAACCATCTCTGATGAATGCAGGTTCTATGTTTTTGCTTAAACATAATTCTTTTTGTTCATAATAGACCCTGCAATAGAAGCAAAATGCCTTCTTGGTTGTAATGCATAATGTGAGCCAAGGATAATCCTTGTACCACTGAACTTGAAAAGATCGATATCCATTTTTCTCCCCAAACTTTTGCTTTGTTTCTAACAAAATCATTTCATCTTGAGAATGGTGATGTGCTTCCTTCTGTCCACAGCATTCTGCTGCACATATTGGGATATCTGTTGTACTATCATCAATATGGCTACATGTATAGGGATCATTAAATATGCACCTCACATGCACAGCTGATAATCAACCTTTACTTGATACCTTGTTAGACCTTCAATATTCGTTGATGATATTGATGGTGAAGGTGGAGAGATGAATTTGTGCTACTGCATGCTGAAACAGTTAGTGCCTCATAAAGATTATGCTCATGTGAGGGACCTTGGTTAATGTTGAAGGTTGCGTGTCCATGCAATATAAGCAACTTAAATTAGTGTGTATACATATGAAAAAAATAAAAGTCATACCTGGTTGGTCCTGATCATGGCACACCTTGGTTAAAGCTTCGTCAGCATCGCTTTCTTGGATAATACAAGAAATAATCACAATCAGCATGGGTAAATGGTACAATTTTAATACCTGCAAGCACATTATTGGATGACGATGAATCATCTGCACCCTTGCTGTTAATACCTAGAAACATTAAAGGAGTAATGGTGTTGAGGGATTACGGATATCATGATAGTGGATTACCTTTACAAGCTTTCTTAGAAAAGAATGTATATTTTGCTGACGTTTCATCTCTCTTCAGGAGTAAATCTCTTTCTTTGTTACAGTATTAGTATATTTTAATAATCGGTCAACTACGTTTGGCTCTGGCGGTGGCCCGGCCTTTGACCCTCTGCAGTGCTCAAACGGCTATCATTATTATTATGCAGAGTAGCTATAATTTCAGGTGATCGATTAAAACGAACTAGCTGATGGATACACACACACACACACACAAAAACACACACACACAAATACACATGAACCCACACATCACACACAACACACACAAAAACACACACACACAAACAAAAACACACACACACATACAAACACACACACAAAAACACACACACACAAACACACATGTACTCACACATCACACACACATACACATACACACAAAAACACACACATACAAACACACAAAACACACAAACAATGGATACTCCAAACACTCAAGGCTTTTGAACCAACACATACACATCACATACCAATAACCTAAATGTAATAGTTTGTTGTAATTACATTACTGACTTAAACGTACACTCTTACTAGTGTCTGATGCAGGGCCTTAAGAACGATCCCACTTGATACATGCATGCATGCGCAGCTACGCAAATTCACATGCCATATTAATCATCTCAAAACACCTACCATCGTGTCACACCCCACCCAGTTATTAAAAATATTTCTCTTAATAACCATAATATAACATCCTTACACACACAAACACACAACACACGCCCACACACACAAACACACAACACACGCCCACACACACAAACACACACACATAAACACACACAAACTAAAACACACACAAACAAAAAAAAAACACACAAGAACCTCATACAAATATGCACAAGCACACACAAACACGCACACAAACACACAAACACAAACACACACACAAACACACACACGCAAACAATGGATACTCCAAAAACTCAAGGCTTTCAAATCAACACACACATCACATACCAAGAACCTAAATGTAATTCTTTGCCATAGTTTGGATGTAATTGATTATAATCCCATTTCTGACTTAAACGTACACTCTTACTAGTGTCTGATGCAGTGCCTTAAGAACAAACCCACTTAATACATGCAAACTATGCAATAGCTAATCATCTCTACCACAGAACTATTCTAAATAACCTTAAAACATTACATCCTTACACACACATACACACACAAACACAAACACACACACAAACACACACACAAACACACACACAAACACACACACAAACAAAAACACACACAAAAACAAACAATGCACACAAAAACACAAACACACAAAAACAAACAATGCACACAAAAACACAAACAACACACACAACAACAAACACACAAACAAACATACACATACAAACACACACACATAAGCACAAACTGTATTTCAATTTCACTTAACATAATAATCAAGCTATTTATCAGAATTTTTCTAGCAGTAGTAAGTTGTCTTCTCGCCAAATATTATGGATGAGTCTGTATAAATACTCATGTATGATACAGTACTACTATATGCTTACTGTGTGCATTCAACCACATTGAGAAGTATAATAATATTATGAGACTAAACAGGTACATGTACAATGTTATCAAGGTTAGTAATGTCAATTATGTCGTGATCCTAACTGCAACCCATCAATTGAGAGCAGTAATCCTGCCTTCGCACTACCTCCAGTGTCGCACTGTGGACCATAGTGGCCGGAATGGCCTGCATCTCATCAGTGATTGCCTGTCTTAGTTCGTCCAATGTTGTCACCGCATTGCATACACTTTGTTTTTCAGTAACCCCAAAGCCAGAAGTCCAATGGAGATAGATATGGACTTCATGCTGGCCATGGTATGGGTCCCCCTCTGCCCATCCATCTGTCCTCCAGCTTTCCATCCAACCAAGCTCTAACATGGGTTTCATAATGAGCTGAGGCTCCATAATGCTGGAAAACAACAAATTCTTCCTCTTCCCACATGATAGCTTGCAGGGCTGGCCACACCCTCTGCTGTAGTAGCTGAAGGTACACTTGCCCTGTGACACTTCCATTGATGAAGAAGGAGCCAATTCGATATGGTCTTTGATCAGCCCAGCCCAGATCATCACACCAGCCTTCTTCTGATTGCTGCATTCCATAAAAGCATGCGGGTTCTGGACTGACCATATTACAGCATTATGCCTGTTAACATGTCCATCTAAGTGGAAAATTGCTTCATCCGTCCACAAGATGTAGTCAGGGTAGGTGAAGTCCCTCTCAGCTGCTTCAAGGTAATCTTCTGCCCACTTGACTCTCTTGTCAATGTCACCTGGCAATAGATCCTGTACTAGAGGCCGCCTAGACCTTCATCTTCAAGGGTCTTCCTGAGCAACTTGATTGTCTCAATCCTGTCCCTAGATAGAGTCTTCTTATGCTCAGAGTTGGTACGTTGACTGCGATTTTTAGAATGGATTGTTGTCTCCGAACCAATGATAATGCATGGATAGAACTAGTTAACCAATAGGAAAGCAGGGATAATTGTCGAATACAAATGCAGGGATTGTTATCCAATCAAAATGTACCTAAAAAGTTTTTTTAAAGATTAAGGAGTATACATTTCCACTATGCTTGAAAATGCCACGAGTACATGTACCAAGACCGTCAATTGAACAAAGAGTTGCCATTGTGAGTCTGTACTTTTCTAATGGAAAGAATGCCTACCTTACTTTAAGCTAGTTCCAGAGGGAGTACCCTAATTACAGGACACTATACAGTAGCACAGTTCTGAGGGTGGTGTCCAAATTTGTGGAGCATGGCACAGTGCAGGATAGGCTGAAAACAAACTGTGGAAGAAAGAAAACTATTCAGGTGCCAAGGAATGTTGGCATCATTGCTCAAAAAATGCGGCAGACCCCAACCCTTCCTTCTACATGTACTCTTCTAAAATATGCTCATCATTTATTTGACTCAATACATATTCACAAACAGTACAAAAATGCCTTAATTATGGTTCAGACAGTCTACTGAGAATGTCTAGTCACCCTTGGTGAATGCTAACAATCCAGCTGGCTTTCTCAAACTACCCATACAAACCCATCTTACACAGCAGTAAGGCAATACCCCCCTTAGCCCCGATCTTCATATGTAAGTAATATCAAATGCTTTTTACACTTTCCTGCCAGAACCTACATGTACACTGTGTGCTCTTTGAGGTGTTTGATCAAATGGCATTGCTTTATAACTTGTCACCAGTCACATCTCACACAAGAAAGGTGTAACCTTCAGTTTTATGCAGCTGTAGTCAATTTTATAATCTTCCTGTGAAAGATGTACTGCCTATTTTACCCACTATAGGTTTGAAAAAGACTAATACACACATTGTATACAAATGCTAACCATCTAGCAAAATCTATATCCCACCCAATCTCATCACAAAGGAAGTGCCAAAAAACCCCAACAGTAATCCTATTTCTACACACTTTCAGGGAGATCCTGAACACACACGTACAGCCTCGAGGGTCTGGGGGAGTGCTTTAAGCAATCCATATGCTAATGCATGTCCACCAATATGAGATACATAGTTTTTCATCTGGTAGACACATTTGTATGTCATTTTCAGCTGTTTCACGTGGTGGACATCTTGAGAAAAGTGGTCAGGCCCACAAACTCCCATGATATCCTCACAGTATAGACCTTTCAGTCTTAAGTCAATTTCAATTTCAATTACACTTCTCACCTTATAATCATTGTACTTTGATTTAGGTTAACTCTCTACAATAATTATACTAACATGATGGATTCAGGAAATAAAAGTAAAGACCTTATTTGACTTAAACGGCATTCTGAACAATTCACATAATGATAGAGCTAGGCAATCCAGTCTATATCCCATGTTAAATTCCATTTCACACCTTCAACTCTTGACTTACATACATACTCTTAAAGGTGTCAGATGAAGTGCCTTCTAAAAACCTACCTGAGGCTTTTCAAAAGAACTAACACACTTTTCAAAATGCAACAAATGTAACCCCTACCACATTCTCAAGCCAAATGACGGCAGTCCAGAAAATTTATATTTTAATTTGCTTACTCTTACAGGTGTTTGATGTAGTGGGGTTTTTAACCCACAAGCATGGCAATTTTGGTTTTCCATAACAACTAATGTACAGTAAATTTGCCATCATGTGCAAGTATTTAAATGGCATACAATTTGCTCAGAATCCTGTACAAAAATTTATGCGCCAAGCAGCATAAAGTGTGCTATAACCACGCCATGCAAAACCTCAATACTTTCCCCATGCAAGAATTAGCACGCACAATACCATTGCACCAATACACTCCCAAAGAAACAACTGCCCTTCGTGATTTCACAAACCACAAGGCTACACTAAAGTTCATCTAAACAAAAATCTCTAGTTATGCTTTCTATAGTAATCCAATCACCCGTGGCACTGACATACAACAGAACAATATCTAACAGCAAACTTAATTTCTGACAGGTTTACAATTCCAATATCATTCCAATGCATCACTATCGCTATAGGCAGCTGTGCACTAACAACTAGGGAATGCAAAACACAAGTAAAGGTCTGAAATCTACACACTTTCATGATCAGGGAACAACAACAAGGGCAACACTACAATCATAGTGTAAAATAAAGCTATGTTTTGGGATGCATACATACCATAAGTTATTCAGCAAGTAACTTTCCAGCAAGGCGTTCTTTAAAAAATAATAATAATAATTTCCTCACAACAACAGGGCAACATGTAACTTCCCAATCTTTGTATGCAAATGGTACATGCATTAAAAAAATCCGGGTCCTTCATGTTCATCAAAAATATGCACTTGTTCGGTGCAATGCCACTTAGTTTTTATCCCTCAACAGTCATTGAAAAATCACAATGAATGCTTATCAGTCAGGTTTTTAACAAGGAACATCATATCTGGCAATCCACTCATCTGAACAAATACTCCAGCTAGGCTTTAACAAATACCATAAACACCATTTCGCATCCCCACAGCGGAAATGTAACACAGTCCCAATCTTAGCCTTTAGTCAAAATAATGCTTTTGAAGACTGATTGTGCTCCTACAAAACTTTTGTAATGATCACACTTTGCACTTTAAACAACATCTCTCACAAGGGACCATGCATAATAAAGTAGTGCTCCGAGGGGGAGGACAATATGCTATAGACATTGTACGTCGTTTATAATATGTAGTACTGTCATGTAGTGCATTGTCATCTCATACTTGCATGTAATAAAGAAATACAAATTAATAACATTGTTATGCGAGGTCACACCACTGATGGTTTCGTATAAACAGAAACAGCTCATGCAAATATTTTCCTTGGCAGAAAATTTGCTGAGTGGTTTGTGATAAGGGAGTCAGTTTCCTAACACAATAACATAGAAGAAATGCATTGCAAAGGCCAGCTTTTCATTGGGTTAGAAAGTATGCCATGGACTATTTATTAGCAATGAAGCCCTTGTACTATACATACACAAATGTAGAGTTTTTAACCCTATGGCAAGCACCCTCTGTAACATGATGGACACTTCGCAGTGTAGTAACTGGACCCACAGCGTGTTTGTGTGTGTGTCTGTTTGTGTGTGTGTGCTTGTGTGTGTGTGTTTGTGTGTGTGTTTTGTGTGTATTTGTGTGTGTGTGTTTGTGTGTGTATGTGTTTGTGTGTGTGCATTTGTGTGTGTTTGTGTGTGTGTGTGTTTGTGTATGTGTGCATTTGTGTGTGTTTGTGTGTGTATGTGTGTGTAAGGATGTAACGTTTCAAGGCTATTCGGAATATTTATGTATTTATTTCTGCATGGGTGTGACAGTGTGGTAGGTGTTTTAAGATGATTAATATGGCATGTGAATTTGCGTAGCTGCATGCATGCATGCATGTATCAAGTGGCTTCGTTCTTAAGACACTGCATCAGACACTAGTAAGAGTGTACGTTTAAGTCAGAAATGGGATTATAATCAGTTACATTCAAACTATGGCAAAGTATTACATTTAGGTTGTTGGTATGTGATGCGTGTGTTGGTTCGAAAGCCTTGAGTTTTTGGAGTATCCATTGATGTGTGTGTGTGTGTGTGTTTGTGTGTGTGTTTGTGTGTTTGTGTGTGTGTGTTTGTGCGTGTGTGTGTGTGTTGTGTGTGTGTGTTTGTATGTGTTTGGTTTTGAGATGATTAATATGGCATGTGAATTTGTGTAGCTGCATGCATGCAAGCATGTATGAAGTGGGTTTGTTTCTTTTAAGACACTGCATCAGACACTAGTAAGAGTGTACATTTAAGTCAGAAATGGGATTACGATCAATTACATTCAAACCATGGCAAAGTATTACGTATTTTGGTTGTTGGTATGTGATGTGTGTGTTGGTTCAAAAGCCTTGAGTATCCTTGGAGGATTAATATTGTATTTGTTCAAACAACTGCTGGAAGAGAGGCAGCTAGCTATGTGTCATGTGTGTGTTGTAATAGCTCTTGGTGTGATTTTAAAACGTATTGCCCTATTGATGCAAGAATGTGATGGGTAAAACATATTTGGTAGCCTGAAGGTTTAATCAGGTTGCAAGGTATTTTCCAGTGTTGCATCAGTATTTAAGTGATGGGTAGGGTAACCTCACTGGGTGAGTATTTTGGATTGGACAACCACACATTAGAAAGTAACAAAAGTACCAAACATGGGTTTTAATAGCTATGTTTTGTGAGTGATGTTGTTAGCTCATCCTTCCATGACAAAGTGACATGCTCTTTAGTGACAAACAGGCATATAAGCAGATTGCTTCCATTGCATGACAATAATACTTTTGAAACACGCAAATGATTAGTATTAAAATACTAAGCTCTAACAGAAAGCATGTGAATGTGTTTCAAAGCTACTCAACAGTACACCATCTACAACACCAAATATATATATTTTACAAACTGTATAAATTTGCATGAAAGAACAGAATAAGAATTCACTGACACTTGAAGATCATCTCAACATTACATTTAGATCTGAGATAATTATTAGGTGGTATTATTTTACAAGTCATGCCCAGTTAGAGACATCCTGATGTCGGTGAAACTGCTCACTCTCTTACGAAATGAACTACGTTGGTTTTAAAACTGATTAGACTTAGCACACAATACAGATTTGAACACAAGTCACCATGACATACAAATACACATGCATACTAGTTGAGAGCCATATCTACAGTTCCTATGACATTGAGTACTGTTGAAAAGAATGCTCGAACAGTTCGGCACTGTTTTTCACACACACATCGGTAACTCAACAGCGCACTAAGAACTCTTAGGCTTTAATATTAGTAGGATCGAGCTATAGGCAGTATACACGCAGTTTCTCTGGTATAACAGGCATATACCAGTTAGATATTATAATGTAGAACTAGCTGGAAGGATTTAGAACAGCAATTTCCAATGTCAATATTTGAACATCGGTACCGGTGTATCTATAGTTTGCTTGATGCGTGGACTGCACCATGTGTGCGTGTACCCGTACGTACACTGTATGCCAATAGGCACCCAGTTGTTCGTGCCTTTAACTCACCAACCATTTGCATCAAAGACATTCTCCAGTGTGGTTTTGTACTACGTAAGGCGAATCTCGATCTCGTCCACAACACTAAGTAAGAACGCTAATTGGTGCGCACCGCCTGTATGAATGACCTACGGTCGGGTGTATGTTTTCTTTTACGAAGAGGTAGTAATACGGCTAGTTCATTGCTAAAAGCGAGAGATAAGCAGCCGCATATACGGCTATTTACTAGTATCTATGATTTCACAAGGACAGCATTAGATCTTTATTGGGCTATACGCTGAATAACCAATTCAGAATTAAGCAATTCGAGGGACGATTGGGGGGTGGAGCTCAGTGTCACGTGATAATGTGCAAGGGGTGGAGCTAATGCGGTGCGTCAATGGTTGTGTCACTAGTCTTGGAACGGGACCTGCGTTTGCAATGAAGTGTAACTAGTGCACATGCGTAACCGAGTTGAAATAGTTGCTGCATCTTACTTTCAGTTAAGAGGTGAAAAAAACGACGATCATGTTGTTTCTGGCTTCGAAACGGGTGTCTAAATATGGTTTCACTTTTAAAGTTGTTAATTTGTTATGTTTATTAAAGTTAATCAAGCATCGTTGAT
The DNA here is from genome assembly GCA_013339895.1 of Ephydatia muelleri. Taxonomy (NCBI): domain Eukaryota; kingdom Metazoa; phylum Porifera; class Demospongiae; order Spongillida; family Spongillidae; genus Ephydatia; species Ephydatia muelleri. Next base: position 3,258,344 of record JABACO010000021.1, read on the forward strand.
AAAATGATGTAAACACATTTGCCTAACTTCAAGTTGTTAGTTTCTAAATATTAGATCTCCTATCAAAAGTTATTCCCGTTCAAAAGCATTGCGTTCTTTCGCGGACACCCGGTATTTGCCACAGGTAACAATCTTGGGTGGTTAAAGAAGACCCTCCGCTAAAAGATAAATGCAAGGTTTTACTGGAGACCGAATACAATAGATGATGTGAAAGGTTTTGTTTCCAAATGTGAAAGATACCAGCGCCAAGTGTACTAAGCCTGGATCAGTTCTACATTGATATACACAATTCAAAAATTGTAGATGTGTGATTAATTTGTTACACTTCCGTATTATATTAAATATACGTCAATTTTCAGTTATTTTTCACTACACTGTTAAAAAAAGGGTGTTGCCGCAACACACTTAGGGTGTTCGTACGCCTGTTTAGGAATAACACCCCATGGAGTGTAGTGGTAACCGCTCAGGGGTGTTATAGCCAACACCCCTGAAGTGTAGCCATTACACTCTAGTGGGTGTTGACACGGGTATCAGAAGTTCGTGTATGCACCGTAATCTTACGATACAACATAAATTGATCTTAATAAACTATACAACAAAAGTTGATGATTTTAATAAAAAGTTGACAATAAATACAAACATACAACAAAACTATAAACATGTCCTTAGGGCCTATACAACGATCGAGTAGTCCTGGAGTGTTTCTCTGCATGCTTCGGACAATTAACAAATGAAGAAAACAAATGCATATATATAAAGGTCAGGCTCCAATATGAGACATGTCTAACCTTTTAATTGAATCTTCGGTGCCGCCATCAGTCCGACGACGGTCATGTTCGCTAAGCAGATCGGTGACAATAACAACGTCAATCGTACCGATTGTTAAGCTTACCTCGAAGGCTTGCTATAGCCAGCGTGTCATATGACTTTTGTAAGGTAAGGTAAGGCGTTATTTAACGCGACAAGGTACTACTTACCTGCCTTAAGCAGTGGCTCATTATAGTGGGTAGCGCAGCACACACTAGTAGCCGAATTTTCCTTAGCTAGAGCGTATAAACAGGCATTCCGGTCCGATCGCGAACTGCTGTTCTCAATGAACTCTCTTCAAAGCGCTCAACTCGTCTTACTCAAATGCATCGCTCAACGCTGGAAGGAAACAAATAGCTTACCAAAAAGTCGTGTAACACCGAACTTACCTGTTCCCAGAACGTGTTTCTAAAGGTCACGCATGCGCAACGAAATACATTTTTAGCATGATATAATTGTGGATAATCAACATGTCTCACGATGACAAGAAAGGACACAAATAGCTAGGGTACACTGTAGGTGTTCAAGATTTCTAAGATATAGAGTTGTCCAAATGTGAGGAAAGCTATACAGGACTTTTGAGTAGTTCCAATTGCAAAAAGTGCACTTCTCTCAGAGTGTATTTGCTGTCCAACAGTATTTCTGTGTATGTGTGTGTACATGTATGCATACACATACACACATGAATTATACACATACACACATGTGCATGTGTGTTAATATGTGTGCATTGTGTGTGTGAATGCGTGTGTATGTGTGTATTTGCATGTGTGTGCATGTGCGTGTATGTGCATGTGGCCATGTGTGTATGCAGGCCTTTAGCCAGGGGGGTTGGTCAATCCTCCTCGTTTGATGCCTGATTGCGAGGGGGATCCCCCCCCCAACCCCCGCTTTCATATTTGGCTAAATGTGAGGCCCCCCCTCTTCCCTTCCCCAACAGTCCTGCAGTCCTATTAATCGACGCTCCCCCCTGCCAGACTTCCTGCCTATGAGCCTGTGTATGCATGTGCATGTGTATGTGTGTGCATGTGTGCATTGTGTGTGCTTATGTGTACATGTGTGTGTATGTGTTCATATGTGTATGTGTGTGTTAGCATGAGTCTGTCATGCACGTGTGTGCATGTGTGTGTGCATTGCGTGTGTATGCGTGTATGTCTGCACGTGTGTGCATGTGTGTATTGTGTGCATGTGTGTGTGCATTTGTGTGCGTTGTGTGTGCGTTGTGTGTGCATGTGTGTGCATGTGTGTATGTCTGCATGTGTGAGCATGCATGCGTGATAGTGTGTGCGTGCATGCATGTGTGTGCATGTGTGCATTGTGTGTGTGTTCATATGTTTGTGTTAGCATGTGTATGCGTGTGTTGTGTATGTGTGTGCATGTGTGTGCACAAGTGTGCATGTGTGTGCATGTGTGTACGTGTGAATGTGTCTGTGCATGTGTGTATGTGTGTGCACATGTGTGTGTGTACACATGTGTGTGTGGTTATGTGTATTTGTGTGAGTACATATGTATGTGTGTACATGCACATGTATACATGCATGCAAGTGTGTGGTTATGTGTATGTGTGTGCAGCTCGTGTAAAAAATTTGTACGTATAAGTGCATCTGCTATGCAAACATGTGCATGCATGTGAACATTTAATAGTTATTGTATTCATCTAGTATCAGCCATTACACCAAACCATTCACAAAAAGGATATTTAATCCCACAACACTGTACCTACAAAAAGTGTTCAAACACTGCAGTACTTTAGCCTACCCTTACAAGTGTTGGGCAGCATTCATTCATCCAGCATATTTCTTCATGATTGCTATCAGGATCTGCATGTGGTATATAGACATATGTAGCCACATGAATGCACGAACAAACACCCAATGTTCAAGCTGCAACAGGTCTGTTAAATATATTTTTAAAAGACTACCTACCTAGAAATACTGTAATATAAAATGCATACCCATAATAAATACTTGTGAATAATAATGTATATGTTCCCATGCCATTTTACTAGGATGTGGTCTAAATAGAATCCAGATGGATTTTAATACACTGCCACTGTTACCACACAAGCACTGCCATTGTGTTTAACCTTCACTCTCAGCACAAAGTGGCATGCAGGATAATAAACAAGCTTGTATCAAATTTGAAATTTAGCAGCATACTGGGGGTACTCTACAAACATGGGCGTCGGAAGGTACAAAACATTGGTCCGGCAAATGAATAAATAATGAAGGGGTGGGTGCGGGAGGGGGTGTAACCTCTCCCGCCCAGCAAGGGGTATGGGGGAGCGCTGCAAGCTCCCCTATCGGGGTCTGGGGCGGAGCCCCAAAAGCTTTGCAAATTATGCATTATTAATGTCCTAAATTTCACTGCAGTTCGCCGCCCAAAAATCATGCTATGAATTCGAAATTGCGATTGGTACATCCAAACATATGCATATACATATGCATAAAATACCAAACTGGCTAAGGCGGTGTTCGTTACCTCGAACAACTCCTCTGCAATAACATCTATGATCAGCTGTACTTTTCACACCACTTCTGCTCTAAACGAGCGCGTTTCACCCTTCGATCCAAACGAACGTTTTGGAAATGGAAACGACTTAGAAATCATTGCAAGCTAACACTTCATTCGTAGCTTGCACAATGACAAACGTAACAGGAAATAATTAGATGCATGCGACATGCCCTTATCAGTTAATTCATCATAATATTATTTATTTTAGGAAAATATTGGTCCGGCGGCCGCCGGACCTGCCGGACCGGTTCCGACGCCCATGTACAACACGCTAGCGTACCATACACACAGCAGTGCACATAGGCACGCAAGCCTTCATAAGCACATCGAGATTACATGCATGCATACGGTAATTACATGTTGAAAAAGCAGCTGTAGGCCTACTAGTATACTAGAAATCCACACGCGCACGCGCTGCTGGGGTCACTAACGCAAGGGCCATGGCCAGCCTATGGTAGACGTTTTGTACTGCATGGTACGTTGTGTCACTTGTGTGCGTGCATACCATTAAGATATAACTTTTCACTTGAAGTCCACATGTCCAGAAATTGTGGACATCAGTGCATAACTCGGCTTAGAATTGTGATTAAAAAATTCTGATTTCACCGTTAAACTCACCAGACACTTTAGAGATTTATCACGTTATTAAAACAGCTAATTATTTTTAAAATATATATTATTGTTTTCGCCTTTTAATTAATTAATTGTACGTCTGTATGTTAGGGAAGTTAGGTGAGGTCATTGCTTTTACATAAATCCTGCCAAACTAAGGCTATCGTCGATTTTAGTGATCTAACCATACGCATGCGCGTCGGTCATACGCGTTAGATTGTAACTCGTTGCCCCTGCCATTTATCCTTCCAGAGGTCACATGAACTGTTATTTAACTATGTTATTGTTACGGCCGGATATCGTATGTGCATGCGTCCTGACTCAACGTCAACCTTGCCCTGAAAACGTTCGTAGATTACCATACCGCCTAATGCACTTTGGTACATGGTATACCATACAGTGCATGTATTGTGTAATATGACTCTTTTCGTAACCTCCTGCAGGTATTGACATCAATCCATTGCTTTGCCTAATAGAAAATATAATCAGTAACAGTTCTCAGTACTACCTACACCTTAACGTTCTGGTGTATAATGTCAGGATAAATTGGCACTTCAGCAGATAAGGTGTTGCAAAGCTCTTGAAAGTCCTTGTTAATGAACCACATTACTGATCAGTCAGGCCTTCTGCTTACCTTCCAATCACAAATGCCTTTGATATGGTCTCATAGTCTTCACAACCTTTGACGGCAGCTCTTGTGTGGTTACCTGCATGTTCAGAAACAAATTACTTATTTTGAGGGGGAAAGGATGCAGATATTTAGCATTACAATTTTGTACACAGATCTACATGTATGCATCCCTCCTTGGCAAGTGTGTAGTTACTGTTGGTTTGGGTCGAATATGTGGTATGTACTGACTGCATGCTATATAAGTAGAACTTGACTGTGGGCAGCCAAATTATTCATTGCCTATTGTCTCTGTAATTAATGTTTTTACAGCAGTTAGCAATCACCATGCATCTTCCTGCATGCACATTGTGTGGTCATAAAATAAACAATATTGTGTAATGTAGCTAGGTACTACATGTAAGGTACACACACACACACACACACACACACACACACACAACACACACACACACACACACACACACACACACACACACACACACACACACACACACACACACACACACACACAACACACACACACACACACACACACACACACACACACACACACACACACACACACACACACACACACACACACACACACACACACACACACACACACACACACACACACACACACACACACACACACACACACACACACACACACACACACACACACACACACACACACACACACACACACACACACACACACACACACACACACACACCAGTTCCTGATAAATATCTGACTTGAGAGACTAAGATACAAAAAGACAAGATCATCATGTTGCTCGTCCTTGAGAATTTAGCACCATCACCACTGAATCTTCTCACTGGGCTGGAACAAAGTTAGACATTCCCCAAGCTGCAAATGAATGCAAAGATATACAATATGGGACAGTGTTCAGCAAAATCCCTTCTGGGTAGTTTTGCAAGTTTTCTTTTTTTTTTTCATAAGCCTCTATCAAATTACATGTATTCTTACGCATCCAAAGTTGGACTATCCATCATAAAGTTATTGGGTACTGAATTTATAGTTACCCATTCATTTCCATGCGAGCATTACTTTTCTTTTTGCTAGACACACTGTCCATATATTACTGATATTTGTAAAAACACTAACCAGTCTAGTTATCTCCTCTCGAATTGCCATTTCAACGTGCCTATAAGACCCATCAAACGTTGGGATACTAAATTGTTCCACTGTTTTGTTGAACTCCCATCTAGCAGCTTTAACTTTGCTTGCTCTTGGAAGGCTATCGCATTTCATTGAGAGCGTTTGGTAAAATGCATCACTCACACCGTACTTGTCCAATAAATACTGAACTTCTAGTTCTCTCCTTTCTTCTCTTTGCGCATCTGAATCAGAAAGAGAAATGCGAACACTTACCGGACGCAGTGTGCATTGTGAGCGTATCGGCAGTTAGACCATACGATTCCGTGAAGGATAATGCCTTCACAGTGTTGCCTTTTATCGCCTCCAATTTTCTCTTTCTCTGCCTCATCGATGGCTCATCTATAGCCTTCCCACTGTTTCGAGTTCATGTATCCATGCCAATTCTGTTTCATCTCTTTGACATCACTAAGTTTGCTATCCTTTTTGTATACAATTTAAATAATTATATCACCCACATGCACTTTGGTAGTTCCACTGACTCACTATCCCACAGTGCAATGTAAATACTTTGTACACTCATGTAGCAGTAACACTAGATGATGGTTCCTCGTTTTCTCAGGTCACTTCATGTGTAGGTTATGCACTATCACTTCAAACAGCTAGTAGAGTGCTATCTATACACATGATATACACCATCCACAGACACAGAGCTGAACACAGCGAAACCATTACATTGAGACGGTAACGTCTCATCACGTGACCTTACCCGTCACTCAGATGTAGGCGGATACCGTTGATATCAATACCAACGGTCCGTCTGTGGACGGAGAGTGGACGGCAACGTCCTTCCCCTCCGTCGCTCTGTCACGTCTTTAAACGTTATAATCCGTCAGTCCGGAAAATCCACGGTTAAAGGCGGTTCGCTTTTTACCGCATCGTACCGTCAGTACGTAAGGTTGGATTTCTGGCTACCGGTACTACAGCGGTGCCGCTTCTACTTTCTATCCATGCAACTTTATCGTATACGTGCACCATCCCATTCACTTTTCTCAGGGTTAGTCTATCAAAAAACCATATACAAATACAAATGCATATAAAAAGGAAGAGCAAGTGCCAGTTTTGCTTGGTCTCCACATTAGGCAAAAAGCCGGATTCCGTTCTGTTGAAAGATAATTATGTATAGCATCAATCATGAATGCATGAACCACAGAAGTACTTGCTTACACATTTGCACCGGTATTGACAATCTGCGCGCGATGACACTGGCACAAACGTGGAGCCACCACGTCATCAAACGTTCATCTTGTGTAAAAAGTCACAGATGAGAAAAAAAGTGACCCTTGTACATACCTCATTGCGTTCCAAAGCCAAAATAAATAAAGGTGGCTGGGTAGAGGAAAAACCAATTAAATAACGTACCAATAATACGTTACACCTACTAATATGCGTTGCAACCTATTCCTGTAGATGGAAGAAAAGTGGTTGTGATATCTTCGACACCCCAAAAATGGCACTTACGCAGCACTCATGTCAGTATGTGGCGAATCAACAAGTTTATTCGGATCCATAAGTTCCACGCCAATCTTTGAACCTGAAAGTTGCTATAGAGGAGGACAAAGGCCGATAGGGAAACGCTTACCATATCGTGCTCTTTGCTGCGCTGATGCACGTTGTACTTTGGCGCCAAAATAGGTTGCGATAAAATAGGTAACATCCATCGGCTACACCACTGTTTCCCCGCCAAAAACCTATTATTAATAGTCACGTGGATTGGTCAAGGGACAGTTATAGTTGAATTAACCAGCAACTGTCAATCAATTGCAATTAGCGAGCTTATACCGCTTGTTATTGGTATGCGATGTGTTGCCATGGCAATGAGGTAACAGTCCATGCAGTACATGTATGTGCGATTTAAATCTTTTATCAGCCTTGAAATTGATTCATTAAGGTCCAATACAAGAATGCAGAACATACACATGTACATGGAATCAGTTTTAGTTTGAGTGAGGATGGAAGACATAATCCTTTATCCCTACACATGTAAAGAATGAACGAAGTACTTCTATAATGTTGCACACAGCCACACACACGTCACACAAACAGGCACACATCACACACAGGCACACATCACACAAGGCATACATCACACATAGGCACACATCACACATAGGCACACATCACACAGAGGCACACATCACACACAGAGGCACACATCACACAGGATACATACCACAGAGGCACCATCACACAGGTACACATCACACAGATACACATCACACAGAGGCACATATCACAGAGGCACTCATCACTAAGGCTATAAACACACACAGACACACATCACACCAACAGGCACACATCACACAGGCACACATCATACAGGCACACATCACATGTGCAGGCAAACATCAACAGACACACATCACACACAGGCACACATCACACACAGGCACACATCACACACAGGCACACATCACACAAACAGGCACACATTACACACAGGCATACATCACACATAGGCACAAATGACACACAGAATCACAAAGGCACACATAATAAAGAGGCACACATCACACATAGGCACACATCACACATCACACAGGCACACATCACACACAGAGGCACACATCACACAGGCACACATAACACAGAAGCACCATCACACAGGTACACATCACACAGACACACATCACACACAGGCACACATCACACAAACAGGCACACATCACACACAGGCATACATCATGCACAAGCACAAATGACACATCACACAGGCACACACAGAGGCACACATCACACAGGCAACACATCACACAGGCACACATCACACAGGCACACATCACACAGGCACACATCACACAGGCACACATCACACAGGCACACATCACACAGGCACACATCACACAGGCACACATCACACAGGCACACATCACACAGGCACACATCACACAGGCACACATCACACAGGCACACATCACACAGGCACATGTCACACAGACACACATCACACCTAGACACTCATCACTAAGGCTACATATCACACAGAGGCACACATCACAACACATGCACACATGCACACATCACACAGGCACACACAAGTTACACATATTGGCACACACAGACAGGCACACATCACACAGAGGTATGCACACAGACACACATAGCACACAGCCACACACCACACACAGACACACATCACATATAGGCATACATCACTAAGGCTACAGGCACACATCACACATAGGCACACATCACACACACAGGCACACATCACACACACAGGCACACATCACACACAGAGGCACACATCACACACAGAGGCACACATCACACACAGCTACACATCACACACAGGCACCCATCACTAAGGTTACACATTACACACAAGCACACATCACACACAAGTTACACATTGGCACACATCACACACAAGGACACATCATAAAGAGAGGAACACATCACACAGGCACTTATCACTAAGGCTACACATTACTCAGAGGCATACATCACGCACAGAGCCTAGGCACACATAACACAGAGGGACACATCACACAGAGGCACAGGTACATCACAAAATCACACACAGGAACACATCACACAGAGGCATGTGTAAATCACACACAGGCTACACATATTGGCACACATTACACACAGGGACACATGTATCATAAACAGAGGCGCATATCACACAGAGGCACTCATCACTAAGACTACATATTACACAGAGGCATACATTGACACAGAGGCACACATCAACACACAGGCACACATACACAGTGGCACACATCTCACACAGAGGCACACATCACATACACACAGGCAATTGGTGTCATTTATAGTTATGGAGTCCTTGCTGTAAAGATTCTTTACTTGATGACGAATCTGACTCAGAGCCGGAGAGCTATTCTATATGCTCTCCTGTCTGCCATAGTACCGGTACCCGGTACGCCTGTATAATAAAAAAGGATACAATTAGCTGCTAATAGCTAACGCTCAGCACTAGCTATATCTCGCGAATCGAGTATACGCATATGCAGCTGCGCATATGCATACATAATCGGTGCACGTGTATGATATACGATACATACCTTCCGCAGGAAGCTGTTGTTTAGCTTGAAGAGAACTATCAGCTTTGGATGACGACTCTACTAGCATTTGGTGTTCAAAAAATGTAGATCTACACACGTATTCCCCGCAGTGGTGACTGTAACGTCACTTGCCGCTCATTTTTTGAATTCGGAAGGAGTTACTTGTATCACGTGACCATGCGTCAATAATAGTGGAGGACGCGGTACCGTGCGGTAGCGTTCGTCGATTACCGTTCATAAATACACGGATACCGTCACTAAACGTTTCCGTGAAATTTACGTGGAAGTCCGTCTTGATCGAAAGTGACGGGGCACCGTTGCAACCCGTCTCCGGATAGCGGTTTCGCTGTGGAAGAAACAATACAAGTGCTACTTTTAACATTGATGCATGGTTGTATGTAGATTACATACATGTGACATGTACATGTGTCAGTCTTTCTAGTTAGCACTGTTCATAGCACAGAAAAGAATGCCATGATGCAGATCTGTTCACGTCAGGTATGAAGGCTGGTGATCATGACTCACATACACATACACAACGGCAAAGGTGTACACTGTCCCCCTCCTTCCCATCACAATAAGTGGGTCCAACTATTCCAGTTGTCAGGAACAATCTCTCTCAGGGATTGGGAAATGTTTACATAAAACCCACAACTAATAACCCTCCTAATTAAATAGGTGCCGGCAGTGGCGGATACAGGGGGGGGGGGGTTCGGTGGTGTCCAGACCCCCCCCCCCCCCCCCCCCCCCCCTCAGACCTGATGATGAATAAAATTAAGGATTAATACTTTAATTCATTAGCGAAACCAATTAACAACATCCCACGTGATATTCATTGTTCTAGAGAGCGTTATGGCAAGCAAGCGTGTTCACTCGGGCTCGGAAAGTACTTTTCAAAGAAAGCAAAAGGTAATTTATGCGCCCAGGAATCGCGCACCTGTCATGACTTCACCCACCCGATCGCGTTATCTCATTACGTGAATGCAGCTGCGTGAATGCATGAGGGCCCACATGCACACACCACTTAGACTACTCCTCCCCCCCCCCGCAGTCCTATTAGAAATCGATCCAACCCCCCCCCCGTCCCCCTCCCTTTCAGACTTACCTCGCTACGGGCCTGGAGTTTCTTTTTTATACTTCAGTTATTTATCTTTTTTGACACATGCAGATATGGGTAAGACGCAAGTCTCTCAGAGTGTTTCTGATCGTGCAAAGCAGAATTAAAGCCCTCTCTCCACTAGCATTGTACATGCACTGCAGATGTCATGTGCTAAACTTGAGCATAGCATCTGCTTGTTCTATTCCTGTTATTAAAAATATGATTGGAGTCATAAATGAAGTTTATCTATTTTTCAATTTATCCCCTAAAAGGCAAAATTATTTTGAACATATACTGGAAGCATTTGATTCACAACATAATACTACAAAAATTAAGGGATTATGCAAAACTCGGTGGGTAGAACGACATACATGTTTTGAGACATTTTATGATCTCTACATGTTTATTTGTTCTTGTTTTGAAGCAATAGTAGATCCTAATGTGTATTCAGATATGAATATTGATACCAACTGGGAATGGGATAGTGAGACCAGGACAAAAACTCAAGGTCTTTTACATTCAATGAAAGATCCTAAGATTCTTGTAGCTTTTATTGTCACAAAAAATGTCCTTGAGATAATTAAACCTATTGCTGTCAAGTTGCAGAAGATATTGTGCATGCCTATAACTTGATACACAGTGCCATCAGTGATATTGCAAATTTCAGAGAGAACATTGAAAAAGATTTTCATGATTGGTTTATGGATGCTAGCAGAATTGGTAGTGAGTTAGGCATAGTACTTACAGTTCCACGTCTATCTGGAAGACAGCAACACAGGGCTAATGCAGGTCCAGAAAATTCAGATCCTGAAGTTTATTACAGAATTAATGTGGCAATTCCATTCTTGGATCACATGGAACAAGAACTAAACAATAGATTTCATCGTGACAGTATGGTTGGTAGTCACTTATTTTATCTAGTTCCAACATTAATAATTAATCACAGTGATTTACACGATCTTGCAAAATGTTTGTTGTTTTGGGAACGTGATTTACCTAGTGCTTCATCACTTCTATCTGAATTGAAACAGTGGCAACGTTTTTGGAAACTAAAATCTGAATCCCTTGATAACATCATTCCTGCAGATCTGGCACATTGTATCCATGCAGCTGATGAAGATATTTTCCCCAACATACGAGTACTATTAATTATTGCCTGCACTATACCTGTGTCTAGCTGTGAAGCAGAAAGGTCTTTTTCAGCATTGAGGCGTATTAAATCCTATTTACGAAGTACAATGAGTTCTGAGTGTTTTGCTGGATTAGCACTGATGCATTTGCATAGTGATGTTGATATTGATATTGATGAGGTGTGTGAAGCTTTTATCAGCAAACACAACAGAAAAATGTTTCAATCTTGTATTTTGTACCAATAAATGATTTTGTAGTAATTGTATAGATTCATTGTACTGTTTTATTAGTTCATTCCGTGTCAAATGTGAAATGGCGATAAATACGTATTTTAATTCCACAGCTATCTGCCATGATAGGAAAATAAGTCTGTTAAAAAGGGATTACTCATTAATTTAGGATACGCAGTTTATGAGTTGCACTGAGAATAGAGTCCCCCAAACCGACCCACGCACAGTATTCGCCGCCCTTTTCAAGTTTCTATAGAATGTCACCAATTATATGCGTTGGGATGACGAATTCCTGTATCCGCCCCTGGCCGTGGTACAAATGAAACCACAAAGACCTGAGTTACATCTCATACATGTACCAGCTCTTTGGCCTTCTACAACACATAAACATACAAACTTGTGACAACACCAAACATGTACATAGCCAAATAAAAATGTCACATAGTCTGCATATTCAGTAGGCATTAAATGACCACACAAGCTTTCCATTTGAGTTTGTCACCTGGAGGGTGGCTGACAGTCCATGCCACATTGTTCATCAAGGTGGGTCCAATCCCTGGCCCATACCAGGTGGTCCCCACTGAGCCTGGAACCTGAACTGTGGCAGACCACCTGGGTCTGTACACTTCACTAATACTCAAGAGGAGTTCTTTTTAACTGACTAGATTGGGGGGAGGAGGGAATATCTTGAGAGTAGTGGGAAAAAACAATCTGCCATGATAACATGATGTGATGGGGAGGAGGGGACAGTGATGGGGAGGAGGGGACAGTGATGGGGAGGAGGGGACAGTGATGGGGAGGAGGGGACAGTGATGGGAAGGAGGGGACAGTGATGGGGAGGAGGGGACAGTGATGGGAAGGAGAGGACGGAGGGGACAGTGATGGGAAGGAGAGGACGGAGGGGACAGTGATGGGAAGGAGGGGGACAGTGATGGGAAGGAGGGGACAGTGATGGGGAGGAGGGGACAGTGATGGGAAGGAGGGGACAGTGACAGGAAGGAGGGGAGCGTGATGCGGAGCAAGGGGAACAGTACAGCACAACCAAATGGCTGACCATCTCTTGAGCATTGTTTCCACATTGTCATGGTGTAGTCTAGAGTACCTTGGTGGCCCCCACCATTCTTATTGCAAAGATGAATGTTGAAGGTGGGAATCCAGTGTAGGAATACAGGTAAAGATCTGAGTGTTGGGGAGGAGGTGGAGTGGGGTTGTGGTGTTTCGCATAGCAATGGTTAAAAACAGCAGCACAAGCACATGCTGCAGAGGTACAAGATACCAACTATTACCCTGTACAAGCTTCAAAAGTCACTGCAAAGCTTAACCCCCTTACAACCCGATTCTAAAAGCTGTGTGGCCTTCATTTGTGTTAAATTTGCAGCTGCATTGTCTCCCTCTCAGCTCAGGATACTGAGCAGTGAAAATGTTTCTACACATGCCCAAACCCACCTATGCATGAAAAATTAAATACATGTACATACATGTACACGCATTACATACATCCATCCATCCATCCATCCATCCATCCATACATACATACATACATACATACACACATACAACCAGGGGATTGGAGGATGAGGTGTACGAGCTCAAAGCTGTGTTGTAGATGATTCGGGTCCCAGATGAGCTGGAGAAGAAGCCTGTGGAGGTGTGGAGTGAGCCCCTCAACCCCCCAGAAGAAATGGGCCCACCTCAACCCTTGGAAGAAACAAATTTGAATCCCTCTCCTCCATCAATCCAAGGAAAAACAAGCCTCCCCTCTCAAAAAAAACAAACAAACTCAAGCCATCCCTCTAACCTTAGAAGGAACACACACCCCCAATACCTCTTCTTTATTCCATTGCAAGTTCTAACACTTCTGTGCAATTCTTTCTATTCTTTTTCCATTGAATGCCCACTTTCAATTCTTCCACACTCATTCCCTACGACTCACTGGTTGAGCATATCCCTCCAGTGGTGGTTGCACTGGGACTGGCAATGTTGCTCAGCCCTAGGAGGCCATTGGAGAGCACCCAATAGGTGAAGAGGTGTGCCAGACAGTAGCCATCCCACACCTTCCCCTGGCCATCTCCTGTGTTGAACTTGTTCAGGAGCACTGAGGCATCGGATATGTCCTCTTGCGTGTTGTATGTGCTGCCAGAGTAGGAGGTGTGGATCATGATCTGGAAGGGAACATGTTATGAGTTAGTGGGTGCTGTGTGTTGTATGTGTGTGTGTGTACGTGTGTGTGTGTGTGTGTGTGTTGTATGTGTGTGTGTGTACGTGTGTGTGTGTGTGTTGTATGTGTGTGTGTGTACGTGTGTGTGTCTGTGTGTGTGTGTGTTATTGTATGTGTGTGTGTGTTGTATGTGTGTGTGTTGTGCCATAGATAATAGCTTTCAGTAGCTAGGGGGTCTGGAAGGTCGCTGTCAGTTCCTAGTAACCCGGACGAGGAGATCGCGCGCTCCTAGATCCGCCACTGCAGAAGGAGCCAAAAAGAACACATCCAAGGTTGAAGGGAAGTTACGTAGCCATAAGTCGTCGCCACGTGATTATAATTGGGCACTGTCCTTATATGGCTTGTCCCTGTCGCGCGTATCGTATATACCATTTTGTGATTGTCCGCTTCGAATTCTACATAGAACGACCACATTGACAAATGCGGATGTGCACACACGCATATGGAAAAGTAGCAACAGAAAAGGGACGTTGATTTCCCAGCTGTCATACTCATAGCCCCACCACGTGGTCGAATATAAAAAGCTATAGGCCTATAGTGGCCTTACTTAACTTATACACTTAGCCTTCAGTGATGCCTTAGTTTTTCAGAAAACAAACACAAGTAGTTTAATACGTATCGTGTTTATCGAATAGACCTAGAACTACTCCGCGTTTGACAGACCATAAACTTCAAACGGCTTAGTATCGAACCAAAAACATGCGCTCCTATATAGTCCCAAACTAAGAACATACCAAGTTTGCGTGCAGTTAAGTTCCTTACTTCCAACGCGGCCAGAACTGAACGCCCCAATTTACTGTCACGGGCGTTTGTTAATTATTCAACTGAACTAGGTACCCTCATGACCAAAAGTGCCCCAGGAACCCAGGGGAAGAAGCCTATGGGCATGAGAACTTGGTAGAAAGTTACCTTGATCATAGTAGCATCATCTGAAATGAGTCAAACAATACCTTCCCATCTTACATTCAGAGTAACAATAAAGAACAGTGATAAAAAATCATTATAAAAAGCAATTTTCCATACATCTCTATGGAGGAGTACTAATCCTTATGAGGAACCTCGGCCTCGCAGCAGTGGCTGAAAATTCCATCAACCTGGCAGAGTGATAGCTTATCATGTTACCCATCATGGTGCTTCTTTCAAACTTAAATAGCAACTTTCCCTGATTTATGGTATTCAAAAATGAACTTTACCCCATACATTTCTATGGACGCGTGCGCGGGAAATGTGACGGACGTTTGCAAAATTGGCCAGGAATTGCTATTGAGCGTCCGAAATTTCTCGCAATGAGTATCGCCTCCAACTACGATGTCACAGCTGCCATCATAGTCATATCATCTAACAAAACCACGCCCTCAATCCGTTAGAAAGTAATTACTAAACAAGGCTATGAACTATCGCAATGGAGTGCAATGCGGTAAATCAGTGTTATGACAACACCCCACCCTTGCTGGGGTTTGCTCCTAACACCCTAACGCAGCCTGCCAACACCCCAAGATGTCAGCTCAACACCCTTATGTGTTACCATAACACTCCCTGGGCTGTAACATCCCTCAAACCTAACACCCCTCGGGCCTTTTTTTTTAACAGTGTATTTTATTTTCACTTTTTATATATTTCTTTGCAATATCTTTGTTGTTAAAATTTTACAGATAGGAATTGACATAATTTGGCCACTTCCTGAGACTACAAGTGGAAAGAAGTATATTGTCACCCTCATTGACTACTTTAGCAAATGGCCAGAGGCAGAGGCTCTAGCAAATTATAATGCACATAGTGTTGCAAGATTTATTTATTAGACAACATGTCTGTCTGTGAGTCATAGTTATATCACCTCGAACACCATTCATAGTGTACTTCACTTTGATTTGTATATTCAATATCAACTTTGGGTTGTGCTCAAAGAATCATTCAGACCAAGGTCAGGAATTCATCAACACTGTTAATACTGAATTGCAGCGACAACTTGGAACAGAGCAATCAGCCTACCATCCCCAGACTAATGGTCTTGTAGAGAATCTCAACTCGACAGTTCAGTCTTGCTTGTGCAATACGGAGCAAAGAAATTGGGATAAATATTTGGAGAGTGTTTTGTTTGCAATACAACCATAAATCTACTGGTTAGTTGGCATGAAATAAATTGATATAATTTATAGATCATACTGCTCATGTCACCGTTGAATTTAGATGATATTTGTAAATGGATATACAATCAGAGGACAATTTGGAATAAAGAAGTCAACAAGGAAACATTGATTGGTAAATTAATATGTTTAATAAGCACTATGCATCACATGTACGCATTTTCTGCTACAAATTAATTAATAAAAATAAATCACACTTTTCATGTTTCATCCACCTCCTTGACAAAGGTATATTTCAATATTGCTCCTCACATGCACTGTCATGCAGAGCATTGCATTAATTCCATAGCATATGATAATGGAGTGGATACCCAGTGATGCCGCTGTTCGCCCGCCAATCGTCAAAACCGTCAAACTAGGCGATACGGTTGGCTTTACTGCGTCCGTGACCGTCAGGAAAAGTGAATAATTGAATTAGTTCGCGCGAACCACATAACCGTCGGCCTATTGAGGCAAAAACCGTGCGACCGTCAAAAATGTTGACGGTCAACTGCCGGTCAGACATTTGTTGGATGACTGGCGGACTGGGAACCTAAGAGAATTGACACAATGCAGCATTCATACACCGAAGTGACAATTCGATAACAGACGTACTCTAACACCGCTTTCCTACCAGGGAGTTAAGAATAATGTATTTTTATTTACACTATTTATAGAATACATGCGCCCGCATGCTCAGTAATATCACTGTTTATCCGAATAAGATTGGATTTTGTTGCTTGGATTTCATTTGCTGCTTGGATTTTAGTTCTGTGAGTGACGCCGTTTTAATTTCATGCATTGCCTTTGGCTTTCTAGTGTACTATTGTTTCCTCCCGAGTTCTGAATTCTGAGCCAATGACGGCTGGATTTGGCCTGAGTCCTGCCGCGGAAAGGTCTGATCGACCTGAAGAACACTTGTAATTGATTGGGCAGATTTTGCACAAGTTTCAGAAGAGCCACTCAGGGAGATGCTGTTCCCAATCACAATATATTTACTCTGGATGCATTGACTTTGACGTAAGTCAATTATTTTGGCATTACAAGTACGAATTTCAACTGCATCGATGCATTCTGCTGCAGCCATGTACTGCTACCAAAGAGATCCTTGGGGTGGCACACAGGAGCGCGAAGGACAGCATAGATAACGAGTTCAAGCGCTATATGCTTACCTGGCGCATTAATGACGTCATGCAATGGTGGAGCGACCATGAAGCTAACGTCCTTCGCATTGCTCTGCTAGCCCCGCTAAAGTACTGATTTACCCATTCCGGTGTCCAGTACTCACTCTGAAAGGGTATTTTCTCGCTAAAGCTGACCGCAAGAGATGGCGGATGGATGCTGGCTGAGTGGAAAGAGTAACGTTAAATATAAACACGACGGTTATTAAAATCAATTCGTGCTTTTAGCTTAGACCGGATATCGACCGGGACCGGCTTGAATCCAGGCGGCCAACCGTCAAACCGCCAACGTGACCGTATTGGTAAAACACGGTTACTGTTCGTCCGCCAACGTGACCGTGTGGATCCGGTACGGTTAGCCGTGAACGTGACCGGATCGATAATAGCTGACCGCGGCATCACTGTGGATACCTACTCATCAGCAGAAATTGAAACAGTAATACATGCACCTGATGATGGATCAGTAGAAGTGGTCAAAAATTGGAATTGTTCTACTCGCCAGTATGTAATGAATGGCAAATAATGAATGACAGTGCTTGCTTTGCACAAGAACCTGCGTTGGCCTAGTTTTTTTTCTGCGGGTCGTCGGGGCAGCTTGCCATTGATTGACCCGAGATTTCTAAATGTGCCAAGTTGTTTAATTTCTTCGTACAGTCTGTCAATTTCCTGTTCTTGTCCGTTACATGTAAGCGTGATGCTCTCAAACTCTGCTAGCAATTGTACGCAGTCATCGTAACTCGTGAGCTTACATTTTTGAGCATGAACAGTTGTTGAGCTATGAAGAATGGATATTTCTTCACAGCCTTTTGCAGAATTGTATCTACTAGCGATAGAGCTGCAGCGCTTACGCAGCAACTCGTAAAACCTGTCGCAGTCTTCGCGCACTGCTAAGCAGTGATTGGGGATGGCCTTATATAGTGCTTTCGTCAGCTCACTACCCCGTAAATTATCCCAGTGCCACTTGCACATGAGTGTGTTGGGAATAGTAAACCCACAAGCAGCTGCAGTCGAATAATCTTTCGCACTTGCATAGTTAATGACTGCCCTTGCGGGAATCGTATCCGTCCTCTCTCCATTATCAGCGTTAGATCTTGTTACTGAGCTTCACATTATCTGACCTCTCTCTGTCTGCTCCAGCCTAACCCATAGAATGTTTTTATTAACCTATTGTCAGTAGTTTAAACTTATTAGGACAGCTGGTTTCTGGGTACATGCACGTATGGGAACATTTCCGCGAAATGGGACCTATTCTAAAAATGTATAATTACATGATTATATAAACATGTACCACGTTTGAATCGCTATATGGTCCGACCGGTTATCGACGTCATCTTTCCATCACTTCATACTACTTTATTTCTCTATGTGCATGTTTAATTGGTGACTCGCACAAGCTCATTGCTGATGGTACGAGGTCCGATATCACATGGGGTTCAAAACTGCCGTTCAAATCGCTTCAATTTCTAGAGGTGTATTTTTACAATTGATTGTTCTGTTCCTTAATATTTACTTACGTAAATACAGTACAACTCAGTGTGCAAAGTAATCCGTGCCAATGATTTTCCCCATTCTTACAACGGTTAGCCAAATTATTGGCACGAAACGACCGGGAAAATGAACTTAACTTTGCGCAGCGGTATTTCTGTAATGTAAAATGTAACTAAATCAATAGCAACAGGACTGTCACTGGAAATTGGTCCGCGATAATTTTGGTCCCGGACCAAAATTATCACTGAAATGTTAATTGGTTCGGTTTGAAAATAGTGGTCCGGACCTTATTTTTAAACAATTGTTGTCTGTTATGAATATAACCAGTACTTGAACGATAAGATACAGTGAAATGAAACTATTCACAACCACAACACCAATAAAGACTATTGTTCAATACATTTTTTGGTGCTCCTACACAATCTACATGGTACCATTCTTTGCATACTGCACATTGTATCATTTGGCGACCGTTGTTTGGCAATCTGCAAGTGCAATATATATTAATGAATTCCCTTTGTGACAACTGTTGTGAGACTCTGCGCAACTTTGAAGGAAACTGCATCAGTTTTAACGTATCAAATGCTTTTACCAAATGCTTCCTCATGTCTTTTTGGGTGTATTTCACAACTGACGGGTCTCTACCAAAGCAAATTTCACAAGCATTTGCAATAGCAAATAGTTCACAGTCATCTGAGCCCAGCTGATACTGAACATTTACATACTCTACTTCAATTTTCTTCATGCTGGAGTGCAAAATATCTGCAACCGTATTCTTTAGAGACTTAGTCAACTTCTTATTCAAGCTGTCGTATACCCTGACAGTTCCATGAGTGCAGCCTACTGTTGCTATGGTGATGCAATGCATCCCAGCAACATTCAGACATTGAATAAATTCAGTGCTTCTTTGGATGTCAAAACAGTTTGTGACCTGCAAGATAGGGTTTTGAAACAGCTTGAGGAAGTTGCATCCCAGCATGAATGATTTTGTCATTCAGCCATCCACCGTTCATCAAAACATTTTAATCTTCCTCCAACAATGTTGTCTCTCCTATTGTAGTCCACACCTTTACACCACTAGAAATACCTGTGCCTTCCTCTGAACTAAGGCAGCTGAGTTCTGCTTCAGAAGGTTTCTGCTGCCAATTGACACATGTTCTGTTGGGGTGGCAGTACTTTCTGCAAACTGAACCAATCTGCTTACATGGACACCGTCTTGTCGCACACCTGGTCTTGCACCCACAGTATGAGGCACCCGTGCTGTCATCATCAGAGGCATGGACACCACCCTTAAAGGATAGATTTGTGGGTCCATACAAAATCCTCATTTGCCTTCCTCATGGTGTCTATAAACTGCAAGATAGCAAAGACATTACAATTCGTGCCACAGGCAGCCATCTCAAAATCATCCACCCCAACCCCTCAGCCTCTATTTCAGAACGTTGCAAAACAAGTTCTGTTGATGATCGTTCTTCTGAAAAAAACAGGTTAAGTCATTTTCAATCTGATCATGATGAAACAAAGGGGTTTCCTCTGAAACCTGACATCTATGTTGATGACCCATCATCAAAAGAAGATGACGATGAATCAAGTCACTCTGTCAGGAGAATTCAATAGAGTTCTCTCCTGAATCAGGCATCTTTTTTGAGGAACCACCATCTTAAATTGCCTCCCTTGGTTTTTTTCCCCGTTTAAATCCAATTTTAGCACTAATGCATTGACTTTAAACTCTCCAGGATTTGAGTGAATATTTTTGTTTTGCTACTTCCAAGACTAACCCATATTCTTTTGACGCCAAATCTGGATCTTTTAATTCAAAATAACCAGTATGTAGTTCCTCAGGAGACTCAATCTGTAGGTCTGCATCAACAGGAAGACGGCCATACATCAGATAGAAAGGTGTAAACTTTGTGGAATTATGACGAGATGTATTGTAAGCAAATGCACAAGTGTCCAGGTATAAGCTCCATTTTTATTTTTTAGAGGATACAAATTTGACCAGCATATTCTGCAAAGTCTGATTATAACGTTCATCAAGTCCATTAGCCTACAATCAGAGAAAAAGTCTGATATTTCTTTCAATGATATTAGACGTCATTTATACAAACAAGTAGTAGTACTTGTTCATTTATATTCAAGCCACATGTACTTCAAATAACTATAAACTCACTTGTGGGTGATATGGTGTTGTGAGCCTTTTCTTGATACCAAGCACTTCATTAAGGGTATCATTGAGTTCATTGCAAAATTCAGTACCATTATCAGACAGCAATACCCTTGGCACTCCCATCCGCATGATTAACTGCACCAGGAGAGTATTTGTTCTCATTTTAAAAATATGCTTGTACTGTACATAATATCATATGAATGTAATGCATGTATGTATGTATGTATGTATGTATGTATGTATGTATGTATGTATATGTATGTATAAAAAACAATTACTCAGCCAGGTTTTATCCGCGAGAAAAGCAAATATTTCAGTTCCTGCTGATCTTCTCACCCAGTATCGATCAGCGAGAAACCACGTCAAGTATCATGTGCATAAGATACAAAATGGGTGGTGGAAGCATAAAGCTGAAGAGTTAAATCATTTTCATATTAAGGGTGATTGGAAGAATCTCTTCTCATCGTGGAAACTTCTTTCATTCCACAGGCAGGTACATATTCGCTCGGTCCTAGACAAGTCTGGATCAAATGTAATATCTGACCCTACTCAAATCAGGGACCGTTGGAGATCTCATTTTAACCATGTCTTGAATACTACTGCCTCCTCCTATGATGACAGTGTGTTTAACATCATCCCACAACAGTCTATTATGGAGGAACTGGCCAGACCCCCTATAGTAGAAGAAGTTAGATGTGCTTTGTCACAGGTAAAGTGTAATCGAGCTGCTGGAAAGGATGGAATCCCTGCTGAGTTGTTGATCTATGGTGGTGAGCAAGCACTTACTTTCCTTCATACAATCTGTACTGAGGTATGGTCATCTGAATTTATTCCGAAGGAATGGGTGGATTCTATCATCGTTCCATTACCCAAAAAAGGAAACCTCCAACTTTGTGATAATTGGAGGGGCATCTCACTCTTAAGTGTTGCAGGGAAGGTACGTCTTTGCACATGTCCTTGCAAACCGCATTACTCCTGTTGCAGAGTCAATCCTTGATGAGACACAATGTGGCTTCCGAAAATGTCGTGGGACCATTGATATGATTTTTGTTGCACGACAGCTGCAAGAGAAGGCAAGAGAGCAGATGTGTCAGCTGTGTATGTGTTTCTTTGATTTGAAGAAAGCCTATGATTCTGTACCTAGACATGCCCTGTGGTTACTACTAGCACGTTTGGGCTTCCCATCAAAGTTAGTACACATTTTAAGAGGCCTTCATATAAATATGGAAGCCTCAGTTCGTGTTGATGGTGTTCTATCGGATCCTTTTCAGGTTACAACTGGTCTCAAACAGGGATGTGTACTAGCACCTTTCCTGTTTAACCTATATACTTCAATACGGTCATGCATCAAGTCTTAAGCGAGTTTAATGATGGTGTTGAAATTAAGTATAGGCTGGATGGTAAGCTTTTTAGACGGTCTGGCACTAAACTACCAATGTCAGTTCGAATTTGTGACCTCCGTTTTGCGGATGATGTGATGACAGGATGCCTCGATAGTGCTGCTCTTCAAAGATTCATTGATCGATTCACCCATGTGGCTCGCTCCTGGGGTCTAAGTGTTAGCACTGACAAAACAAAGGTCATAACTCAATCCGCTACAAGCAGTTCCCCCTTCAACATTCGTGGAACCACAATTGAAACTGTTACGGCTTTTCAGTATCTGGGCAGTGTTCTGTCCTCTGATGTCTCCTTAGACAATGAAATTAATTCCAGACTTTCTAAAGCTGCTAAACTTTTTAGTGCATTGAAAGGTAAGGTATGGCATAATGCCAACTTATCTAAACACACCAAGCTTGCTGTTTTCAATGCAACAGTCATACCTGCACTATTTTATGGTGCAGAAACCTGGTCCACTACATCATACCTTGTGCGTCGTATTCATTCATTTTTGTTGTCATGTCTTAGACAGGCTTTAAATGTTAATCCTTTCCATCATATTCCTGACACTACTGTTCTTGTAAGATCTCACCTCCAACATGCCTCTACACTTATTTCCATGGCTAGACTACGCGATGGCTTGGTCATGTATATAGAATGGAGGATAACAGACTCCCAAAACAAATTCTATTTGGGGAAATTGCATCTGCAAAGCGCCCGCAACACAAACCGAAACTTAGATGGAGGGATTGTGTTTCTAAAGATCTATCCTTGTTTGGCATATCCAGCAACTGGCGCACCATTGCAGTATTGAGGTCACAATGGAGAACCTCACTTTTTAGCGGTGCAGCCTTAGTGGAAGAAAATCTTCATGAGAAGGCTAGGACGTTACGAGACTGCCACAAGGGTGCATCTTCCCTCCCAAACAACAACTATTGTCTTATTTGCAATAAACTTTTCACTAGTGAGAAATATCTGAAAAGCCATAACACACAAAAACATGGTCAGTGCGCAAAATCTCCCCACTCGCCAAATGACTTCTCATGCCCTTTCCCTCTATGTTCCTTTACCTCCAAATCTCAAAAAGGCATTAAGATACATCAACACCACAAACACAAGAGCCAATCTGATGAACCGTCTCCAAATGATTGTGAACTTTCTGTGTCGTGCCCAGCTACGGATTGCCAGTTCAAGTCTACTTGCATTAAGGGAGTTAAAATACATCTTCGCAAAACACATCACTGGTCCAAATTAGATGTTGATGTTGTAGAACTTTGAGTGTTAGCTTGATGACTTGTTTGTTTCCGAACTGTGTCTGGTCTCTTCCTCCAAACGTGTTATATATGTATAATGCGATGGCATATTATTATTATTATTATGTATGCACATCCGCGTGGCGCGTAGATGGTCGGCTCATGGCATTGGATTTTCTCCCTTGCCCCCGTTCCTTTTACTACGCTGCCACGTATAAAGTGGTTTGTTCGCTGGCCCCGTCATGCCGCTACCATCTGAGATCTATTCGGCTCTTCTCGAGAAGACAGTTCCTGAGTGGTGCGCTCTATCTGGAGCTACACGTTTTTTTTTTTCCATCTCGTCTACCAAACCACTGACGGCAACATTGCTACGTCTCATAAAACGAGAAAGTTTGTGTCCTAGTGTGTGTGAAGGCTGTTTGGAGTTGAAATAGAAGATTGAACGATTGTTGGTTTGAAAATATGAACGGACGCGCTCACCGTGGCTCCACTGAGCAAATAAAGCCCAAGTTTTGAACGGCGTAGTATATGGTGTTGTGTTGGTGTCTTGCGTGGATGTTACAACTATTTTTGTGTCCCCCACTGTTTCTTCCCCAAACGGACTGTATTGTATGCGTGTATGACATGTATGCGTACAGTTGCGATGGAATTATGTATGTATGTATGTATGTATGTATGTATGTATGTATGTATGTATGTATGTATGTATGTGTATGTATGTATGATGTATGTTGTATGTATGTATGTATGTATGTATGTATGTATGTATGTATGTATATGTATGTATGTATGTATGTATGTATGTATGTATGTATGTATGTATGTTATGTATGTATGTAGTATGTATGTATGTATGTATGTATGTATGTAGTATGTATGTATGTATGTATGTATGTTGTATGTATGTATGTATGTATGTTGTATGTATGTATGTATGTAGTATGTATGTATGTATGTATGTATGTATGTATGTATGTATGTATGTATGTATGTATGTATGTATGTATGTATGTATGTATGTTATGTATGTATGTATGTATGTATGTATGTATGTATGTATGTATGTAGTATGTATGTATGTATGTATGTATGTATGTATGTATGTATGTATGTATGTAGGATGTATGTATGTATGTATGTATGTATGTATGTATGTATGTATGTATGTAGTATGTATGTATGTATGTATGTATGTATGTAGTATGTATGTATGTATGTATGTATGTATGTATGTATGTATGTATGTATGTATGTATGTATGTATGTATGTATGTGTATGTATGTATGTATGTATGTATGTATGTATGTATGTATGTATGTATGTATGTATGTATGTATGTATGTATGTATGTATGTGTATGTATGTATGTATGATGTATGTATGTATGTATGTATGTATGTATGTATGTATGTATGTATGTATGTATGTATGTATGTATGAGTATGTATGTATGTATGTATGTATGTATGTATGTATGTATGTATGTATGTATGTATGTATGTATGTATGTATGTATGTATGTATGTAGTATGTATGTATGTATGTATGTATGTATGTATGTATGTATGTATGTATGTATGTATGTATGTATGTATGTATGTATGTATGTATGTATGTATGTATGTATTGTTGTATGTATGTATGTGTGTATGTAGTATGTATGTATGTATGTAGTATGTATGATGTATGTATGTATGTATGTAGTATGTATGTATGTATGTATGTAGTATGTATGTATGTAGTATGTATGTATGTATGTATGTATGTATGTATGTATGTATGTATGTATGTATGTATGTAGTATGTATGTATGCATGCATGCATGTATGTATGTATGTATGTATGTATGTATGTATGTATGTATGTATGTATGTATGCATGCATGTATGTATGCATGCATGTATGTATGTATGTATGTATGTATGTATGTATGTATGTATGTATGTATGTACATCCGCGTGGCGCGTAGATGGTCGGCTCATGGCATTGGATTTTCTCCCTTGCCCCCGTTCCTTTTACTACGCTGCCACGTGTAAAGTGGTTTGTTCGCTGGCCCCGTCATGCCGCTACCATCTGAGATCTATTCGGCTCTTCTCGAGAAGACAGTTCCTGAGTGGTGCGCTCTATCTGGAGCTACACGTTTTTTTTTTCCATCTCGTCTACCAAACCACTGACCGGCAACATTGCTACGTCTCATAAAACGAGAAAGTTTGTGTCCTAGTGTGTGTGAAGGCTGTTTGGAGTTGAAATAGAAGATTGAACGATTGTTGGTTTGAAAATATGAACGGATGCGCTCACCGTGGCTCCACTGAGCAAATAAAGCCCAAGTTTCGAACGGCCTAGTATATGGTGTTGTGTTGGTGTCTTGCGTGGACGTTACAACTATTTTTGTGTCCCCCACTGTTTCTTCTCCCCAAATGTGACTGTATTGTATGCGTGTATGACATGTATGCGTACAGTTGCGATGGAATATTATTATTATTATGTATGTATGTATGTATGTATGTATGTATGTAAGTATGTATGTATGTCTGCATGTATGTATGTATGTATGGTTGTATGTATGTATGTATGTATGTATGCATGTATGTATGCATGCATGTATGCATGCATACATACATACATACATACATACATATTAGTTTTGCTGCCGAAATGGCCTATGCATCACAAACACTTTCTTCAAACATCAGCCATGGCACAGAGCCACCTGGATGCACCCTCGTTCAAAAGGCCTCCATATGATTGACTTTATCATCACAAGACAGCGAGACCGTAATATGGTACACGACACAAGATCTTTTCATAGTGTCGATGTTTGGAGCGACCATTTCTATGTAGGGAGCTCCATTATGATACCTACTGCCAGGGTACATCGTCATCGGGTGGTCACTGCCCCTGTCCTTCAATTTAATGTTGCTCTTCTGTTTCAACCTCTGATTGCAGCTGAATATCACAAAGCTCTCTATGCCTCCTTTTCAAAACAACACCTCTTATCAATGTGTGAGTCAGAAAAAGAGACAAAATGTGAGGCTATATGTGGAAATCGTTTTGTGCTGCTGTTTCATCAGCTGCCTATAGCTCAATTGGAGTCAAGGCAAAAACATCCTTACCTGATTGGTTTCAAGACAATTTCTTAACGATTCAACCACTCTTACAACAAAAGAAAATTCTTTTCCATAAATGCAGATCCCTTCTGCGAAACAATTTACCTGTTCCTACTCCTCTGTCTGTTCAATACAGAAAAGTGCGAAACAATGCTAAACGTGTCATTTGCAAAATCCAAAATTTATTGTGGCAGAAGAGGGCTGATGACTTAAACAACTTCCGTACAAATGGTGATTGGAAGAACTTATTCCTTATCTGGAAACAACTTTCACAAAAGAAAACAGTACAAGCTTTTTCAGTTTTTGATTCATCAGGAACGTTCCTGATCTCAGATCCGATCCAGATCAGGGACCGGTGGAAAAACCACTTTGATCAGGTTTTTAATTCTGTCACCTCCTTCTTTGAGGATACTATAACGACTATGATTCCACAGCAAGCTGTTGTTGAAGAACTCGCTTCTCCTCCAACTATAGAGGAAGTTTTTCAAGCCATTACTCAAATGAAATGTCAGTGCGCTGCAGGCAGAGATGGCGTACCCACTGAATTACTTATCCATGGTGGTGAAAAAGTTGCTGCAGAGCTATTTACACTGTTCACTGAGATTTGGTCTTCTGAACAAATACCAAAAGAATGAGTAGATGCAGTAATTGTCCCCATACCCCAAAAAGGAGATCTACATCATTGTGGCAATTGGACGGGCATTTCTCTCCTTAGTGTCCTGGGAAAAGTGTTTGCTTGAATTATTGCCAATCGCATAACTGCTCTGTCTGAATCTCTGCTTGATGAAACCCAATGTGGTTTTCGGAAGCAGCGTGGAACCATTGATATGATCTTTACTGCTAGACAGCTACAAGAAAAGGCCAGGGAACAACAATGCCAGTTATACATGTGCTTCTTCGATCTCAAAAAGGCCTATGATTCTGTTCCCAGAGATGCTTTATGGCTTTTACTTGGACGTTGGGGTTTTCCCCCTAAACTTGTCAACATCCTGAAGAATATGCACTCTGGGATGAAAGCTTCTGTACGTGTTAATGGTATTTTATCTGATCCTTTCAGAGTTTCAAATGGCCTCAAGCAAGGTTGTGTGCTAGCTCCCTTTCTCTTCAACCTCTATTTCAACCTCTATTTCAACAAGGTAATGCAAGATGCTTTAGATGGTTTTAATGATGGTTTTCAAGTAAAATACAAGCTTGATGGCAAACTTTTTCGGCGTTCAGGGACCAAATTGCCAATGTCTGTAAATATTTGTGACTTACGCTTTGCTGATGATGTTATGGCAAGTTGTCATAATGATGATGCCCTACAAGCCTTTATCAACCGTTTCACACATGCAGCTCAGTCTTGGGGTCTCAGTGTAAGCACAGAAAAGACAAAAGTTATGGTTCAGTTACCACCAAATATATCAGCAACTTCTACCAACCTATTCTATATCGAAAATTCAGTCATTGAATTCAGTTGCATCTTTTAAATACCTTGGTTCAACTCTTTCTTCAGCTTAAAAACAAGGTTTGGCATAATTCCAACCTGACTATCAAAACAAAGCTTACTGTATACAATGCTGTTGTCCTACCTGCACTACTCTATGGGGCAGAGGCGGCTGGCCTGGTCTGGTCTGCAAATGCACATCAAATCAACCGTCTCAACACTTTCCACATGGCTGGTCTACGCCAAGCCTTAAATGTAAATCCTTTTAACCATATACCAAATGTCTATGTTCGTGAGAGGACTCAATCAACACAAGGATGTCTACTCTTGTTAGCTTGACCAGATTACGATGGCTGGGCCATGTTTGGCGGATGGATGACACTAGGCTCCCAAAGAAAATTCTTTTTGGCGAGCTAGCAATAGATGAGTGTCCCCAGCACAAGCCCAAACTTAGGTGGAGAGACTGTATAGCTAACAAGTAAATAAAAACATTCTCTAACGATAAAGTTGTTGGTATATAGGATTGACCAATAGTGGTGTAAAAAGCACGGAAACAAGAGTGACAAAAATTTGACTGGAAAATTGAAATAGGCCTATATTTAGCCCATTACTCAGGCATGTACTGTTATAACGTTAGTGTGCTAAATATAGGCCTATTTCAATTTTCCAGTCAAATTTTTGTCACTCTTGTTTCCGTGCTTTTTACACCACCATTGGTCAATCCTATATACCAACAACTTTATCGTTAGAGAATGTTTTTATTTACTTGTTTAATTAGTTTTTTCTCCTGTCGTAGTAGCGCGTCTTTAAATGTTGTCACAAATTCATTGTGATTTTCGAAAGGAGGGAGGTTAAACAATTTAATAATTGAAATTATAAGTATATGAGTTTTAAATGTACTGTACGGTTCCCCTGGCTTGTCTTCTTCCTCTCCCCAAGCCTCGTCTCTGACCTCGACAGCCTGGTTCAGGCCATGGGAGCCATGCGGGTGGGTGGTATGAGGTTTTTACAATACTGCAACACCACCATATCCATCGCCTCTATCTTTTCTGAAAATTGCATATATACTTGATCACGAGTGATATGTCTCAGCCAAGAAAGAAGATGAAGCAAATGCAGTGCCGTCGAGAGGGGGGGGGGGGGGGATAAGGGGGTACACTACCCCGGGCCCCGCGGCACAAAGGGGGCCCCGCGATCCCTAAGAATAATTTTTTTTTTCCAATTGTGTGCGACGACCCTTTCGTCTTCGATCGAGCACTGAATTTTTTACTCACTGACAGTCTGCCACTGTTAGTCTGTACTGCTAAATCCTGACGCACATGGGGAAAAAAAATTCGTAGTAGAGAATTTATTGTATTTTAATGGTTAATGATAAATAGAATTCCGGCAAGGTCTGATACGCGCGAAATATAAAACACAGAAAATGCGTCGATACGAAAGTGGTGCTGCCAAACGAAAGAAACTGAATGCTGCAAAAGCTGAGATTGAGAAATCAACAAGACTCTATTCTTTCTTTCGAGCTGTCCCAGCATCTGAATCGTCATCGTTAGATACATGTACATCTAGTCATCTACCCAAAATCAAACTGACGATGTGACTGTTCTGCCTGAGACAGTAACAGATCTAGATGCATGTGCATGTACAGGGGGTTCATCGTCTTCTTCACATCTTGACTTTGTACATGGAGGCGATGAGGTCGACTTAAGGAACTGTCCTGCTCCTGCAGACATGATCACGAGTGGGGCTGATCCTGCAGCAGATCGCAACAAAGAAAGTGTTGCTGGCTTTGACCTTGCCAAACTGTGTGATTACGAATTCAAGATTCCTCAGTCAAAGCGTGATGAAGCGATCAGATTCGGTATCTCTCAACATCCAAAACACTTCCCAGTCGACAAGGCTGGCATCGACTTTCCAGTAACAGTGCTTAAGCACACTAACAGAAATGGTGAATCATACATTCGTGACTACTTGTCATGGAGTGAACAACTCCAGGCTTTATTTTGCTTCCCATGTCGTATCTTCAGCACCCATGACAGTTTTACAAAGTCTTCCTATATAAATTCCTGTCTTTGTCAGAAGAAGACTTGACCTCTGCTGTCACAAGTTTTTGTGCCATGTACAAAGTGATGTATCTTGGAAGATATGATTTTGTTGAAGAAGATCAGTCTTGCCAATCTTGGAGACGTACAGCTGTCCCCTTTACAGTACGTTGCTGAACAAGCTGCATGACGTACGCCTGGAATCTTTGTTCCCTAACGTTTGCATCAGCCTGCGGATATTTTGCACCTTGCCAGTCACCGTGGCATCTGCAGAAAGAAGCTTTAGTCAACTGAAGCGAATAAAATCATACAGCAGATCGACAATGGCACAGGAACGACTTCAAGGCTTAGCCCTGCTTTGCATTGAATCAGAATTAGCAAAGGCAATTGATTACGATTCAATCATTGACACCATATCCAGAAATGGCCCATACATAGGCGGTCATCTTGCCTTTTTAATTCATTTTGAATTTTAACCAACTCTATGATGTACTATAAGCAGGTCTGATTATGATATATGTACTTCAAAAAATTATTCCATTAACCATTCTTTAACTAAAATCAAGACAAAACCATATCCGTTAAGTAATTATTTCGCGGTTTACGAATCAACGAATATTCCCGTATAACTTCCCGTAGACATGTATGGGGGTACTTCAATTCCAAGCACGCCAGATTTTTCTCAGCATTTGCCATGAGGGATTGTTAGTACACTACATTTGCCAAGATTTTTAGTGGGGTCGCCATATTTTTCTTATTTAAGACGTCGCTTCTCTAGGTCGATGTATGGTTATACCATATGCATACATTGAGGACAATCCTAGGGAAGCGACGTCTTAAATAGGAAAAATACGGCGACCCCACTAAAAATCTTGGCAAATGTAGTGTACTAACAATCCCTTATGGCAAATGCTGAGAAAAATCTGGCGTGCTTCACTGCGTGACATAGTATCGTATGCAGTAATATGCAGAGTTTGCCCACGCCATGGTATGCAGATACATATCCAGACATGCACGTGTGCGGACCAATATACATACTCGTACCTAGATATGTCAATGTCCAGTGCAGTGTGCAGATAGTCTCGTACCCAGACCCATATGTACGTAACGATGATCATCGCTTACAGTATGACATCACGTACAGAGGGTCTGGGAATGAAGTAGTGAGAAATGGTTCTTGGAATGTACATTGTTACATAATAGTTGTGTCGTCACAAATTCCGACCTACGTCACTGATTCAAAATCAATTATGGACTGCCGTACTTCGGTCTAGATCTACAAAATCACGCGTCTTGTAGGGAAGGGATAGCGGTACTGGTATGTCAGCCAGCTGTAGGCATTTTTGTGCAGAGGAAGCAGTAGGGGAATTCAGTTGTGGCTACGTATGCAAGAAGTGCTTCGATGCAGTCATAAAGTACCAGGCTAAGAAAAAAGCGTTCGCTGCGCTAGAGAAGGACCTGCTTGGTAAGCTATCTGCAAAGACGATGCAATCAGGTGAAGGCAGAGGAGTCAAGCGTCCCCGCGTATCGGATTCAGCTATGACGAAAAGCCAAGTGTATGTGCACATGCATAGACTGCACATAGACGCCAGACTGATTGATGAGTGAGATAGATAAGGCTGTGTGTGTGTGTGTGTGTGTGTGTGTGTGTGTGTGTGTGTGTGTGTGTGTGTGTGTGTGTGTGTGTGTGTGTGTGTGTGTGTGTGTGTGTGTGTGTGTGTGTGTGTGTGTGTGTGTGTGTGTGTGTGTGTGTGTGTGTGTGTGTGTGTGTGTGTGTGTGTGTGTGTGTGTGTGTGTGTGTGTGTGTGTGTGTGTGTGTGTGTGTGTGTGTGTGTGTGTGTGTGTGTGTGTGTGTGTGTGTGTGTGTGTGTGTGTGTGTGTGTGTGTGTGTGTGTGTGTGTGTGTGTGTGTGTGTGTGTGTGTGTGTGTGTGTGTGTGTGTGTATGTGTGATAACTAAGCAGCAGCTGAGCTGAATAGAACAGCTGCTGGGTCACCTTATGTGGTAATAATAAGACCATATGTGGTGAAAATCAAATCACCATCAAAGTTGCAACTAAGGGACTTACTTGGTCCTTCATTAGAGCCTTCAAAGAAGACACGATCAGGGCAATGCTACCTACGTGACTATACATATCATCAAAAGCAAAGATGGCATAGCACAAGGATTTTCCGCTCCCCGTCGGTAGGGTTACAAACACATCCTTTCCTTCTAGGAATGATTTTATAGCCTTATACTCGTTTGGCCGAAGAGCGGAGTAGCCAAGCCTTTCTGATGCACGAGCTATAACACCGTCTATTAATAACGTTGACATTTCATCACGCCGGACCTTTGGGTGTGGTTTCACAATTGGCATGCTAGAAATGCAATTAGCTGATGGCCAAAGCATTGGAATGTCTACGTCACAGATCGCTGCAATTTGATTGGTGCAACAACATTCTGTCGCACTGGAACCATTTCTCACGACTTTATTCCCAGACCCTCTGTACGTGATGTCATACTGTAAGCGATGATCATCGTTACGTACATATGGGTCTGGGTACGAGACTAGTGTGCAGATGGGTATTGTTGGGGCTAAGTATCGGGTGCGTACCGCACCCATATCGCGAGCGGCACTTTAGCCCGTAAATTACGATAGTGCGCAAGAAATAGGAATATAGGCCGTTTTAACCACACCCATGAAAACGCATATGAGTGTGGCTACTATAATTACCTCGACCGAGTCGCGTACTATTTCGAACTCACAGGTAAGTTATTGGATCCCTATAATCATTGTAAACTTCTGATACCTACATCTGTGACTATTTCCAGAGATAATATATAGAGGGATTGGAAACGAGCCAATTATCGCTAGGTAACGCCTGCCATCCGCACCTGAATCCTTACAAGTTGACCGACCAGTACGCGTATAACCAATACATTATCTCTGGGAGTACTAAACGCCGCAGTTTCCTCATTCCACTGTACATTTCACATTTCATATTCATATTATGTAAAAGCACAACTGAGAAACATAACAAAGATACATATAAATAAATAAACAAAAAGACATAACATTACAACAGTAACTATTACACTTATTTTTTCCTGAGGCCTTTCGATTTGTGGGTGGATATTTTCTTTGCATTTTTGTACCTCTCAATCCATGCACTTGCACAGGAAAATCCCGGCGCGAATTGTAATCTATTCTGTCAAACAAGTTGGTAGCGGAGGTCTCATCCACTCAGCACTAAGAATTGACCAAAAAAACAGAACATCTTCATTGCTCTTAATAGCTGACGTTGCTTGTTCAATGAAATCTCCTTGTTGAAGAACCTGTAAGTGGCTACGAAGCTCCAGCTCCATAGCTAAAACAATTCTAATGTTAAACTATTGATGCATGTTAGACCACCACGGTCCACTAGTTCAAGCCAGTCCCTTGAACCATTCCTTCAGAATCAATTATGTCTTCAATGCAGAGTAGTAAATCTTTCGTCAAGGGACTGTTTTTGCAACTTCCTTTTTATTGCACGGGGTACATAACCTGCTGAATATGTAAGAGAGTTAATCTCCTCAAGTGAGTGCATCATGATGCTCAACTCTACTGTAAGAGGGAGCTGTGGCATAATGTGACTTTATAATTTCTTTAAACATGTAATGCCCTAGATATTGATAAACCATAGCAGCATTACTTGTACTTGTAATTTTAGTAGTCATCTAAACATACCTGCTGTTCTGGATCCAGAGAAGTGGTGACACTAAGCCCCGGAGACACATGTACAGCGACTAGTTTGCGTGGAATTGAAACAAGCTGTGCACGAGCGTCGCTGCTCGTTCTTCCGATGACGTCCTAATTGGAATTTATCTTTTCCCATCACCTTTGAAAAAGCGCATACACTCATATACGCGTTTGTAGCTCATGAAAATACGATCACGCCACTTACGAACTATCTAGTGATGAGGAAATTCAGGTCTGTATTACGTAGCACGCAACGAATAGACGAAACTGTCGGACAAAAAAGGTATACCCAAAATCACGCCATAGATATTTGGTAAGACCGATGAAAAAAAGAATACCCCCACGCCACTCTTCACACTTATTGCATTACATACGCCGAGTTTCGTTAAAACACCTGCTGTGATTGAGCAGATACTGTCGGACAAAAAAATGCCCTCCCCCGTAACACATTTTATACGAAATACATGTATAACAATGCAACGGAACTTATTTAGACGTCAAAAATGATAACACAGATGGGTCATGCCTGAACGAATTCGATTCCTTTGACAAATCGTGTTCTGGTGACTAGATAGCCTTCTTTTTTCTTCTTCGCCCACTTTCTTACGCCCGCCTAAAAGGTGCGAATCACACGGTGTCGGATGAATGATATACACTGCCAAGCCAAAGTATTGCGCACGTGACGCGTTTCCAATCCCTCTATATATTATCTCTGCTATTTCTAGCGGGGTGTAGCCTGTAGGCAGAGATAATATATATATTATCTCTGCTGTAGGCCTATTGGAGAAATTAATTTTGATATCATTATCTGCGCATGCTCGGTTTTAAGTTTTGCACATGTTGGTCATTAATGGAGGTGACGACGCTCGATCGAGCAAAGGAAACAAAAATAGGCAACTTGGTTGAGTACCCAACGAAATAGGAGGAAAGGAAAGTTGGACTACTGGGCTATCTGTGGAGACAGTACTAATGGAGCCCGTTCCCAACGTAAGAGAAATTGGATTGTTGATTTTGATCACTATATAGCTGACGAATCAGTGAGGTGCAACTGTGCAAGATAAAGAGTTCCAAGAGTTTCGGACAACGCGGGTGACAGGCGGAGGTTATAAAGGCATACCGAACGGACTTATATTAAGCAGTCTAGGCCTTGTAAGTTGTGCGCGTTTACACTGTACACTATACGGTGTTGCTTATGTCAAACCAGGACAAGTGTGTGATTCAGTAGATGCAGTGAGGCGGCGTTTCAAGTTGTCACAAAGGTTTACGTGCTTACGTCATGTTTGTTCTCTTAAGCACAGTGCCGACCAATAGAACGCCATTACGAAGAGCATAGTACGTTGTATGTGTGCATGTGGATTACTCAGTAGGCATGCTATGTCTGACCACAGCTCTTGAGCCGACGCCAGGGTGTACTACGGCCAAATGAAAACGTTTCGCTGCATGGCCAACCAAGGGGATGACGACGATAGCATTGTGAAGCATAAGCTAGCTACCACCGCGGTCAGAGAGTAAGTAAATGCTGAGTTCTTTGTGCATAACCTCTGTAATATTTTAGCGTGTGCTTGTAAGGAAACCGTCGACAAGTGCCGCGAGAGTAGTAGAGGCTCGTGCTCGCCTTCCAAGAGGCCTCTGCTAGGCGGAGAGTGCCCTTCTAACTACATCAGGAAAATGTGATGGAGACTTTGATCGCCAGCTTGGAACTATACCTGTTTATTTTTTGACCAAGTTGTATTTCAGCTGTAATTTAATTAAAGTTTGCCGTTAAATTCTGACTGGCGTGGTTCAGGTTTAAGCACTAGCCTTCAAGTATGCAGAACAGAAAATAGATTTGAAACGATTCGAATACATGACGTGTACAGAGTCTGCACGCGTTCATCTGAAGTATGCAGACAGGTGATGACGAATATCTTGAATCCATATGCAGACCGCGATATCATACGTATAAGCGAAGTGTTCGTTCTGAGACGTATACAGGCGCCGCATTCGTGACGTATGAAAAACTGCCACGTGTCGAGTGCAGACGAGTATCGATTAGTATGGGTGCAATATACAAGGCTGCATACGGTACACTGTCGCGCCGTGCTTGGTATTGAAGTACCCCATACATGTCTACGGGAAGATATACGGGAATATTCGTTGATTCGCAAACCGTGAATTAATTACTTCTGACTTTTGACCGCTCATTTCTGGATATGCATTTGCGGCCAGGAAGGATAGAAAAGCGGCACTATGAGTGCATGTGCATGGCATCCCTGGTGACAAGTGACATATCGCAGTACACTAGTCCAGAGATAACTAGTCTGTCGGCAGTCACTGAACAGTGAACACCGCTATAGTCGATAGTTTGTATTTATTGGAGCTTTTTCATTTGGTAATACAAGTACATGTAGGCTTTTAATCGTCATTAATTTGTCGATTATATTCTAAAGTCGCGGCGCCGGACGAACGTTTCGCACTGAGATAAAATCGATTAAATTTAGTCCATTAATCTTTCAGCCTGCATGTTTTAGAACAATGCATAGTAGCAGAGATATCGCATAGATTATCTCTGATAGTTTCAGCCTACAGGGCCAGGGGGGCCCCCGTGAGCGTCCTCCCCGGGCCCCAACCTGGCTCTCAACGGGCCTGAGCAAATGGTATTGAACGAACTCTTCAGGTATTATATACATATAAACAGTATGTCATGCACGGGTATGTGGCTGTATTTCATACTACGACATGCTTGATCGAAGGGCCCTTGGCTCACGCCCAATCTTGGGCGTTATGTACATAATTTATATTGAACGCACCCTTTGGGCCCCCAAATCCTGTTTCCGTTCCTCCTACATGTACGCTTCTGTTGATGAGGCGCGGTTTACCGTTAAGCAATGGTGCCGTACTTATTCACAGCTGTTTTTATTCATAACGCTGCTGACATAAAACGTGACATAATAGTATAGAGATATTCCAATGTGCCATTCGTCTGTGGCTATTCTACGTACCATTACTGATAGGACTAAGATATACCTGAGGTACAGATAACACCGTACAGATATAACAGCGTGATAAAACATACAGTCACACGATCCATAATATAAATGTGAATTTACGTTTTCTTGTAAGAATGTACATGCAAATAAATTACGCTATGAGCTCCCCATCATTCCTTGCTCCTGTCATAGGCAACAGTCAATGGCAAATGTACCAACACTGGGGTGTTCTCAAGTTGAAGCTGGTATTGTGGAGGCTGCACTTTTGAAGAAGACAAAAACATTGATCAAACTAATTGTTCAGTTGTGGTAAAATCATCCATTGGCTTTCCAGAAGCACTGCGATCAGTCAAAGTAGAAGAACTTGAAGGTCATCATGGAAGTGATGAGGAATGTGGTGATAGTGATTTTGAAGGTGACTCAGGTGAAATTCAAAATCTTTCTGCTTCACAATCTTCATTATTGAAGTAAATAGTGATGGAAGTGATGGCAGTAAACAAGGAGAAGATGTAGTAACTCCAGATCAATCCTGTACCTTAGCAATGTCCCAATGCTCTAGTTTAGGACGATTAGAGGCCCTGGTGGAGAAGTCTGCACATGAGGATGATTACGATATTGGGATTGTTGCCACAGCCCAGGTATCATCTTCCTTTCTGCAAGATGAAAAGAAGTATAAATATCTCAAAGCAGAATACAAATCACCAGTTTTTGACACATTTGAAGTGAGAAAGCTTGGAAAGACCATTCCACTCACATTTCAGAAGTCATGGCTGGATGAGTACAAGTCGCTTGCATACTCACCCTCACAAGATGGGAGATATTGTAAGTTACTGTGTTCTCTTCTCATCTGCTTCAACAGAGACACTAGGAGTTGCTGTTAAGACTCCATTTAAAATTTTTAGCAATCTAAAGGAAAAGAAGGTTTTTTAAACAAGCACCAGTTAAATGAATACCATCAAGATGCACTGTGTAAGTCCATGGCATTTCTTGAAAGATTTGTTAATCCTGATACAAGGATTGACACAATTCTGGAAAATCAGAGTACTGATATTTCTAATCGAAATAAACACATATTGTTTGTTATAGTGGGAGGGCATAAAGGTATGTGGGATGCAATGTTTGCCATTAAGGGGACACAGAGATGACAGCACTGCTGAGTGTTTTACAAACTGAGGAAACTTCTTAGCTATTTTGGAATATGCCTCTAGATCCGATCCTGTTATTAAGGAGGTAAAAAATCCCAAAAGTATACATCAAAAACTATTCAAAATGAAATCATCCATGTAATTGCATTATGTTTGCGTGAGAAAGTGCTGGAACCTAGTCAAATATTACAGCATAATGGTAGATGAAGTTACAGATCATTATGCAAACATGGAAATATTATGTATTTGCGTTAGATTTGTAGATGTTACTATGCATAAAAAATTGTTTATGGTTTTCTTGCATCTACAGCAAGGTACTGGAGAAACTGTTGCCAATGGTATTTTAACTCTGCTTGGCAGAAATGTTCTTGATGTTAGCAACATACATGGCCAATCATATGACGGGGCTTCAGCAATGGCTGGCACTCACACTGGTACTCAGGCAAGAACAATTAAATCTTTTTGCCCTCTATACCCACTGTCGCTCTCGTGTATTGAATTTATCAATAGCAAGTTCCTACACAGAACATGGTGTTTGTGATATGATACAGGTCATAAATGAAGTATATCTTTTTCTTCATCACTCTCCTAAAAGGCAAAGATTCTTGGAGTTGGTGCTTGATGTATATATTTCTGAGCCTCATGTAAAAAAAATAAAAGGCCTTTGTAAGACCAGATGGGTCGAGAGGCATGACTGTTTGGAAAGGTTTTCAATCTCTATGGTTACAAGTAAATAAAAAAACCGTTTCTATGAGAAAGTTGGTAGGATATAGGATTTGAAGGCAATGGTGGTGTAAAAAGCAAGGAAACAAGGGTCTGTAATAGTAAGGGAAAATGTCATAGTCCTATATTTAGCCCGTTTGTAGCATATACTATGTTCGTGTGCTAAATATAGGACTATGACATTTTCCCTTACTATTACAGACCCTTGTTTCCTTGCTTTTTACACCACCATTGCCTTCAAATCCTATATCCTACCAACTTTCTCATAGAGAAGGTTTTTTATTTACTTGTTTCATTCATTTTTTTCATGCACATGCATTATTCCGATGCGTAA
Source organism: Ephydatia muelleri (assembly GCA_013339895.1). NCBI lineage: Eukaryota > Metazoa > Porifera > Demospongiae > Spongillida > Spongillidae > Ephydatia > Ephydatia muelleri. The sequence goes on from JABACO010000021.1 coordinate 3,297,829, forward strand.
TTGATGATGCGTAATTGATCGTAAGTGATACGTATTGATTCCGAGCAGATTCAGGACTCTCCCAATAACGTTGCCTTTTAGCGGACCGTTTCTTTTCTGGTCTTCTTGATACCGCTCGCATTCACGGACCGTTTCTATTGTAACGCGGCCAAGTTTAATAGTAGCAGAGTTCGGTACAACCACAAGCACACTAATACAGACAGTCAATATACAAAAAAATACGGCAATATATAGTTTCACATGAATAGAGGGGTCAAAGGACTCTCAGATGCGCGTCTCTCTATGTCTGGAGATGCGCGACTGTTTACGTCATCATTACACCACTCCCTCCCATCAATGCTGCAGGTAGGGCCCATAGCGGTCTGGGGGTTGCCTGTTTCGCATGGGGTAACGTCGTGGAAGCTCTGCAGCAGCTGCAGGTGCAGGGAGCTCTACAGCAGCAGGTTCAGGTCCAGGGACAGCTTCCATAATTCCGTCGTCTGCAACCCTGTGATCAAGCTCCTCAGCCTCCTCGTCATCACTATCCAGGCTAAGTATTTCATCTGCCCACTCCAGAGGTACAGTATCTGGACTCGCTGTCTTGGTAGATGTCGACGTCGGCACTGCAACCAAGTCTTCTCGTACGGGGTTTGATGTTGCCACTGCTGGTTTGAGCCTGTCAAAATGAACACACTGCGTTTTAGTCCCCTTAATGCATTTTATTTTATATGTGCATTCTGCCACACGCTCGACGACTTTGAATGGACCCTTCCACGGATGGTGAAATTTTCTAGACTTACCTCGCGCAACAGCTGGTGAGTACAGCCACACTAAATCACCACAGTTAAATGGTTTACCGTGGACCTTCTCATCATAAATACTCTTCTGCCTCTTATGTTCTGCCTCACATCGTTCTCTCACTAGACAGTATGCATTTTCTAAGCCATCCTTCAGCTTCTGCACATACTCGGGAAGTGTAGTCTGTTCAATAGGATTAGAACCATACATTAAATCTATCGGCAATTTCACTTCCCGCCCAAACATAAGAAAAAATGGGCTAAACCCTGTAGAAGAGTGGATACTGGAATTGTATGCAAGGCAAACCTTCCGGATATAGAGATCCCAGTCCGATGGATGGTTGTGTGCAGTAGTTGCCAACATGTCCAAGAGTGTTCTATTAAATCTTTCGACCATGCCATTACCCTGTGGGTGGTAGGGTGTCGTACGTGACTTTCTGATCTCCAAAAGCTTGCATATTTCCTCTATCAATTCTGATTCGAACTGTCGGCCCTGGTCAGAGTGCAATTGTTCTGGGGGAGAAAACCGGCAAAACAATTCATCTACTAATTTCTTGGCAACTGTTGTGGCTTCTTGATTCCGAATTGGAAATGCTTCCACCCATCTTGTGAAGTGGTCTACAGCTGCCAACACATACTTATTTCCTTCCTCTGTCACTGGTAAAGGGCCTAAAATGTCAATACTCACCAACTGCATAGGGTATCCAGACTGGATGGACTGCAAATAAGCCTTCCTTTTGGGAACTGTCATTTTTCTGGTGGCACAGGTCAAACAGGATTTACACCAGTTTCTCGCTGCTTCTGCACATCCTGGCCAGTAGAAGCGTTCTTTTAAGCGAGACAACACCTTCTCCTCCCCAAGGTGTCCCCCCACAGCACCTTCATGGAGATCACGTATTGCACTAGCCTGAAGTTTAGAGGGCAACACAAGTTGGAGTCCATCATCTCCATCATCGATCCGTTTCCACAGCACGCTGTTTTTGATACACAGAAGTTGCCACTTCTGGAGGAGAAGACGACTTTCCCTACTCCAGGTTTTGGAGACATCTAAAGGAGGTGTTTGACCGTGCCGCACCGCCTGGTATACTGGGTTGATTGAAGCATCCTCCATTTGTAATCTCTGCATGTCCTCTAAAGAATAGTATTGGAAGGGAAAGGCTGGCAATACACTCACAGATGCACTAACTTCAACCTCCTTTCCTTGGTCGACACGACCACATTGCTTGCATGGGATTCTGGAAAGGGCATCTGCATTGCAATGTTGGGTACCTTGACGATGAATGACCACAAAGTCAAATTCTTGTAGCCTTTCCAACCAGCGGGCTAGTTGCCCTTCAGGTTCCTTAAAATTTTGCAACCAAACTAAAGAACCATGGTCGGTCCTTAGAGTAAACTGTCTACCCAGTAGGTATGGCCTAAAATGGTGTGTAAACTCCACCACTGCCAGCAGTTCTCTACGAGTCACACAATATCTTTGTTCCTGCCTGCTAAGGGAACGGCTAGCATATGCTATTACACGTTCAGACCCATCTTCAGAAGGTTGTGATAGCACTGCCCCTATCCCTACATCACTTGCATCAGTGTCTAAGACAAAACATTTTGAATAGTCAGGGTATGCCAGGACTGGAGAGGAAACAAGACATCTGCGAAGCTCATCAAAGGCACTCTGACACAACTCATTCCAATGGAACATATTATTTTTTTCTGTTAGGCGTTGCAATGGTTTAGCAATAGAGGAAAAGTTTTTAATAAACCTCCTATAGTAATTGGCCAGGCCTAGAAAACGTTGAATTTCTTGCTTACATGTTGGAGTTGGCCAATTGCATATTGCCTCTACTTTAGTTGGGTCTGTAGAAATCCCTTCTGTTGAAACCACATGTCCAAGATACTGGACTTCTCTTTGACATAGACTACACTTTGAGGGTTTTACCTTCAGTCCTGCCTCCCTAAGCCTTTTCAATACACCCACCAAATTGTACAGGTGATTCTCAAAACTGTCACCAACCACTACAATATCATCTATGTATACCAGGCAACTGTACCACTTCAACCCGCTTAACACTTTATCCATAAGACGTTGAAACGTTGCTGGCGCATTACATAACCCGAATGGCATCACCTCAAATTGGTAGAGACCTTCTGGAGTTGAGAAAGCTGTTTTCTCTTTGTCTTCATCAGCAACCTCTACCTGCCAGTAACCAGTGGCTAAGTCCAATGTTGAAAACAGCTTTGAGCCAGCCAAAGTATCCAATGTATCATCCACGCGGGGAAGAGGGTATGCATCTTTTCTAGTGACTGCGTTTACCTTTCGATAATCGACGCAGAACCTTGTGGATCCATCCTTTTTTGTAACTAGGACAATGGGAGAGGACCACGGGCTGTCTGATGGTTGAATTGCCCCCTTTGCCAACATGTCTTGCAACAGCTTCCTCACTTCTTCTCTACGAGCATGGGGAATCCTGCGAGGTGGAATGTGGACGGGTAGAGAATCTCCTGTGTTGATTCTGTGTTTTGAAAGGCTGGTGCGCCCTAATCCGTCATTGGAGAGAGAAAATACATCACTGTACTCCAGCAGCAAATAATACAATTTTTCTTTCTCAGCGGAAGAGACATGATTGCCAACCTTGCAAACCATATCCCATAGCATGTCCTTGTCCTTGGGGGATGCTTCTGAGGGTGACGTGGGGGCAGGCAAGACATTTCCCACGCACATATCATCTAACTGTTCCATTCTTGCTATTTGCACTCCCTTCCTTACCACAACTGATTCTTCCCTTGGATTGAGTAGGCGTACAGGCACTGCCTGGCTGGTAGGACACACCACAGAACGAGCCACCATAACTCCATACCTACCTGCTCTATTACCTTCAACAATCCAAGTTCCCTTCCTGCTGGTTGTATCTTCTAGTGCAGCCATAACCTCTATCTCACTGGCAGGCGGGATTGTAACCTTTTGTGTCAAGATTAGTCCAACTGCAATGTTTTTTTCTGTCTTTGAACTGCCTTGTGGGAGGAGTTTTAGTGACAGCCTTCTGGAAGGGAAGGTTAGATTTCTATGACCACAATCAATCACACAGTGATTGGACTCGACAAAGTCCAGTCCAAGTATCGCTTCCACCAGAATGTCATCAGTAACTACAAATGGTACATTGAATATGTTACCTTCCAGGGACAATGGTAAACCTGCAACACCTTTTACTGACAATGCACTGCCATTCACACCAACAAGTGTCTGGCCCGTCCATTTTTCTATAGGTGGCAAAACTCTGCCGCACCCAGCTACTTTTTGCCATACGTTCACACTGAGAAGAGAAACTGCAGCACCTGTATCAATCAGACATTCTACAGGGGTAGAACAAATGGAAGCGCATATACGATAACTCATACCAAGGGTCACTGCAAGGGTGGGTATAGCCAATTTATCACTGCGGGCCTCTATATGTCTTCCCTCGTACGGCTGGCCCTTGTCGTTGAGGGGTTGGAGTTTTCCTGCTGCTGCTTGGCAGGTGGGTCTCTACAAAACCGTGCTATGTGACCCTTTCTTCCGCAGTTCCAACAAATCACTGTTCGGTTCCGTTTGCCTGGTTCCTTGTCGATAGCTTGGGCCCTCCCAGTCTGTATGGACGATTCCAGTCTATGGAGCCGTTCGCTAATTGTCTGTATGATGCCCAGTAGGTCGTTTTCCGTCGAGGAGGCCACACTCGCGACTGCCTCTGCCCGCTCATCATCCTCGGCTGGCTGCTGCTGAGTGACGGAAATAACACGGTGGGACTTACCTGTGATTGGACCTGAGCTTCTTAGATAAGATTCCAATTCGATGGTGGCAGTGACAGCTTCCTCAACGTTTTGGGGTCGCTTCTGCTTAACTCCAAAAGCAACCTGGGGGTTTTCAATCTGTGACAGGAACTGGTTGAGAGCCAGACGTTCGCGCGCTCTCTCTTCCAAGTCTGCGTAAGCCCTATCGGATAAAACCCTTAAGGCGTCACCAAATGATGCCCAGTCCTCGTCGTCCCGCTTTGCCCGCGTATGCAACTCCGCCACGTAAAGCTCCTTTTTGCTATCGGCGCTTTTTCAATGCTTTTACACACTCACCGTAGTCTTTCCGCGTGTTCTCTGGCAGCTTCATAAATACAGTATGAGCCTTCCCCGTCAAGCGTACCCTCAACCATTTCAACTTATCTCCGTCGGTGTCCCACTTGTTGACAACCGCGACGCTTTCAAAATGGTCAATCCATTCTTGCCAGTTTCCGCAGTCACCACTAAAGGGCTCTGGAATAAGTAGCGGCTTGGAGGACATGGTACAGCTCTGCCGACTACGCCAATGTAACGCGGCCAAGTTTAATAGTAGCAGAGTTCGGTACAACCACAAGCACACTAATACAGACAGTCAATATACAAAAAAAATACGGCAATATATAGTTTCACATGAATAGAGGGGTCAAAGGACTCTCAGATGCGCGTCTCTCTATGTCTGGAGATGCGCGACTGTTTACGTCATCATTACACTATTTTGGGTCTGCTTGATACCACTCGCGTTCAGCGGTCCGTTTCTTTTCTGGCTCTGTTTGATACCTCTCGCGTTCAGCGGTCCGTTTCTTTTCTGGCTCTGCTTGATACCGCTCGCGTTCAGCGGTCCGTTTCTTTTCTGGCTCTGCTTTGTAGGATGCCCGTGCCGATTCTAACACATCGTCTCGAACTTCAAGATATTTCGCATGTCGTTTCGCTTGTTTCTTTTCCTGACGTGAAGGCATTTTGAGAAAAACAACTTCACTAACATAAGAAACGACGAATGAAGCACCAAAGCGTTTACGCTATTTATACAAACATTAATTTTATAGATTCTAAACTTACGTCGTACAAGTTATCTAATTATGCGTCTTACATAGACCGTATGTCGATTGTTTACCAAAATATAACATAGGCTATTTTATATGAAAGCGACTCTTCCAGCCTATTCTAAAGCTATTGGTGAAATTTTTATTGTTTAAAAGTGTTCCTATCCCGAGTTATGCGTTGCCAAGAAGAAGGAGACCATGTTCCGGGACTGGGTACGAGGGCGGACAGTACCCTTTTGTTCTCTACAACCACGCGGTTCTGTGACATAAAACAAAGACGAAACTGCTCATTTTTGACTTCTAGTTCGATTGCTATAACAAGCGTAACGGTCCGATCGTCGGGAGTCTTGTTAGAGACGGGTCACGTATTTTTAATGAGATTCATAGTCGGGGTCAAATCCTATAAGGAAGTTTCTAGCGAAACTTCCGATATATTTGCGTGTCTTGATGCCATGACCAATCCAACTGGGTACCCCAACCTCCAAAAGGCCGGTGTGCCCCATGATGACTGGTGTTGGGATACACCCACTAGAATAAAGGCAGAAGTCTAAAACAATCACTTGCTACAAGTAAGACCATTCTTTCATTGATAGTATTACTTCATGGCCTTGACCCTCTCAAAGGAGTATGCATCAAACTTCAGAAGCATGATGCTGACATGGTAACTGCTTACAGGCATATTGACCTTGCTATTGAAGAAGTATCTTACATGAGAGAAGATTTTGATAGTGTATGGAGTGAGTGGTATGGAGAGGCTGAATCATTGGCTACTGACATAGGAGCAGTAACTACAATTCCTAGGATTTGTAAGTATCAACAGTATCGTTCAAATGTTCCAGCCGATTCACCAAGTGAATATTATAAGAGATGTTTAGGTATTCCATTCTTAGATAGTTTATTAAGTCAGATGAATGAACGATTTTCGATTGAAAATTGAGTTATGCAATCACATATGTCTCTATGCCCTTCAATTATCTGCAAATTATGCATGAAGGATTCAGACGATCTGGCAAAGCAGCTTCTATTTCGGTACCATTATTCAAATATAGGCATTGGAATTTGCTGTTCTAAATCCTTCCAGCTAGCTCTGCATTATAATAGCTAACTGGTATATGCCCGCTATACTAGAGAAGCCACGTGTATACTGTCTATAGCTCCTACTAATATTGAAGCCTAAGGTTTCTTAGTGTGAGGTTTAGTTACCGATGTGTGTGTGAAACAAAGTGCCGAACTGTTTGAGCATTCTTTTAAACAGTATGCAATGTCATAGGAACTGTAGATATGGCTCTCAACTTATATTTGTGTGTCATGGTGACTTGCGTTCAAATCTGTGGTGTGTGCTAAGTCTAATCAGTTTAAAACCAACGTTGTTCATTAAGTAAGAGAGTGAGCAGTTTCACTGACATCAGGATGCCTCTTAGCGCTTACAACTGTGCATGACTTGTAAAAATAATGCCACCTAATTCTTAGATCTAAATGTAATGTTGAGATGATCTTCAAGTGTCAGTGAATTCTTATTTGGTTGTTTCATGCAAATTTATACAGTTTCTAAAAAAAAAATTGGTGCTGTAGGTGGGTGTACTGTTGAGTAGCTTTGAAAAACATTCACATGCTTCCTGTAAGAACTTAGTATTTTAATACTAGTCATTTGCGTGTTTCAAAAGTATTATTCTCATGCAATGGAAGCAATCTGCTTATATTATTGCCAGGAATTTCGGACGCTCATTACGTATTCCTGACGCGTCATTGCAAACGTCCGTCCGTTAATTTTCCGTGCACGCGTCCATTGAAACGTATGGAACAAAGTGCATTTCTATTCAGTATAAATCAGGAATTGACAGAAATACAAAAAAAACGAGTCACAAATATAGTTAAGGACATCATTCACTATGCTTTATTGATGAAACAAAAAAATTCAGGGTCTATCTATAGGTTCCATGGCCCTAAAACAACACGTCCATAGACACATGTAGAAATTGTGTAGTGGGTTTTGTCAAGATCTTAGATCTTTGCGCATCTTTCTCGGGATCTGTGATAGTTGTAGTAAAAAGTTGTTATTACAATGTTAGCCAGATCATCGAGGCAGGTGTCTGATACCATAAAACACTCTTTCCCCTTCTTCTCAAGGTTCCTGAGTCACTTCAGTGGTGTGAGGTACTGAATGTCTCCATTATGTGGATATTGTACTTGTATATTCATTTGTGTCACTTATTTCGTACACTCACATAGGTCTCAAATAGTATAGTATTTGGGCACGTTTGACTGACAATAGATTGGAACTGGACCTCTCAAGCTAGAGGTGTTTGTTCATGTACATGTACGTTGTGTGTGTGTGTGTGTGTGTGTGTGTGTGTGTGTGTGTGTGTGTGTGTGTGTGTGTGTGTGTGTGCGTGTGTGTGTGTGTGTGTGCGTGCGTGCGTGCGTGCGTGCGTATGTGTGTGTGTGTGTGTGTGGTATACAGGTGTCTACAAAAGAACGCAACGCTTTTGAACGGAAATAACTTTTGATAGTATTAAGAAAAAACCTCATATTTTGAAACTAAGTTGGTCGGTTTCCTCAAATGTTTTTCCATTCTTTTAATTGATACATTATAATCATGCTAATTAATTTTAATAGCTAAATTAGTTAACTGATTTTGAAAGTTCGTATGTGTTCACGTATCGATTGTGAAGCCCCGTTCAAAACATTGGATTTTGTTCACATTCACAACTAAAATTACGACCTATTTCTCTTCGTGAACGCATGCGCACCTAAGACTTAATTTCGTGAGTTAGGAAACGGAGACGCACACGTTATACTTACGTGTATGCACGCGCAAGTTATCACACACGCAAAAATCAAATCTAATATTACAGCTCTCTCGGAGCTAATAGCCTTTAGCAGCATCGCATCTCAAACAGCACGCAGTGATTTGTGCACAGATCTGATTTTGTCTCTTAGCTAGTTACGTAGCTAAGATCTTCCTATGCCGGATCGAAGAAAACTCTTCAGTCTTGTGTTATGTGGGTGCCATTTAAATCTAATGTTGTAAGGAAAGCCTCATGCCATTCATATGTGAAGGGTCAGTGAGCATTCAAGCCTCCATCGAGTAAAGTGATTAATTGTGCATGCTGTTACGCTAGGTATTTGCTTTGTAAACCTCTGTGCTTCATAAGGGGTGCTTTCATTTATAATGTAGCGTGAGCTTCTAGCTGTGAGTGCTATTCCTGTAAAGTAAGATTAAATGTAGTCTAAGCTTAAAATACACCTGCAGGTTTAGATGATAGCAAAGGTTGCAGTTTTAGAAAAGGTGGGTAGAGTCTTATTTCTAGTTTGGGATCATAGTTTGTGCTGTTGCTTAATTATGTGTCGGTGTGTAGACCATCGATCTCTTTAACAAATTCTCTTAGTTATGTTAGACTTTATTTTAAAACACTGACAAACGTTGCAAGCCTGCAGTAAGGTTTTAGATAATTTGCTTTAAGAGAAGGTGCTTTACTTTCAATGTCCATCCCATGCAGATCAATTTCTGTTGCTGCTTGTGTATGGATGGGCTCTCTTCTTTTTAAACAGACAGTTGTGATATGAGGGGGTGTTTTTGTTACAAATTGCCAGCTAATGTTACAAGCCACCAGATAGGCTTTCACTGATTGGATTTAAGATCAACTGGTGTCATTGTATCACGATGCGAGCCTGTTAGTTTAGATTCCCAGGTCGGGGTGTGCCTAAATGGGGTTAGATGAATTTTGAAGACAGCTGTCTTTGGAGAGGTGTGCTTACATCAAGTTTTGAGCTTTTCTAGCTGTGTTAACTGTTGTCTATGCATATAGACTGTGATTTTTTATGTGAAGGTTTGCTTAACTGTCAGATGTTGACCAATAAGGATCGGGTAGGGTTGTCGCTAGTTCCCAGATCATAATGTGCACTGATGCATATGTATGATTTTATGTTAAGGGCCAATGCTTACATTTTAGAGTATCAGCTGATATGTAAAACCTCGAGTTATGTTTTAGATGATATCACGGAAATAGTACGTGAGAGAGTATGAGCTTTAATTTCAATGCATAAACCTATGAGTTTCTTAGCAGATCACAATCACTGTACGTCTTAAGAGAGCATCATGTTTTGGGCCTTGCTGTTAGCTACATGTAGTTCCCAGTTTATGATGTACGTGCTGTTGCTTATGTATCAGCCTTAGGAGACTCCTGTTGTGGTATAGCAAGCCTCCAGCTAAGTTTTAGATGGTTGGACGTTCGTGTGGTGCCACGTCTTAAGAGTAGTCTCTGCTTTATGAGACTCAGGTGTAATGTGTAACTAGAAAAGCTTTGTGTTCTTGAAAATGCTACAAATGACTGACACCTGTATGAACTTGAAGATTACTGATTTAAGAGAGATTTGTATTTGCAAAAGTTGTGTTTGAGATTGACAATATCATAATGTTTTTGCTGTATATGGATAGGATCTGCTTTAAAGGTATCTTTTTTTTAAGTGACTCGATTTTTTTTATTCATGGTGTGCTTATTGTGTCAAACCTTCAACTATCGTTTTACTGCCATTTTAAGAGGGTTAGGTAATGCATCATTGTTGCACGTTCCCAGGTCATAATGGACCAACATGCGGGGGTAGATTATCTTGTTTTGTTATGTGAGTGTGCGATTTCAATACTTATCCGTAAATTAATGATTGTGGATGCTGTTGAGGTATGTAAACCACTTTGTTAAATGAGGTGTGCTTTCATTGAAAATGTAACAATATGTGAACCTGTATATGTTTTAGATGCTGCTTTTGTTAACCATATCAGTAATGCTATAAGCCACCAGCTACAATGCTTGGATTTAAGAGTGGTGTCATTGTAGTTTCAGATTCTAAGTTGGGGTTTCACTGAAGGCAGCTGTTTTAGGACAGGTTTGCTTGCAACAAGTTGTGATTTTATATAGCTATTTCCGTATCATAATGTGTGCTAACTGCTGCTTACGAATATAGACCCTCTGCTTTCAGAGTTCCTTCATGCAGGGTGCGCTTAACTGTCTAATTTTTCAACCCATTAGATGATCGAGTAGAGATGAATCCAACAATCCTTTTTTTTTTAAAGCACCTAAGAAGAGTGCTGTTTTTAAGGTAGGTTGTACTTAATAAAGTTATGGGTCCTATAGCTAGTTACTACATCACAGTCTGTGCTGATGCTTAAGCATGGATACTAGGCTGTCATGTCTATGAGATACCAGTTGTGATTTGAAGAAATACTTTAGCATCGACTAGTGTTGCAAGTGGGTTTGTGATGCTTGGATTTAAGAGTGGTGTTATTTCACCATGTTGTGAGCAATTATGTGCTGAATTAGTGGTAGAATCAAAAGGTTTAAAATGTTTGGGAATTCAGCTGTACGTCTTAAGAGAGTCTAATGTTTTGAGCCTAGCTGTTAGCTACATGTAGTCCCCAGATCATAATATGTGTTGTTGCTTGGTATGAGCTTTAGGAGACTCCTGTTAAGATTTGAGGGAGTGCTAAAAGTATCCAGTTGCAAACCTAGTTTTTGGAAGTTCGAATGAAAGTGTGGTGCATGTCTTTGCATCATGTTGACAGATGTTGTGAGGCTTTTAGCTTTTAGGAGGCTCGGTGGTTATTAGAAAATCCTTGTGTTTGGGTTAAATAATGTGTGTTCAAGTAAGGTTAAAGCTAAGATTCCTTCTGTACGAACTTTTGATTATTGGAGATTACTGCTTTAAGGGCCTTAGTTTCATACCATCCAGTAATATATTTACACACGAAATTTTTTGTGCATGCTGTTGAAGAATGTGCTTTTATTGAAACGTTGAGGTGTGCCTGTGTGAGTCTCTGTTTAAAAAGCATCCTTTTGCTATGGGAGGATGTGATTTCAGTTTTTTGTTCATACAAGCCTCCAGCTAGGTTTCAAATGGTTGTTGACAATGTAGAGATGTGATTGCATCAAGTTATTATTGAGCCTTGTAGCTAGTTCAATATGATAATGTTTGTTGGAGCTAAATGTAATAGTTGATTTTCTCTGGGAGCTAAATGTAATAGTTGATTTTCTCTGGGAGCTAAATGTAATAGTTGATTTTCTCTGGGAGCTAATAGCCTATAGCAGCATTGCATCTCAAACAGCACTCCGTAGTTTGTGCGCAGATCTGATTATGTCTCTTAGCTAGCTACGTAGCTGAAGCCAAACCAATGCTATGCATGCGTACTGCTTATGCCGGATTAAAGAATAACTCTTGTGTTATGTGAGTGCCATTTAACACTCTAAGGAAAGCCTTGTGCCTTACATATGTGAAGGTTCAGTGAGCATTCAAGCCTTCGTTCAGTAAAGTGATTAATTGTGCATGCTGTTAAGTTAGGTATTTGCTTTGTAAACCTCTGTGCTAAATAGGGGTGCTTTCATTTAAAATGTAACATGAGCTTCTAGCTGTGATTGTTATTCCTGGTTAAAAGTAGTATATGCTTAAAATACACCTGCAGGTTTAGATGAAGATGAGAGACAACTAATTAATTACACAAAGCCTAAAGTAATGGAATTTAAATAGCAACGTATCCATAAATTCATTCATACAAAATTTGAATCATTGTAAACCTCAGGCAATTGCACTACGCACAGAGAATACTCACATTAGCTGATCTGATTCACGCTAACTAGTTCCCCACCTCAGTGTCAATATGTCACTGGGAGTCGTTTGTGTCTATAAAGAACATTTTTGCGATAACAATACGTGCCAAAATAGGACAGTTCGTTGTCACACTCGATCGTGACTCCTTTTACCACTGTAAAACCAGTCACACAATATAGATTATCCCCCCAAACTTCATTCCCCCAGATGTTCTATTCCGGACTGAATTAACCCTCCTGGGTTAGATTATTTCGGAATAGATTATCCCCCGTGAAAACTTTTACTAAATTAAACATTGACACGTGTTTTATCTCTACCATGCACACGGGATTGTAATGGATGCTGAAGAATACGACAATATTGTGCGGTTCCTCGAGAGCAAAGATGGCAAGCAAAGAACCTGGCCTCAGAGTTGTGGAATAGTCCAAGGACAAGGAGGCAAAAAGGGCGATCACCAAAGATGTGAAAGCTTCTCCCCCCAGGCTGGTCTTTTGTTCCAAATAAAAAGGTGCAAAAAAAAGTGGAGCGTTGTGTCGAGGATGAATGGTATCGAGTGGTAATAATGGACGAAAAGATGAGGCTCCTTGTGACCGTCCACAAAGATCTAGCTAAGGGTCACTTCGGAGTCCATAAAACATAAGCTAATGTCATGAAAATGGCCTACGCCCTGCATGTTTGTAGTTTAATTTGATCTGTAAAATCATTATAATAGTATAACTAGATGATGATTTACATGCATGATGTCATTGAAATTTTTTGTATAATGATCACATATCATGAGCTTCCATATTCATTTACAGGCAAGTGAAGATAGCTGAGCGGTACTATTGGAAAGGAATGTCTAAGGATGTCGCTGAATATTGCAGTATTTGCCTAGTTTGTCAAAGGTGGAGCAAAATGCCCAAGAAGACTGCAGACTTGCATTTTGTTGGTGTTCCAAACCGAGCATTTGCTCAATGGGGCATGGACCTGGTGTGGGCGAGAGTTTTGCAATGAGTTGAATGATAATTTCTGCCGTAGCGTCTGTGTTTCAAGACACATCTGCACAGCATATCATCTCCAAAGTAATGGCCTTACAGAACGATTAAATAAAACAATTTGTGCCTGCTTAAGTAAGTACTCTGGTGGAAAGCTGAATTGGGAGAATGATTTGGATCTTTTCATTTGTTATTTGCTTTCGTTATTGCTCATCCATACAGTCATCTTCATTGTATTTTCAATTTGAACTTGTTTATGGGTGTGAGAGCAAGACTACCTATTGAACATCTACCATCACATTCGTGTCAAAAAGATGAAGATGATAATTCTATGGAAAAGTTTATGGTTAACTTGAAATTACTTGGTGAGAAACAAACTGATGCTCATAAAAATATTCAGCAAGCACAGGCCACCCAGAAAAAGCAGTATGATAGAAAACATGGCTGACAGGCAGAGTTTAGAGTTGGAGATTAAGTACGGTATGCTAATTCCAGGCATGATACAAGAAAGGGAGACAAACTATCAACAGAAATGCTTGGCCCTGTTTCTAATTTCCAGAACACTACTACTGACAAAAGCTCTCTTGCATACCTTCTGCAAAACCTTTCTGTTGCCATTCAGATGGGTCGAATGCTGCATCAATTTTGGGAACTTCGCCTCCAACCCTCTCTCCTTTGAAAGTTGTTTAATGACAGACATAGACAATTTAAACAGTTATGTCAATAAACCAGACTAGCCACACGAAAGAAAGAGCAGTTGGTAAGCATTCCTCTCATACCTGCACAGGGTAGGTCCCTCTTTAAAATGGGTGTTGAAGCCATGCAAGTGAATCACACTACCAGCTTGCTTTGAAAATTTGTGACCCGATTCTTAGGTCAGAACTGTATGGACCCACCTAGTGGATCCAAAAATCTATTTTGGTTGTGGGATGGGGGAAAGGTCCAAATTGAATCACCCAGGGCTGCTGGCATCACCTGTGTGCTCTGTGTGAATACCTCTGTGTGTATGCTTTTACATGTACACATGCACATGTGCACATTCATGCATAAGCATGCAAAATTTGGCAATAAGCACAGCAAGTATGTTAGAGAGAGATAAGATGTGTGCACATGTAGACTACCGGTATAGACAATGGTAATGGCATATTCCTTTTAACTCTCTCTTACCTGCCCACCACTATCTCCTTTTAAAAGAATTATCTCCCCCAATTCTGGCTGAATAAAAAAAACACGTTGCCAATTTATGGTTGTTCTGAATCATTCAAAGTTGATTTAAAATGACAGCATGCCCAGCTCTCCTGTTTGGCCAGCCACGATTCCAAGAAGTCATGTTGATTTGGGGCAGCTCCATGCTCTTCTCCATGCAATATTGTCATACATCGTTATGTGCACAAACATCACTAGGGCCTGACCACCTGCATTATGATGAGCCAACAAATGGTTGAGTGTGGTGTACTAACACTGCAGGTTTTTTGTATTGGCAACGCGATGTAACTTATCATAAGCACAAAAAAAATGATCGTGCATTGACCATATCTCCCTCACCCATGAATCTGCTATGAAATTTAAGTTACGCAAAGGAGTGGTTAAATACATGTACTAGTGGACCATTAAACAAAGTGCATTTACTCCAGTGCTTACCATATCAGGGAAGCGAGAGTGTAGCACTAATTTGATGTGCACTCACATGTGAAGTGTCGTGATGTCAATGTGCCAGTGAAGTCATATGGTTGTTAGTGCAATGTGTTGCTGGCATTAAATGCAAATGTTTATACCTGAGTGTGTGTGTGTGTGTGTGTGTGTGTGTGTGGCATATTTGTGTTCAAAATGTACTGTACATGAGTTGCATATGTAAGTAATCTTTATATATGTATACAAATTCCTATGTAAACATGTGCATGTGTCTGCCTGCCTGCCTGCGTGTGTGTGTGTGAGTGTGTGTATGTATGCGTGTGTATGTATGTGTGTGTGTATGTGTGTGTGTATGCATGTGTGTGTATGCGTGTGTGTGTATGCGTGTGTGTGTGTATACAAGTGTGTATGTATGCATGTGTGTGTGTATAAGTATGCATGTGTGCATGCATGTGTGTATGTATGTGTGTGTATGTAATGTATGTGTGTAAGTATGTATGCGTGTATGTATGTATATGTATGTATGCGTGTATGTATGTGTGCGTGTATGTATGTGTGCATGTATGTATGTGTGTGTATGTCTGTGTGATGTATGTGTGTATGTATGCGTGTGTATGTATGGGTGTGTATGCATGCGTGTGTATGTGTGTGTATGTATGTGTGTATGTATGTGTGTATGTATGTATGTGTGTATGTATGTATATGTGTATGTATGTATGTGTGTATGTATGTATGTGTGTATGTATGTATGTGTGTATGTATGTATGTGTGTATGTATGTATGAGTGTATGTATGTATGTGTGTATGTATGTATGTCTGTATGTATGTATGTATGTATGTATGTATGTATGTATGCATGCATGCATGTATGTATGTATGTATGTATGTATGTATGTATGTATGCATGCATGCATGTATGTATGTATGTATGTATGTATGTATGTATGTATGTATGTATGTATGTATGTATGTATGTATGTATGTATGTATGTATGTATGTATGTATGTATGTATGTATGTATGTATGTATGTATGTATGTATGTATGTATGTATGTATGTATGTATGTATGTATGTAGACAGATGTACAAGTACAAGTATGGAGACATGTCTCTATGCATTGGTCAAGAGAACAAGTGTTTCAGCAAGTACTGCTTGAAGAATAGGGCAAATGCACATGACATGTCTGATTTGTGATGTAATAAAGCTCACTGTAAATGGCTGTTTGTGTTTGTGTGTGTTTGTTGTGAATCTCATCAGCAGAGTTTAGTCAGCAAAGCTCTCACATTACAACAATGGCATACACACATGTGTATATAATGAATGTGGATTAGTGCAGTGCATGTTTTCATTTTGTAAGCATAGCATCTTAATTTCTATTAATTTCTATTACTAAGCAAGTGAGCAATTAACAGTACAAAAAGTCTGATACTAGTTCGTGTGCATTAAATGTGGCCTTACAAGATCAGGCATACAAATGCACATTAATTTCATACCAATCATTGTTTAGAGAATGTCTCTCAGCTGTTCACAACCCCCCCCCCCCCCCCCCCCCCCCCCCCCCCCCCCCCCCCCCCCCCAAAACTGGTCACTATACAGCACTAATCGAATATTAACTAATAAGATGACTAGGCAATCCGTCTTGTCCCTTCTCCTGAACCCAATCAACATTGTGTCATTGTTATTACATTCACATTGGCTAAATCCATCAGCTCTTAGATCTTGTAATTTACCTCACTGGGCTGAAAGATACAATTACTTCTCACAGCATGTAATACCTGTGTGGAATTCACTTCCTGCTTCTATTGTAACTTCAAACAGTGCCTCACTCTTCAAGTTGCACTAGATCTCACCTCCCTTTGTAAACCTTCCCCTTTTAAGTAGGCAGTAATGTAAAACATTTCATTGGCATTACTTGCCTTATTTTGGCGACTTACACGTGTTTATATGCACTATAATAATATGATGATACACATTTTACATACATGCATACACTCATACATCCATTTGTGTGTTATTGAGTTACCCCACTGGAGTATGGAATTCCGTTAGGTCAAAATTAGAGACAGTGTTCAGCAAAATTGCGCTAGTGGACAGTTTGTCATGTTTTTATTTTTTCTGTGATCTGGAAGCTTCTTCTCACACGTATCAAAAACTGTGCTACCCTTCATGGAGTTATAGGGTACTGAATTTATAATTAGCCATACATTTCTGCTTGTCCTGGAAAATTTGAAAAAGCACCACTAGCGCACTTTTGCTGGACACTGTCCTATTTATTTATTTTTTAGCAACAGACCTTCCATAGTTCCAATGCTGCACGAGAATATCAGTAGGTTGTGTCTGTGAATGGTCAGGAAAGAGCAAGGCCCGTTGCCCTGGACATCTCTGTTGTCTCACCGCTAAATCCTTCAACTTTAGCTGAAGCGGGAGCAATGGTTGGTGCAGTCCTTGAGGCAACGGAGAGCAGGAAACACCGCCAATGATGAGTTAAATGCTTAGCTTTAGGGTGGGTCTCAACCCCTCTAGCAGTTGACTCCTATGGGGCTTGGGGTAGAGAAGCATCACGCAGGTCATAGTTAGGCTGGCGATACACAATTCACTGCCAAGTCACAGGCATCTTTTGAACTGTTCTCAAACTTGAGCATTTGTTTAATAAGAGCCAATGCCAGAGCCATCCTCCGTATAGTGAAGAGCTGAACTTGTGTTTTGTGATGATGTAACATTGCGTATATCAGTAAAGAACTAAATAAAGAGATATACATTATATGTAAATGAGATGTAAATGTAATTTTTAGCGACAAACTTTAATCGATAATAGCAATTAATGCAAAACTCTCATTAATGAGGTTCAATCGATCGATTCGTCACATTGGTAGCACGTACCCAATGCAAATTTATTTTGATGACCCTAACTAGAATAGAATTTTGCAAAGTTTCGGTACCACCATCAGAGCGTTGCATGTAACCATTCTGGGATGGTATACTGTAACCTCTTACTGTACCTGCGTTTCCATCAGCACAATGTTGCGTCTCATGTTGAATCAGTTGAATGCAGGAAATCAGATGAGTGTACATGTACTCATCAGATTGCCATGTACGTACCCAGTTATTGTATTTCACTTCTAATACTGACCCTTGTAGGAGGAGTACATGTACACTCATTTCATTCCATACAATTAGTACGACATGAAACATTTGTGCTGCTTCTTAAGGGGCCGGTGGTAACAGTTTACTTTACCTTACCTTTTTTTTTTTCCTTTTCTTTTTTTCTTTCTTTTTCCTTCTTTTGAAGAGCGTTGTTCCTGTGTGGTCTATGTATGGAGATGAGTTTTATTGTACCCGTACTATCAACTGCAGATTGTGGTAAGTCAGAGCCCGTGGTAACAGTGGCGTCGGAAGGAATAATAGTTATACGCGTGTGTTGGTGGGGGGCGGGAGGCTCCCACCCAGCTAGGGGGCATGGGGAAGCACTCATTGGGGTCTGGGGCACAGCCCCAGAAGCTATAGCGTTCAACTCTTATGTATCTTAAAAGTATGCGCGTGTAAAGTTGATGTTCTAAATGATACAAATTAAACAACGTCACTTCACGATCGCACACCTCTATCTATTTGTGCGTAATATGTGCCAAAAAGCTTACTCTGTGCATGGTTGTTGGCGCTTGTAAAGCCTTGTCTATTTCAATACAGTCTGACCTTTCCATATGGTAATGGAGTAGTAGCATGACGTAGTAATCGTTCTTGGGTCATTGTAGACCTTTGGTATGTCTGTATCGATTTACATTCTCGGCAACACAGCAGAAGAAAGGCTGCATGTTTTCTGTGAAACAGAAACAGGGCTGCAAATGACCACGGAAGAATCAGAAGTGCACCCTGATCCTGAACTGGACCAATCCCTTACCGTTTTGTCACCGCAAATCCGTGATACAACACTTTGCTGACGCTTCCTCACTCCGCGATCCGACTTTGAACCACAATAAGTAAACACTACTTTTTGCACACTAAATATAGTGTGAATTGGCAGCTGTTAGTGTTATCTGGAAAGTTGTTGACTACGGAACGATCATTTTCCTTATGACGCGCACGTAAACGAGCTTCCGTTTATGACTCCGCGGATCGAAAATGCTTGGTCCAATCTTTTAATAACTCCACCTCCTTGAGCGCCACGTGTTTACCGATTTCCTCATTTAACAAGCTGTGATTTCTCGATCGTTACTTTTTGTTGCGTTCTGTGAACCTCCTTTGTTGCGATTCACCCAGTTGAAGGTCGAAGGTAGCCGTACGTAAGTGCAAGTCCACCGTGTTGATGACTTTATGAAGCTTGGTTGGGCCATGTATTTCACTGCGTCTGTGTTGTATCCTAGATGATGCCCAACCACACCAGGCTGCTATAACCCCAGTGAAAAAATCTTGGGCATAAAATCAATGTGTATCTTCGGACATTTCTTAGTTGGGTAAGATAACTTGTAAGAACTTGCCTATTTTGGCCAAGATCATGGCCAAGATGTAAGATTACGGCCGCCACATTTCTTGTATCTTGGCCAAGACGTTCAAAATCTTGAGTGTAGATCTTGAATATCTTGGGTCATTCTTGGGCAAGATTGCCCAAGAATTATGTCAATCTTGGTCAAGAGTCAAGATTCAAGATTATATTTCTTGTTTCCTGGGCAGGCTTACCTCAAGATCTTGCCTATTTTGGCAAAGATCTTGGCCAAAAGATGAGATTATGGTATGGCCACATTTCTTGTTTTCTAGGCAGGATATTCAGGCTCTTGACATTATCCTGAAGTATTCTTGAGTTGCGCAATTCCTGATCTTCCATTATTTAATTGGACATACTTGAAATTTTGATGCAATTTTTTTGGAATCTAATTTTTTTATTTTCATTACCTGTCTTAGTGACAAAATGGCTCTAAAATTACACGCATGCACATACAAAGTACAACACATAACATATACTAAATGCAGTGGCACTTAAAGTTTCTTATTTTTATCCCTACACTTTTGATTACATTTGTTTCTTATTTTACTACTGTTCTCTCTAGAGGAGGCTTGAGTGTATCTTTCTGCTATGCAATCTGAATCAAGGTTAATGTGATGATACTTAATACTCCTGCATAACTTTTCTTGTCAGGTACCTTCCAACAGTTGCACACTTCGAGAAGACAGAGACTTTTCACTACATGTGCCCTTGTCTGCCTGCTGAAATCAGGATGATGCCATCTTTAGTTCAGTGAACAGAGCATCCATCAATGTTAGAGCATATATATATAGTTAAATATGTTGGGGGACCTGATTTTGAGCAAGTCGATGCCATTTCCTGTAGGATGGAATAGTATTTAATTCAAACTCAAAAGAGGCATGACTTACCAAAACAAACAAATTGTAGACATCCCTTGTCTCTCTCTATCCCCTTTCTCTCTGTTTACCCTCCACTGTCAACCTTCTCTCTCTGCACTGACTTGCATCTATCCTCTCTTTGTAAAGCTTCAAATGGTATATGAATGCTATTGATTCATTGCAAATTGGAATCAAGATTTTACCTTGGACTGCACCATTGAGAGTTTTAATTAAAATTTCCATAGTGCCGTCATAGTTTGCTGCATTGATACAGGATTCAAATTAAAGCACGGTGCATAATTGTAAATTTATCTCACTGTCAGATTGGAAATGATGTCTTCAAGCTACACACTGTATTAACATGAGAATAAGTACTGATGAGAATGAAAGATTCACTTTTTTGTTTGAGCTGATGGAGGCTTCAAGCTGCTCTAATTGTTTCTACATTTAAGAAATAAATGGTTTAGGTTTGGTGAATTTATTATTTCAAGAAACACTTCAGTGGATAAAATACAGGGATGTCATTTATTGTAGACAGCTTAGTCGATTTTTAACCACTGTTACATAATATTATTTCTAGGTTTTGCAATTATTTCATTCATCTAAAAATAATTGCGATGAGAGCATTTATCACCTCATAGAATGAATTATATTGTTTGATGTTACATTTTGACACCTTTTCTCCTGCCTGTGATGGCCACGTAACAGGCACTGGTGGTACCTTCTTTGTCACGTGGATCTGTGTGGAAATACAATATGCTCATATGCATGTGTGCCTTATTATGTACGCTGCTGTGCAGATGAGTGGTGATTGGATAATGCCATTGGACTCAGCCCAGGAATAGATTAGAGGTATAGAAAGAAGTCTAGAACAAGGAAGTGTGTCCAATCACACTGTCTGGTGGCAGGCTAGGTTAGGAAGTGGTGCCACACCCACCAAATATTTTGTTCTCTGCTGTGCAGATGAATAGTGGTTGGATGATGCAATTAGGCTCAGCCCACGAATAGGCGGGAGGTACCAACAGGAGTCTAGAACAAGGAGGCATGACCAAGCACACTGTCTGGCAGCAGGCACGGTCAGGAAGTGGTGTCACACCCACCAAATACAATGTTTGTTCTGTTGTGCATTTGAGTATTGTATGGATATCGCCATTTTCGGCTCAGCCCAGGCATCGGGTGGCGGGTACACTGAGATGGTATTTTGAAACTAGGCACTTCATATTGTCTAATTGTTGGTAACTTAGGTCATAGAGCGAAATGTTGCCTACTTGTAGGGTAAAAAACACTATAATACATGGCATACAACACATACATAAACGGAATGGAATGAAAAGGTTTAAATGAAAATGGAAAGAAATAAGAGGGAAGTTTTTAATCAATGCTTGATTGCTGTGTTGGGAGCCCTACACCACCATATATCCCAATTCCGCCCCTCCAATTTGTGTGACCGAAAATTTGTGGCTCTATGAACGGTAAAAGAAAACTGGTTTGGCTGATGCATCGGTGTCAACAACACGTACTTAATTGTATAACCCAATGTCAGAACTCTTCTAGTGATTACTGTAGCAAATGGTTGTGCCTGGAATTTTCTTACATCTACGAAGAGGCGTGCGCCTACAAGGGAACGCGCGCCTCTTCGTTGCGGTGTAATCTAATTAGATTGGAATATGGTGCTGAGGAATGTGGTGCTAACTTCCAAACGGTCAATCGGACGACCCGTTGACCAACCAACCGATCGGATGGTTGACTAACGGGCCGCTCAACGTTCATATTTCAGTACCCACTGTCTGATTTGTGTGATTAATCCACGCTATATAAATACAATGCTGGCCTGTTTATACTATTACATCGATATTGTACTGTTCCCATTCAAGCTTCAGAATCTCATGTGGTCTATGTTTGTGATTGAACAATGGCATATCACAATAGGCAGAAAAGGCTAGCACTGGTATAGAAAAGCATTGCACATCCAAATATTATGTTTGAATCAGGATTGGTGTTAAATATTGTGATAACACAATTAAAAGACTGAAAGTTTAGACATTTGTATTTGATAACTTCTTCAATTACTTGGTTGATGTATCCTCTCCCATTGCCACTGTGCAATATGCTAGGAAGTCCATATATTGGGAACACCCTCTTCAATGCATCGGTATAACAAATCAGTGTGCATGAAAACGGGAGCATCAAGGTGCCCGCCAGCCGCTAATAATGGTTCACTTCGTTAGTCTAAAGTGCTTTATTTGATTAGACTAAAGTGCAAGGGGATTGACTGGACTACCAGACAACACGTAGCGCATGCGCACAATGCAACCTATCAGCTGGCGATTATGGAAAGTTTTTACACAACAAGACAGATAGCCGGGCTTTATAAAGGAGGATACTTGCTAATCCAAGTTGAAATTTATAGATCCCAATTTGGCTAAGCAAGCTAGAATGAATTTTCTTCTTCAAGTTCTTCTATTGCTGTTGGCAGCTGCTTTGGTTTCAGCCAATGCAAAAGAGAAATACAATGTATATCTGTACAAAGGCAAGTTAATGTCCAAGCCATCCAACACGGGATACCCTGGGACAGCTACCCCAACGACACCTCCTGCTGGCACCACTCCTCCGTATGACAACAAAAAGAAGACGAAAGCGCCTTACTGACCGAACCGATACGTAACAATTAACACATTAAAAGTTGAACTATAGACAGGCTTCATTCGTGCATGCACGCGCGCGTGTATGTAAATGAAGTTATTGTGTATGAAAGGTTATCCGTCATGATACATACCACCAAAATTAAAACAAAGAGCATACAACTGATGTACGATTGTCTTCGCATTAATCAGAATATACGAATAACACAGACTAACATGAGACCGACATCACTTTCTGGGGCAGCAGGGTCGACGTGTAATTTACCCTGCGGGCAAAAAGGTTTCGAGAAAACAGCAGACCTCAATGCAGTTGTAGGTGTTTGTGGAAATAAGAAGAAGACTCCAAACAAAGTTTATGGATTATATATACAACTGAACAAATAACGTACAATTAACGTAGAAGAGCTAGACTAGAATTGGAACTGCATGTAGGCAACCTGTTTTTCCAGCAGATGCATAGATTCTGAGAAAATCCTCCATGCTGTACTCTTCCCAGCCCATTGCGCACTCATATGATCTTATCTTAAATATACATGTGTGTTTAAAGTCCGATCGAATCGTAAAAGCGCTAGATGCAGACGGCCGTCATGCAGGAAATCCATAGCCAATTTGGTGGACCAATAATGGTGATTCGCAAGGATATAGGCTAGCTTGAGCAGCTCTGTGGTTGATAATTTCTACGTACATCTTCACTGTAAACACATCATTTTTGTCTCCTTAAAGAGATAATTTATTTTTGTGTCGAAATGCATAGGGTTCGCATCTTTCTTTTTTTTTGTTCTTTCTTTTTCATTTTATTACGCGGGGCCTTTACCCTTAAACTGATCTGTAAATACTACACCCTGCAAAGCACATGACGCATTGCGTACAGTATTTACTTTATAACTCGATTTAAAAAAAAAACGGCACTCCGATTTGAGGTTGTGGTACACCATACAGATCCTGCAGTGTACGCATGAGCAGCAGTTACGGCCACTATGCAACGAGTATATAACCTATTATAATGCACCCTATTGGTAGCTATGGATGTCGATACAACAGAAAGTAAATAATGACGTGATCTCGCTCGACTACTGCTTTGCGATAAGAAAAGAAGGAAAAGAAGAAAGAGTTCAAAATTAACTGGAGGAGCGTTGGATTTGGGGTGAAGTGTGTGATGAAATGGTTTATAAACTAAAAGAACAAGTTACATCCTGTAGCGGGGTTGTCATGGGATCACAATGGGAGCAGTATGTCTTATGTACTAGTCGTAGATACATGTAATGTGCAGTAGAATAAGTAGGATGGAAAACAGACCACTATACTAGCAGGATTCCAATTGACTGTTGAATGCGGGCACGCTGAACTTTTGATCGCGCTTATTCCATGACATCATATTAACACAAACGCAATCTCTTCCAGATGGAGGGCTTGCGGTGTACGAACAAGGAGGTTGCCATGCAGTATGTCAGTATATAATTTGGATGTACAGTTAGCATGGTATTTTAAAGAGCCATAGCGTCTTCGGCTCATTATAAATCACTTACCGGGGCGTCTAAATACGCCTCGTGTGACTAACTCGCAAAGAAGTCACTAAGATGCGGACTGGTTATGGCTACATTATATTGGCAAAATGCATATAGGTAATAATAACGCAATTGACAGCGTAAGATCGACACAATGAGGCGTTCCACCGAGTTGTGACTAAAGCAGTCGGGTGTGTGCATCTGGTTGCAATAAGCCTAACACGAGAAAAGTATTATTGTCACGAAAAATTTTGATCCCCCTTAAAGGTTAGTCCAGGGATCCGTCCGACTAGACCTATACGATTTCTGAAACGTTCCGCGCATGCGTATGCTTGCCTTACTTCTTCCCCCATGGACTCCCTGTATACGTGTCCTTGTCCTAACCCTTAACGAACCTAAAGCTAAGTCCGTTGATACGAGGATTAGTTGCCCTTGTCAGTGACCTGCAGCGCTTTCCCTAAAATGCTACATACACTGACCGCCATACTTTTGCACTCGACAGAGCCAGTAAATTTCCTATGCCTTCTGTTGTTTCCGGTGTAACAGGATAGCTTGTCCCCCTGGATAGGCTGTCCCCTACGGACACCCTATCCTAGTATATACGTTGTCCGCCTTTAGGATAGCTTGTCCCCTCTTGCAACTTCGATATCTTGGTTGACCGTTCGGATGCATGTGTTACTTACATATACACGTGCACTTAGAGCTCGCGCGTCGGGATTTCAGGCACAGTATACCGTATAATACCTTCAGTTTTTTAGATTAGCCACATGTTCTCAAAGGGTGTAGCTAAAACCAGGAGCAGGAGCAGGAGCAGGAGCAGGAGTTGCTACCTAAAACCAGGAGCAGGAGCAGGAGTCGCTACCTAAAACCAGGAGCAGAAGCAGGAGCAGGAGCAGGAGCAGGAGCAGGAGCAGGAGCAGGAGCAGAGGAGCAGGAGCAGGAGCAGGAGCAGGAGCAGGAGCAGAGCAGGAGCAGGAGCAGAGCAGGAGCAGAGCAGGAGCAGGAGCAGGAGCAGGAAGCAGGAGCAGGAGCAGGAGCAGGAGCAGGAGCAGGAGCAGGAGCAGGAGCAGGAGCAGGAGCAGGAGCAGGAGCAGGAGCAGGAGCAGGAGCAGGAGCAGGAGCAGGAGCAGGAGCAGGAGCAGAGCAGCAGGAGCAGGAGCAGGAGCAGGAGCAGGAGCAGGAGCAGGAGCAGGAGCAGGAGCAGGAGCAGGAGCAGGAGCAGGAGCAGGAGCAGGAGCAGGAGCAGGAGCAGGAGCAGGAGCAGGAGCAGGAGCAGGAGCAGGAGCAGGAGCAGGAGCAGGAGCAGGAGCAGGAGCAGGAGCAGGAGCAGGAGCAGGAGCAGGAGCAGGAGCAGGAGCAGGAGCAGGAGCAGGAGCAGGAGCAGGAGCGGAGCAGGAGCAGGAGCAGGAGCAGGAGCAGGAGCAGGAGCAGGAGCAGGAGCAGGAGCAGGAGCAGGAGCAGGAGGCAGAGGCAGCAGGAGCAGGAGCCGGAGCAGGAGCAGGCGCAGGACAGGAAGGCAGGAGGCATTTGGAGCAGGGCAGAGAGGCAGGAGGCAGGAGCCCGGGCAGGCTATGAGCAGGAGCAGGAGCAGGAAGCAGAGCAGGAGGAGCAGGAGCAGGAGCAGGAGCAGGAGGCAGGCAGGCGGCAGGAGCAGGAGCAGGAGCAGGAGCAGGAGCAGGAGCAGGAGGCAGGTAGCAGGAGGCAGGAGCGAAGGAGCAGGAGCAGGAGCAGGAGCAGGAGGAGGCAGGAAGCAGGAGCAGGAGCAGGAGGCAGGCGCAGGAGCTAGGAGCAGGAGCAGGAGCAGGAGAGGAAGCAGGAGCAAGGAGCAGAGCAGGAGAGCAGGAGCAGGAGCAGGAGGCAGGAGCAGGAGGCAGGAGCAGGAGAGCAGGAGCAGGAGCAGCCAGGAGCAAGGAGCAGGAGCAGGAGCAGGGAGCATGGAAGCAGGAGCAGGAGCAGGAGCAGGAGCAGGAGCAGGAGCAGGAGGCAGGAGCAGGAGCAGGAGCCGTAAGCAGGAGCAGGAGCAGAGCCGGAGCAGGAGCAGGAGCAGGAGCAGGAGCAGAGCAGGAGCGGAGCAGGAGCAGGAGCAGGAGCAGGAGCAGGAGCAGGAGCCGGAGCAGGAGCAGGAGCAGGAGCAGGAGCAGGAGCAGGAGCAGGAGTAGTTGCTACCTAAAACCAGGAGCAGGAGCAGGAGTCGCTACCTAAACCAGGAGCAGGAGCAGGAGTTGCTACCTAAAACCAGGAGCAGGAGCAGGAGTCGCTACCTAAAACCAGGAGCAGGAGCAGGAGTTGCTACCTAAAACCAGGAGCAGGAGCAGGAGTCGCTACCTAAAACCAGGAGCAGGAGCAGGAGTTGCTACCTAAAACCAGGAGCAGGAGCAGGAGTCGCTACCTAAAACCAGGAGCAGGAGCAGGAGTTGCTACCTAAAACCAGGAGCAGGAGCAGGAGTCGCTACCTAAAACCAGGAGCAGGAGCAGGAGTTGCTACCTAAAACCAGGAGCAGGAGCAGGAGCAAAGGATCTAGTCCAGCCGCAGATGATAATACTTTATTATTTCAAGTGTTACTGATAAGACTTACAGTATAATGATTTAACTATTGATATATTGATCACAAAGCAAATAACATACATGTATGCATGCATGAATAACTAAAATAATACATATATCACATAAGAACCTTTGGGTCCAGACATGTAAGCTTCTTTCATAGGTGTCATTCGTGTTTGGTCTGTTTCAGAGAGCCCATCATAAAATCACCACTTATTTCTCCACATAACTGCAGCAGTGAAATGAGATGCTCCTTCCTTATACAGGGTGTAACCCACCAGCACGTACATTCTACCATCAACTGTGATATTCCTAGGAAGGGTTGTTCTCAAGTTACTCAGTGAGTCTTCCTGAAAAGAAGCAATATCAAAAGGAATCATCCAGGGGCTCCTGCTCAAAAATGTTGACTGCTGAACAACAGTGGTTCCACAACATTGGTAAAAAACTTCTGTTTTCCCAGTGCTCAAGTTCTGAACATCGCTGACTTCACTTCTTTCATCAGGTGGAGGGGAATCTGGGAAACGGCTACAGCATTTGCCAAAGTTCATCCCCATACACGGAAACAGAGAACATATCTGTTCCTCTATACATAATGTAAAAGTATTTTTCATTTAGACATATCAGTAACATTTGAAATAATCATCTGCGGCTGGATAGATCCTTTGCTCCTGCTCCTGTTCCTGGTTTTAGGTAGCAACTCCTGCTCCTGCTCCTGCTCCTGGTTTTAGGAAGTGACTCCTGCTCCTGCTCCTGGTTTTAGGTAGCAACTCCTGCTCCTGCTCCTGGTTTTAGGTAGCGACTCCTGCTCCTGCTCCTGGTTTTAGGTAGCAACTCCTGCTCCTGCTCCTGCTCCTGCTCCTGCTCCTGCTCCTGCTCCTGCTCCTGCTCCTGCTCCTGCTCCTGCTCCTGCTCCTGCTCCTGCTCCTGCTCCTGCTCCTGCTCCTGCTCCTGCTCCTGCTCCTGCTCCTGCTCCTGCTCCTGCTCCTGCTCCTGCTCCTGCTCCTGCTCCTGCTCCTGCTCCTGCTCTGCTCCTGCTCCTGCTCCTGCTCCTGCTCCTGCTCCTGCTCCTGCTCCTGCTCCTGCTCCTGCTCCTGCTCCTGCTCCTGCTCCTGCTCCTGCTCCTGCTCCTGCTCCTGCTCCTGCTCCTGCTCCTGCTCCTGCTCCTGCTCCTGCTCCTGCTCCTGCTCCTGCTCCTGCTCCTGCTCCTGCTCCTGCTCCTGCTCCTGCTCCTGCTCCTGCTCCTGCTCCTGCTCCTGCTCCTGCTCCTGCTCCTGCTCCTGCTCCTGCTCCTGCTCCTGCTCCTGCTCCTGCTCTTGCTCCTGGTTTTAGCTACACCCTGTTCTCAAACGCAGTCGACGTCGGAAGCGTGTGACTAAATTGTTCCATTGGTTCTAAAGAATGAACGATGAAGATCAGGAATTACCACTCTACAATGAGATTTTTCAGTATCTGAAACACGGCGAGTATCGGGTGGATGCTAGTAAATTGGAAATGCTAGAGGGCGATTCGCAGGAGAGCACACAGTTTCGTGATGAAGAAGGCTTGCTCTATCTCAAAAGCAATACGGCCGACATGACATGCAATTCAGGCCTGCATGTTGAGAGCATTGGACACCACACACTAGAATTTGTGATTCATTCATGAAGGTAGATTTAGTGTCTAAAGTTAAAAGGGAGTCCAGTACAACAATAGTGGCAGCGTTTTAGACAATTTTATTTGACTGATTTTGGTGAGTACCTAACTCTTTGGTCAATAATCCTACTGAGACAGCCAATCAGCCATGTGCGACTTGTTTCGTTTAGGAAGCCATGTACATAATGTTCTGCAGTATACTGCACTATATTAAAACAGAATAGCTATAATTCCTACATCAAATAAATATTGGGTTTGTCCGTTAGCATTGAAGTCGTAAAGTTGCTTTGATGTAATGGAAAGTAGTTCTGGATATCTGGAGAAATTATCAGCCAGTATTGGTATACCACTTAAATGTACATGTATACACATATACATGTACTGTGAATGTTGGCCAAAGTGATCAACACACAAAGCTCTTAAGGAGTGCGCAACAGCATGCACTTACATCCTATCGAATGGGCTATTTTGGTTAAGCGTTGCTTGCAAAAACGAAGGGGGACAGCCAATACTAAACCGGACCGATAATCCTAGGAATAATTGTCCTAGTGGGGACAATGTATCCTAGGCCACGTTGTCCGGCGGACAACGTAACCTAGGATACGTTGTCCGGCCGGACAATTTTTAGGGGGGGACAGGGTATCCTGCTACACCGGAGTCATATTTTGTAAATGTCAGACAGAGCATGTCCTTTTATCTGTTAAACACTACATGTATATAGAGAGCTGAATCGGGCCAAATTTTTCGTGACAGGACCATTTACTTGGTTGTAAAGGGAAGGACCAAATTTTGCGAGGGGGAGGGGGGATCAACGTTTATTGATCTGTTTCGTCTAAAATAGTTGGTTGGAAGGGGCCTTTCGTTCCTGCCTCCATATATGCATGCACATACAGTCAGGAGAGAAATAATGCCGTGCGAAAATTGAGCCATAATGGAATATGACTGCATGGCTCAATTGATAGATGTGTCTATTTGAGCAGTGGCCCGCCCACTCAAGAGTCTATAATGTGCGGTCGATACAACTTGTGGCGGATAATAGGTGTAGAAAATTGAAAATGATTGACGGAGCCGGGATCAAGAGAAGAAATCTCATCTTCCAGCTCTACTTTTTATTTTTTGCAGTTCTGACAGCCGGATTTAAGGAGCACATAGTAGGCTTCGAAGTTTGCCTGCTAAACTAGAGGAAGTACAGAAAAATCTGGACGATTTTGTATCTCGAGTTGAAGTGAAATTCATGCAGTGAACTAAGGGGTTCTTCGCCTTCTGTTCGGAGAAATTGTTCTCCAGATGTTGAAAAAGTGGTAAAGGAGGCAGTTTCGGCCATGAATAACAGAGATCACGTGATTATATGTGAGATTGCTGAATCTGGTAGCACTAACGCTGATATTGCTACTGTCAAGGACATTTTTTCTGTTCTTGGTGAGAATGGTGTTAAGGCTGTGTATTTGTTCCGGCTAGGTAAACCAGAGTCAGTTAATGTTTAATCTCCAGGAAGAAATCCTTATTTAAGGATGTCATTATCCTTAAATAAGGATCATCTTTTACATTGCATAGTTTTGCTAACCAAGCAAGTAAGGTTACATAAATGCTATTGCCCAATTGTATACTGATTAGCCTCCATAACAAACTCTAAATGATGTTAATAAGATCTATCTCATGTGTTAAAATCAGGGAGGAAGTGGCACATCCTTATTTAAGGATTGACACCATCCTTAATTAAGGATTGACACCATCCTTAATTAAGGATTACTACAGTAGAGATTATAGACTATAAAAAACATACGATTTTTAAAACTCTTGATTTTCTCTGATAGCCAGTTGACCCAGCTATACTCACAACTTCATTCGTTGAAGAAATAACTTATGGTTAATAAGTTATGCGTACTAAATCACAAGAGTCTTCAAAGTTAATATCGGGTGAAATTGTGCGGTTGTTTGTAATGACGAACTTTCGCGTGTACTGACTCACTCCTGCTGAAACGCCGGCATGGACGTATCAACCATAGCCTCGCTGGCACTATGTGCCGCATGCCACCCAGTCTATCGAACACTGTTACAGTGTTGTTTTCTAGTCCTATAAATGAGTACATGTACATTTACATATCATTTGTAAAATGGCGTATCTACATGTAGGATGTTGATGAGGGGATGGTATGAGAGACCTAGGAAGTGTTGCCATGCCATTCACCATATGATAACAGCTGTAATAAACATGTATATAATATTATAATTATAATTATGTATAATTATGATTACAATAGTACCAATAATCACATTTACCACTGAGATATAAGTCATCGAGTCGCTTTTTTACCCATTGTATAGATCTCAGTATACATAAACAAACACTCCTTATTGATCGAATATATAAAATGGATGATGATGAATAGTGATGAAATATTCCAATGAAGCTATGCATAAAGTTGCAGCAGTCGTTAGTGCTTCAGTAATCCAATGTGATTTTGAAAACATTCTCGTCCATTGCCTGGTTTGCATATGGCACGAATGTAGTCAATTTCAGTGTTAGAACATCCAGGACAATAGTAAGAAGATTTCCTTTTGCACATTGTGCATACGAATTGCACTTGAGATGTCACTCCATCATATCGCTCCAATGACTTTATAGGGAGAGGTATATGGTGCTTTACAGCCTAAAATATGATTAAATGATCATAAAAAATTAACTCATTTGAATTAACTATACCTGGCCTGAAGGATTACCATTGTCTTCATTTCGCATGGCCATTCCTTGACCTAAAACGTTATTATGGATAAGCTGGTAGGCAAGTTTCCCAAAGTAAGTATTCAGATCGTCAGGGGAGTTATGAACAGCTTCCATGTCAAACTTGTAGGCCAAATAAGAGTCTATTAGGCAAATACCAAAAATGGTGGTGAATACACGGTGCCACCACTTGTGTGTGTACCACTCCCTCTCCATTGCAAGGCTGCCTTGGCGTAGATGATCATGAACATCTATGATCCCAAAGCAAGAATAAAACTCTTCTACCATTGATGGTCGCTGTATCTCTTTGTAGTATCTGGTAGTTTCCCATACTCCTCCAACTAGCTCTTTCCTGTGGCGAAGACGCTTACTTATAGATCCTGGATTTGTTGAGCCTACATTGGAGATAATTGTTTTGACCTTTCTGTCAGCCCAACCTAAGGCATAAAACGGCAAACCATGCTGTGATTGGGTTTGCAACAAACAATAGTTCCCTCTTGATGGCTTTCCTCCCTCTTCATCACCATTGGCCCATGATTTGAGGAAAGCTAATGGATATTCTTTATGGGCTGTTTTTATCATGCCCATGAAGAAGAGTCCTCTTTCTCGAAGGGGTAACAGTGTCTTCACGGATGAAAAGGCAGATTCAGCATGCACTACTCTTCCAGTGCCATAGTACTCTTTTGTCAATCGGAGTGTCACAGCTGTTCCCTCACCATATTCCTGTGAGAAATCCTTCCTTCTGTTTGCTTCCCTTCCTTCCATCATATCCAACTTCAAAATAATACCAGTTTCCCCGCATGCCAAGGCTTTCATTTCAGCCCCAACACCCTCTGGTTTACGTGCAATTTTGGTCTTATGTGGCATCCCCTCAGCAACATATTCTCCATCAGAACCCTTCCATGCGCTCATGCATTCATCCACTGTTAAGTGGCAGCCTGGAATTATGTTCTTTTGACGGGTTAGGTTGAAATCCTCAATGAAAGGCCGAATATCTTGCCATGGGTCCTGAAAAAAAGTTAATTGTAAAAATGGAAACACATTGATATAGAATATATGTACCACTTACATCATCAGCACCTACACCATCACGTGGGACAGTGAAACTGAAACAGTTTGTTATATCCTGAAACCGGTGCCTTGTCATTCCAAACCGACCACCAAAGTCTGCACCTGTATATACTGACCCAGGCTCATCTCCCACCTGCCAATAAACTGGAATTGGTCCCCTTTTTGGCTCACAGGTCATGGCTAGTCGCAATCCCAGATACTTGATAAATTCACCTTTACCAAGCGGAGGAAGGTTCTTCCTAGCCATATTCAGGTTGGTGCACATCAGCATATTGCTGAGCCCTCTCATGGGATAAAAAAGGATGAAGTAGTCTGCATTGGTCTTTTGGTGTTGATCCACAAGGTTTGGCCAGTGAAAACGAGCATTGGAGTGATATCTTTGCCCAATCAATGGGTCAATAGACAAGGTTTCTAGCTTACACCATTGGCGACCATGAGGCAACAAAAGGGGATGACTTTCAGTAGAAGTACCACTCATTCCTACATCACAACCAGGGATTTCATCTCTGCAGATGCATGCATGCATGTGTGTGTGTATGTATGTGTATGTGTGTATATGTGTGTGCCGGTGTGTGTGTGTGTGTGTGCGTGTGTGTGTGTGTGTGTGTGTGTGTAATGAAAAAAGTGTGGCGTATATATGATATTATATAATTATAATTTATAATAATAATATTATTATTATTATACACAATGTATGTATTATATACATGTAGGCTTATTATCATGTAATGGACTAGATTAGCAAGACGTGCATTGACCTGCCGATTTGTAAACGAAAAACCCACCTTTGAGCGTTCACATCCTCGCCGCTACTGCTGCTCTCACTGTCACTGTCATTCGACGAATCACTATCAGTGCTGTTTTCGTCAACTATGTTATCCATCGCTGCATGCGCTGAGGAACTACAGGCACACCCTTCATTCTCTGCGACTACCTCTTGACCTAAGCAGGGTCGCTTAGCTTGACGCTTTCGAGTGGCAGATCGCTTCTGTAGAAGTACTGGTGCGTGGCCCTGGGTGTGGCATATACCCTTAGTCGATGCCGTGGATACAGTTCCACAGCTCCATCTGATGGTGTACATTCTACTTCTTGAGCTTCCAGAAACCTGCAATATTTCTCCTTCCTTGCCATACGTCGCTTTGAGTTTGCTCACAACTTTATTGCCAACGGCAAATGGCGGCTTCGCCATATTACGACTGTAACACCGGTTTTTGTGCAAGCCAAACCTGTTTTAACCGCGGTAGTATCGCTGATCTGCATGATCTTGAATCTAGTTAATCACAAATCTAAAATAAAGCACCAATTGTATGTCATTCTTTTAGAAAGTGGTCACAATCCTTATTTAAGGATGGCCATCCTTAAATTAGGATTACGGGAGATTAAACATTAACGGATTAAAGAACTGTATAATGTTTTGAGGCAGAAGAAGAATGAAACTGGACACAAGTTACTTATTGACAGGCATGGTCATGTGAGCAGCTGGACTTTGAAAGAACTTTCAACTGTGGGTACTGCTGCATCTGGGAAAGGCTCTACTGAGTCTACTCAGATTATGAGGCTTTCTTCGTTGTAAGTTGTTCAATGCACATTCTTTATGTAATAAGTTAGCTGTTTTTCATAAGCTACTAAACTCTTCTGAATATAATACAATCTTTGTTACTGAATCTTGGCTGCGTTCTGATATTTCTGATTCTCTCTTGCTGCCCTATTCAATACAACACGCGACAATGTGCTAATTGGCGGGCACCCAGTCAGTCTGGCCAATAATATTATTCATAATGGCGGGTTGGGTGGGGGGGGATTTAAACCCCCCCCCCTCCCCCCCCAGATCCGCTACTGGTCACTGTATGCCAATAGGCACCCAGTCATTTGTGCCTTTAACTCACCAACCATTTGCATCGAAGACATTCTCCAGTGTGGTTTTGTACTACGTATGGCGAATCTCGATCTCGTCCACAACACGTAGCAAGAACGCTAATTGATGCGCACCGCCTGTATGAATGACCTACGGTCGGGTGTATGTTTTCTTTTACGAGGAGGTAGTAATACGGCTAGTTCATTTCTAAAGGCGAGAGATAAGCAGCCGCAGGTACGGCTATTTACTAGTATCTATGATTTCAAAAGGATAGCTTTAGATCTTTAGTGGGCTATTCGCTGAATAAACAATTCGAGGGACGAATGTGGGGTGGGGCTCTGTGGCACGTGATAATGTGCAAGTTGAAGGGGTGGAGCTAATACGATGCGTCAATCACTAGTTTTGGAACGGGACCTGCGTATGCAATGAAGTGTAACTAGTGCGCATGCGTAACCGAGGTGAAATAGTTGTTGCATCTTACTTTCAGTTTAAGAGGTGAAAAAAAATGATCATTTTGATTTGGCTTCGAAACGGGTGTCTAAACATGGTTTCACTTTTAGAGTGTTAATTTGTTGTGTTTAAAGTTAATTAAGCATCGTTAATAACTTGTAAATAAAATGATGTAAACACATTTGCCTAACCTCAAGTTGTTAGTTTCTAAATATTAGATTTTTTTTCATACTCCTATCAAATATTATTCCTGTTCAAAAGCATTGCGTTCTTTCGTGACACCTGGTATATGAATATTTCTCTTGAAGTACTTGTAGGTCCACTAAATTCAAATTGACAGTCCAAATTCTCGATAACTAAAATAGAGTACCTAGCACTAAATGATGGATAAAATAGCCTATGTTTGAGCAATGGCAAGCCTCAAGGATATTTGCCGTTCCTCGTCTGATCGAATACAGATTCTTAATTCCTGGTGCAACTTAGCTTCTTTTCGAGAGCAACTTCTATAATAATACCTGCTTCACAATTGAAGGCGTTTGTAGCCTATATAAAATAAGATGCAGAAATACGTATAATTTCATGCATCATTTTACATTGCCATAGTAGGTTCCTAGAGCCAACGTTATTGATATATTTTTACAAGCAACCTGTCTTTTATTAAACTTTTCTTTTCTCATAATTTCATAAATGGGGATTTGGGATTGAGAGTGGATTCCAAACTGTAAGCTCGTATTCAGTGAGCGAATCAAGGTTGTACTTCCTACTTAACCATTGTATTATTAACATTTAAGTGTGTTTTAACTCTTTTTTACTAAAACAATGTTATGCATCAGGACTACACAGCCAATTCTTACCATCCTATACCTCTGTTCACGTGACCCGACCTTCGCATTAGGGCGGCCTATACCAAGATTTGTGTCCACAAATCACATCTACCTTTCGTCGTTCATGCGGACAAACTCTTTCGTCAGAAGTTGTGCTTTTCAATCTTTTCCATTCCATTTGATAGGTCTTCGTCAAAACCTATACATGTCATCAAAACCGTCCATCGTTTGAACACTTCCGTATGCTCAAAATTCTTGTGTATAGATTATTAACACCGGGAGGGGTCACCCCTGGTCACTGTATCCTAGGATAGAGTGACCAGGGGATCACTTTATCCTAGGATAGAGTGACCGGGGGTTATTGTATCCGGAGAAGGGGGGGGGGGGGGGGGGTCACCCAATCCTCCGACACCGGGCTAGCCTTGACAGATCAGAAGGTATGTGGAACACTTCTTTGAAGGGTAGATGCGAATTTTCATATGGAAAGCCTAGGTTTAAAAGCGCATAATAGTTATTTGATGCATCAGTAATATGCTTCTCTCTGGAATAAGCACAGATCTTAAAGGTTTTGACATAATCGACCTTGGAATATTGCGATGAAAAACTCACCCATTTGACTTCATGGACATTTCAGATAATGTTAGGACAATTCTAAGGAAGCGAGAGGTTAAATAGAAAGAATATGTCAATAATCAAACTCAACTGTACTGTATTAAAAATCTCTGTGGAGCTAAGCTGGCAAAAATCTAATGTGCTTGGTATTGAACAGCTCCATACTTTGTCTATGGAAAGAATTACGGAAATATGTCGTGAATTCGCAAACCGCGACTGTCGTTGACCGCTCCGTTCTCCATATGAAGCACACTTGTGACATGTATATGTTACGACTAATCATTTGAAAGTAATACAATAGTCTAGTATAATATTATTTATAAACGCTCCAGAAGGCAATGACCATAATTATTGCGAATTATGTTGTCTATGATTCAACCTGTTTAGGATACATGTAACGTCCTTAGATCGACTTTTTTCGAAGTCATCTTTCACAACGAGTTACGACTGATTTACTGGTGAAGAGTGCTGATTTAGGACCCATGCCAGCACCAGTTTGCTACATGTGTATACAGACATATTGATACGTAATATAATGGTTGGTGTCCTTTTCTATGTGATCATGCATTTGAATCTAGCGGCAGGTGCAATTCAGAATCTTAGCCTGTACATATACCTTCTAACTGCTGTGCCGCGAATCTATAAGGATCCATTGTAGCAAGGAATAAACGCATGCACAGTAGTCGTCGACATTGGCTGCGTTTGGACGAAGTAACTGACCAACGAATCGGCGCGCGCATTGAAGTCAATTGCAACTGCATGTAAAAATTTTGAATCAGTTTCACTTTCTAGTGATTTCAACTGGTGTTGCGCTAAGAATCAGTCATGCCTGCTCCAGGTTAGGCTGCCTTTTTCACTTTTAGAATGCACGCTACCCAGACAGGTACCGATCGTTTACTATATAGAGTCGTTTTGTGCGTGATTTACGCAAGGTGTTTGAGAGAAACAACGCTACAGCCTTGCTTTTGTTTTTCTTTAGGTTACAATGCATCTATATACACGTGAGGCAGATCAGTGTGCAAGATAACTGCGTTTCGAGGTGCCCGCCAGCCACTAATAATAGTAATTGAAAATATATATTTAGCCTATTTTAAAAGCAAAATATGTGCGCTTCATTTATTATGTCTTGGACTAGCCGACGACATGTGGCTCATGCGTACATATTAAATTTTTTACACGACAAAATAGATCGTCGGGCTATAAGGGGATACTTGCCATCTCACTAATCTGTATTGAAAGCTTTATCAATTCCTTTTCGGAAAAGCAAGGATGAGATTTCTTATTCAAGTTGTTCTGCTGCTGTTTATAGCGGCCTTGGTTTCAGCCAGTGCAAAAGAGAAACACAGCATATATATTAAAAAAGACAACTATATGGCTAACCTGAGACAACCTGGGACCACTACTCGAACGCCGACGTCTACCAGCACCAGAAAGTCGAAGCCCATACCTCCTGTTGGCCACTCCTCCGGACGAAAACACTAATGAACCTTAGAGCTTGTTTAAAATGAATGAACCGATACGTACAAGTTTACATTCTAGTCGACGCTTAATTACTGCATGCGCGCACGTGCATGTGTATGCAGTCATTGGTTTACCAGCAAAATTAAAACGAAAAATCCTATAATACAGCTGATGGGGCATGGTCTGCACATTTGTTCAGAGTGTATAAAGGAACTGATATACAAAAAGACGGGCGCATATAAACCAATAAAGTACGAAAGAACACGGAGCTGCGCGTTTCTGCATGAGCATGCATGCCTGTATAGATGAGCTGAGGAATATGAGCCCCTTCAATTCTGGAGGTAGATCTTGGAGACGTCCTTCTCGCAAAGGATAGCGCCTTGGATGATCCACGATGTGCCGGTGTCACGAAATAGTTTATCCCCCAATAATTTTACCCTCCCGGATGCTCGGAATAATCAATCCTCCTGTGATAGATTATTCCGGAATAGATCATCCTCCCTTGGAATAGACTATCCCCCCATTCATGTGATAGATTATTCCTCCCTTGGAATAGACTGTCACCCCCATTCAAGTGTTTTGAATAGACTCTTTCACGCACGATGAATAGTAATTTGTCCTGTACTTCGTGCCTGCATAGAAGCACTGCACCTAGCTCTGAGATACTATATAAACTAAAGATGTTCATATCTTTTTGAAGTGACTGAAATAGAGATTGCTGTTGCATTTCTAACGCACATGGTGCACTGATGGAAACTGAAGAATACAATGATATAGTGCGGACCTGTGCGGTTCCTTGAGAGCAAAAGTGATAAGAAAAAGATCTTGGCCTCGAGGTGTGGAAGAGTCCAAAGACAAAGAGGCTAAAAGGGCATATCGTCAAAAATGTGAAAGCTTCGCTACCTATGACGGTCTTTTGTTCAAACTTAAAAGGCGCAAAAAACCTGAAACTGGAGCATTGCATGGCGTCTACACGGGCTACCGGTGCGCGCTTGCGGGACGAGCCCCAGGATGAACGATACAGGGTGGTAAAAATCGACGAAAAGATGCGGGTGCTTGAAAGTGTCCATAAAGATCCGGCAGGGGGTCACTTTGGAATTCACAAGGCTAGCCAATGGTAACTGTATTTGAATCGTATGTACTCTTATTCATTACAGGCAAGAGAAGATAGCCGAGCGGTACTATTGGAAAAGAATGACTAAGGATGTAGCAGAATATTGTGGTACTTGCCTAGTGTGTCAAAGGAGGAACAAAATGCCCAAGAAGACTGCAAGCCACATCCGGTTGGTGTTCCTAATCTAGCGTTTGCACAATGGGGTATGGACCTAGTAGGTCCATTGTCAGGTGCAGTTGTCTGTATCTAATGGTGCTGACAGAATATCTAACCAAATGGCCAGAGGTATATTGCATACCTAATAAGGAGGCAATACCTGTGTCTAGGTGTCTGAAGAAGCTAGTAGGAAGGTTTGGGGTACCAGAAATAATCATATCAGACCAGGGACGAGAGTTTTGCAATGAGCTCAATGATAATTTTTGCAGTAGCTTAGGTATTGCTAGACATGCACATCTGCACAGCATATCATCCCCAA
Organism: Ephydatia muelleri; assembly: GCA_013339895.1. NCBI lineage: Eukaryota > Metazoa > Porifera > Demospongiae > Spongillida > Spongillidae > Ephydatia > Ephydatia muelleri. The sequence goes on from JABACO010000021.1 coordinate 3,336,893, forward strand.
AGCAACGGCCTCACAGAGCGATTTAACCAGACAATTTGTGCTTGCTTAAGTAAGTACTCAGAAGGTGGAAAGCTAAATTGGGAGGATGATCTAGACCTTTTTTTGCTTGGTTATCGCTCATCCATACAATCATCTTCATTGTATTCTCCATTTGAACTTGTTTATGGTGTGAAAGCAAGGCTACCCATTGAATTAGATCTTCCACCACATAAATTTCAAGCTGATAAAGATGATAACCCGATGGAAAAGTTAATGGTGAACTCAAAGTTGCTAGGTGAAAACGTAGTGATGCTTGTGAAAATATTCACATAGCACAGGCCACCCAAAAAAGGCAGTATGACAGAAAACATTGCAGGCAAGAAGAGTTTGTAGTCAGAGATGAAGTCTGGTATGCCAATTCCAGACGAAATACAAGAAAGAGTGACAAACTATCCACCAAAAGGCTGGGGCCTGTTTTTGTTGCCAAAGCATGTGAGAAAAACACGTATAAGCTTATTGGTCTTAAAAGGAAGTTTCATTCTGATCAATTAGTGAAGGTGAAGAGAGCTATCATCTAAGACAGAGGTTGGCATGTGTGATGGTGCCCAGCACTCAGATGAAAAGGGCTCTATGCAGAAAGAGAAGAGAACCAGGAATACTGATGTGACACCTGATTGTGACAGTGCCCAAGAGTCAGCAAAAAAAGAAATCACTAAGGGATTTAAGATTCCAAAAGGGAAGAGGACTAAGGCTAGCGATGTGACACTATTAACAAAGCCTGTGTCAGAGTGTGATGGTGTTCTACAGCCAGTAATTGAAGAGGTTGCTGCTACAATTGAGGGATCTGACAAGGGAGAAAACTGCTCTGGGAGGGCCAAGACCAGTGATGTGGCACCAACAACAAAGCTGGAGGGTAGCATGTCTAATTGTACTCAACAGTCAGCAGATGGAGAGGTGGTGGTTGTAAGAGGACAATCAATTCATGAAAGAACGGAAAGTAATACTAAAGGGCAGATTGCTAAAGGTAATGAAATGGTGTCGTTCAAGATAGGAGATCAGGTATTGTACAGCCTATCACATGGAAGCAACAGAAAGGATTCCAAACAGTATGGTCCTTCTGTGTATACGCACTATACACATGCATGTCCGCGTGCATCGCACTCACATGCAAATTAACAAATGATTGTTACAAGTATTGCAATGCTTGTACCATAAATAATCTATGCTTGTACGAACACAAGCATTCGACGCACGCTCAGCCTGCATGTGTATGCGCACATACACAAACACACACACAAACACAAAACACACACACGCAACAATTGCAATATGATATTGAAGTGTGTTATTTTGCTTGATCTGTGTATTTGGATCCTTATCAGTAAGGGGGATAGTTTATTCTGACGGCGGATAAACTATTCCGGAATAATTTATCAGGACGAATAAAGAATTCCGGAATACATTACCCGGAGGATAAATTTTTACGGGGGATAATCTATTTCGTGACACCGGCGCATCTTGTAGAATGTCATCTCCAACATGCAGTTTGCTGCTCATTGTCACTTTCGACACCAACAGCTCATCTGATTCATTAATTGGTCAATGGATTGGGACGGGAGAATCCAGAAGAGTGCACTGTTCTGTAGCTCTTGGTACGTTAGACCCCAATTCCACCTCGCAACTCTGGTTTAATCAATGTGTCGAAAAGAACACAATGAATTTTGTTACCCGTCAAACACGTAATTGTGTTGGCATTCCACTCTAAAGACCCCTCAACGGATACCCAGTGAAAAACTGTGGAGAGCTCCTTCAAAGTTATTGAGCGGAATGCCTTCGCAATTACATGTAGGTGCTTCACGTGCATGTAATAAACTCATTGCTGGTGTTCCAGGGCTGCCGTAGGCCGGCTAGGGGTTCGACCTGAGGCAGGCCAAATTATTGGGAATTATATATGTATAATGTCATTCATTTACTTCGATTTACGTAACGTCATCAATGAAGCGGGTCACTCGGTTTCAACGATTCCTTTACCATCTGCTCAGCGCTGAAACCTGTTACAAACCCGGATCTGAGAGAATCAATCCCCAGGAACTTGTGAGATTCACACCGTTGCGAAGGTTTAGCAGTATAGCACAAACACATGCGCTGTCTGGTCTCATTTCAAGGTCCATACATCAAAGAAGAAAGGGTACTCAGTTAAAACTTGGTGTGCCCATAAGCCGTTCTCCAGGGAACACTCCACTCATTTTAGACACATTGAACGGCATCACAAGGACCAAATGAAAAATGACGAAGCCTCAGTACTTTGTGATGAATCTACTGAATCTGCTGGGCAGGTCGATGATGAACAACAATGACTGTGTGTGTAGCAATATTCGCAACACAGTTAAGGAGGAATATGATGCTTGGCTTCGACTCCCGGAGATCAGATCAGTAGATGTCATGGCCTCTTTAGATCCTTTGGAAAGGTGGAAAATGCATATCACACAATTTCAAAGCTTGCTCGAAAGTATCAGGTTATTCCTAGCTGCATCATCCGCCCCTTTAGAGAAAATGTTTTCAAGAGCCAAGTTGATCCATGCAGGAGCGTCAGCGATGGAGCCTACTTCCCCAACGGCTGGAGGCATCAGTTCTCCTAAATCATAATACATGGATGCTTCGAAAGAAATAAGCCATGGAGCACTATAGATGTGCCACTTGCTATAATAAAAAACTGATCTGTTCTGTTACTCTTCGTATTTATTCACATCGGTATGATTTATGATTATTTCACAATCATCTTCACTACGCCTATATTAATGTGCTTGCAGTTGCATGGCCACATAAAGTGTGTAATATAAAACAACGTATTGTATAAGTTACACCAGATGCTTAATATCTAATAAGCATACTGCTAGTGTAGTATACACCATACAGTGCATGTTACTATTTCACTGTTGCACCTTACTTTAATAGTTGAATTGTGACAAGAAGTGAGCTTGGTTTGTATGTGTACAAATATGGTAGTCATATACCGCATGCACATACTGGTACATGGAGGGGCGTGGTCTGGACTCTCAGGCCAGGTATTTAGGTTAGTTTACAAGTACGCAGATTGTAATTGGCTTATTGGCTATCTCAACCGGCAGATTTTACAGCGCCCCTTTTTCTGAGCGTGCTTGAATCTCTAAGACCGTTTTTAATTAACATCCTGACTGCATTGCATCATCATAATTAAGACAGCTGGTTCCTCCTTACCGCAAAAGGTATACGTGGATAGGACTTCATTATGAACAGCTACACCCGGTACGGCCGGTAGTAAGTCTCTCACGAAATATCATTCAGTAGTCTCTATCTCGAACATATTTTAGAGACACCACCATGTGAAATGTATCGAAGGACAGCATGCAATCTCGGTGGATAAAGCGGGTAAGCGATTGCTTTTTCTTTCACACGTGAAGCGAATGGCTGCTGGCAGGAATTGCATTGAATACTTCAATATGAAGAGCAGAAATACTGGATTGCTATGGCGTTAAAGGTAAGTTAAGAGGCTTTGTTGTTAAAATTATATATAATAATCCCCTCCGGCCTCAGGTTCATAAGAGTTCTCTAATTGAAGAACATCAAACTATAGGCGTGCCAAGCGATCCCGTAGACAGAGCTGTGTAAAGGTTTACGGATGGATGCGTAGTATGGGATATGTTGATGGGTTCGAGGAAATGAAAAAGGCAATTGTTGCCATCATGTATATTTGAAGTGGTGAGTGATGCTCAACAACTGCCTCGCGTGACGTTAGGAGACGTTGTAATGGATTCCAAACAAATGCATAGCGACGGCGAGCTGAAGGCCGCTACTGGAGGCTTTGCTCCTTTGGCTCAAGCCTGGACAGCTAGCTGGAAAGCTTGAACGTTGACCGTGTTAAAGTAATGCATTGGTTTGTCATGTTATTGATAATTTTCGTAACGTAATCAAGCTAGTATACAACGAACGGAATCGGACGGCTTACCAAACACAGTATACGGTCAACGTCGGTATGAAGTGTTACGAAGTGGTATCCGGAGACGATAATAAAAGCGTGCTACACTTGAAATATACACCATGCGAAATTGGTTCTTTACCAGTGGGATTGCCCATGCGTATATTTATACGTATACCGCAATATATACAATAGCGTATTCCCTGATTTTTGCACAGTGACATGAGGCAAACAATAAACCTGTGTAATGATGACACACACACACACATGTACACACACACATGTACACACACACATGTACACACACACATGTACACACGAACATGTACACACACACATGTATACACACATGTACACACACACTCACACACTCACACTGTCGAATGCACATGCGTTACATTTTATCCAAAATGCTCGTGTGTATGTTTATAGAGGCCACTGATCCATATCTGTACCCTATTGAAACTGAGCTTCCGTACTCTTCATGCATTTCCACTGTAGTCCTCTCTAGAACTATTTCTTTTGACAACTCTCTGTGCATGTTGAGTTCCCATGTAACTGGTTCTTCATATGACATAGAACCCTCACTTGAGACTGAACATTAGGTATTTGTAGCTACTTGCAGCATGCCACATTAGGATTGGTCCTTTGTACTTGTACATGTCCACTTACGATTGGTCCCTTAGCACATGCATTGTGTTCCCATATAGGATCACTCCTTCGTACATACATCGTGCATTGGTCCTTTGCTTTTACATGCATTATGTTCCCGTGGGATTGGTCCTTTGTACACACACTGTGTTCCCATATAGTATTGGTCCTATGTATATACATTCCATCCTCATAGGATTGGTTCTTTGAAATGCATGGAGTTCCCATAGGATTGGCCTTTTGTATATGCATGCAACTTGTCCCTGTAAATTGATTCTGTGTACATACATCCTGTCGCCATAGTAGTGTTCTTTTGTGCATTCCTTGTGTCCCCATAGGATTGATCCTCTGTATACATACATCATGTCCCATAGATTGAACTTCAGTACATACATCATATCCCCATACCTTTCTACATGTATCTTGTCACCATAGGATTCAGTTTGGCCCTTTGTACATGCATTCTGTCCCCATACATCGATCCTCTGTTGATGCATCATGTCCCCATACGATTGGTCAGTTTGAATGCATCATGTCCCCATAGGATTCATCCTTTATACAAACATGCATTGTGCCCCATAGGATTGGTCCTTTGTACATGCATAGTGTCCCTATAGCCCTATAGGACAGTACTGGTCTTTTGTCATGCTGGCCTCTATAAACATGCACACGAGCAGTTAAATGGAATAGAATGCATGTGCATTTGACAGTGTGTGTGTGTGTGTGTGTGTGTGTGCCATCATTATCATACAGGTTTATTGTTTGCCACATTTATAGCCAATGCGGCACACTACATGTAGTTACACGTACCTATGCACAGTTCTAAAGTGAGGGCTCTATGTCATGTACAAAAAACCAGTTACATGGGAACTCAGCATGCACACACAGTTGTCAAAAGGAATCGTTCTAGAGAGGACTACATGCAAAAATTTTGATAGTTTGCATGGAAATGATGTGTCCACATCTAGAATTGTACAAATAAGCATTTATGGATGAGTGCACATGAACATCACAGCAATTCAGGGCTTTGATTCCGGGCCCGTGACAGCACGCAATATCACCCGGAAGAGCGTGCTTCCGAATTTTGCGCGCCATGTGCTCTCGAAATCGTGAGTGGACCGATTTCATACGAATGATTTCTCGGTCCCGGAGGATTATTTGTATGCGCACGGGGTAATTCGAGAGCAACGTCGCGCGCGAACGTGCAATTTTGTACGTGACCGAGGAACCTACCGTGTACGCGCAATATAGAACTATCGTATGACGTAAGGAAAGTTAAATATACTAGTTAATACTATCATTATTTCTCAGGTTATTGATCACATAGTCAAAAAATTTAATGTTTCAAGTTTACAAATATGAAACATAGAAAGTTGATAAGAGAACAAACCTGTTCGTAGAAAAGAAAGCATAACTGAGACAACACTTTTACCAAAAAATGGCCTTACCTCCCAGCAGTTGATGGTGACGTTGTAACATCTGACTTCCACAACACAGGTCTTTCTTTAGAATAGTTCACTGCTGTTAACCCGAATGCACGTAGAATACACCGCCATTTGAGCGAAAAGAAAAGGGTAACAATAACGAGGTGCTGTTACATCACGTACGTTTTAGAGCTCTTGTTCAGCCAGGATGTTTCAGGTAGATCAAGGAATCCAACATTTCTGCCATAATGCAGTAGAGAACACCATTATTCTGTTCCCGACGTTACGCCTTGGAAGCAAACAAAGTGCCACACAAAAACACGTAATTGACAGCTTACCTCGCTGTGTAGCTGAGCCGGCCGTTCTTTCTAACCAACAACCTGCCTGAATTGCTTCGCAGAACGTTATCCCAATACACAATTTCCTGACAAGCAAAGCTTTCAATTCAAAACGAGCGTAGGCTAAAGGTAACTCACCTGGCTTTCGTTTGACGATTTTGGAATAAAATGGCTCCTCTCTGACTTACAGTGGTAGATGTAGTGTTCCACAGCGGTCATACATCCTATCAAAAAAAACATTCTGTGGAGCCATACTTACCGACGCGAGACGAAAATAATCATCACGTGATTCACGTGGCTGCGTCGTCATGATGTTTTACTAATGACATGGCGATTGCAGACCTCGCCTGCTGAGAGCGTGAGGCATTCTGAAAGACATTTCCATAATGGGAGGTTGGAGTTGGAATCCTGAGCCTTTGTATAAATGATATGACAAGCGGCCGTTCATAAATTACGTCACCTATATGGACCCCTCTTATACTGAAGTATGCTTCATGTATACATCGTCACACTGGCTGCTACCACCCTGCATGCTGGGGACCCTTCGAAGTGACGTAATTTATGGATGGCACCAAAGAAGACACCGAGAGAACGAGGTACATTCTAGCGATAGATTGTTTGCGTGCCCCGCCTCTTTATATGATGCATATAATAAGTAACATCACGCAGCAGAACATATAATATAGTCTCCAGGGCAAGCTGAAGCATAAACCATCGTCCAAGAAATATATAAAAATGCATTTCTTCATAAAAAATAACCAAGGCATTGACTGACCGCTTTGGTCGCCTCAGCTAATGCTCGTACCATTCTGAGTCGTTGTTACACCTTGTGCAGCTAGTGGATGAACTTTGTGTGTAATTGTGTGTGGTCATATACTTGTGTAGCACTGTACTCAGAACCAAGTCAACAATATGAAAAAAAAACTATTCATTAACATGACTCTGATAGGTGAAAAGATTCTTGATGCATTTCCAGTGAGTGCTGCATAGGTCATTAGAAGACCAGTGGGATGATGTCTCATACCAATGTGAAGCTTACTGGACAAACCTCAGGGGTGGATCCAGGAATTTAGGAAGGGGGGGGCACAGGTAGGGGGTGGGTGCGGGAGGGGGATGTGCCCCCTCATGCGCGAAGCGCGGAAGCTTTGAGCAATATAGCAATACTGACACACATTCATAATGAAAAATTAGCACTTATCACTTAATACAAAAGCATGAAAGTACATATACCGTAAAGTACCACGAATAAGCCCCCCCCCCCTCCGCCCCCAACAATAAAAAATGGCTCGTGTTTAAACGTGCGCATCTCTGTAACCTCGAAAGTCTCTTCAAATGTATTCAGCATTTCAGAAACAGAAATGGTACCCGTACATGATTATGTAAAAAGATACGCAGAAGCTTCGCGATTACGAAGATACGGACGTTTAAACACGAGCCATTTTTTATTGTTGGGGGCGGAGGGGGGGGGGCTTATTCGTGGTACTTTACGGTACTACTAATACTATATGTAGCTAGTTTATGCATTTTTGTCATACAGTGAGGCGGAGAGCCTTCGTGGTCGCTTTTGAATGGTTGCGAAGCGTTAATACTTCTTTCATACGCTACATCAGCAGTTACACGTACGATTACGTAACGTGAATATATATTTAGATGAACGGAAGGGGGGGGCACGTGCCCCCGGTGCCCCACCTAGATCCGCCCCTGAACCTTGCGTCACATACAATGAAAAGTAGTGATACTCACGTCAGTATGTATACCATTATTAGTGACAAACGACTCACCTGATAGCCACACCCTTCAGAATCACGTGACCCTCAGAAGACCATTGGGGTGATGTCTCATACCAATGTGAAGCTTACTGGACAAACCCTGTGTCACATACAATGAAATGTAGTGATACTCACGTCAGTATGTATATCATTATTAGTGACAAACGACTCACCTGATAGCCACACCCTTCAGAATCACATGACCCTCAGAAGACCATTGGGGTGATGTCTCATACCAATGTGAAGCTTACTGGACAAACCTTGTGTCACATACAATGAAATGTAGTGATACTCATGTCAGTATGTATACCATTATTAGTGAAAAACGCCTCACCTGAGATAGCCACACCCTTCAGAATCACGTGACCCTCAGAAGACCATTGAGGTGATGTCTCATACCAATGAAGCTTACTGGACAAACCTTGCGTCACATATAATGAAATGTACCATAGATTATTTAGACATCTATGAATGTGCTGAGTGATACGTGTATACCATTATTAGATCTAGAGACAAATTACTCACCGAAGATAGCCACACCCTTCCGAATCACATCACCCTAAGAAGACCACTGTGGTGAGGCCTCAGACCAATGTCAGTACATACAACTAGCTATAGCCTTGTTCTGACCCCTGAGCGACAACGAGTGCACAATGTTTTCGGTTTCAGGCATTAGAAAACTAGCTTTTTTTGACCTCACATACCTTAATTAAAAATTCGTGGGACCTGTCCTCTACTGCAGCTGTAGCCTCGGCGTGTTGTAAACTTAAAAGTGGTATTCGAATTCAAATTCAATCATACGTGAGGAGAGGGTTAAATGACCGTTTAATTATATTCCCGTACAGGATTGGGCGGTGAAATAATGGGACTACGTTAATCGTGAGTGCACGCTTTGTGATATGCACGGATGCATGACTGAATACGTATTTTGTAATCACCCGCGTGCGGACGGCCGAATTGCTGTGCATCTTACATGTTGTCGATACTGTTTTTGGCATTCCAGCAAAATAGAATTCTTAATTGAAGGCTCATCAACATCAGGCACAGATATTATTCATTGTTTCACTGTATGTTACACATAAGTGAACAGTACACCAATTAGACTTACCTCTTTGTTACGTTAATTGGGATCACTGTGCTACAAGTTGGATATACGATAGTGTATACTCTGCGTATATGCTAAATATACATATGAATATACACATGCTATACGCAAAGAATACGCATTGGTATATTTTGCGGATAGAACCAGAATCTCATGTCGTATATTTTGCGTATACTCGATACTATCACGTGCGCTTATTATGGGTTTGTTAACATATGTCTCCGTGCACCATGTCCGCTTCCGTACTCAGCACATATTTGGAAACGTCTCCGAATCTGTTCACTGTATACTAGCTTGTTTCTATTTGTGTACTCATGATCAAATTTATAATAAAATTATCAATACAATCGATAAAAGAAAACATAAAATGCGTTATAACGTTCAAGCTTTCTCTCGAATCATCCAGGGTTGTGCAGTTGGTGGACTGGATGCGTCTAAGAGCGGTCCTTCAACTCTCTGCTTCTATGGATGGAGCCTCGAGTTGCTAGTTACTTTTATTCGTTCATCCAAGTCATCAATCAAGTCATTTAGCGTGTCAGAACGTCACAACGGACGGCGACGTTGTAGAGTTTGAGCGTTCTGGTCGTCGCTCTCCTCTTCTGACATCATTGTAGGCTTGATGTCCCCCATAACTGCTTCTCTTCTTCTATCAGCATTTGGCACCCTTTCTCCCACAACTACGCCACAATAGCCTTTCTTCTGTCTGCATAACAAACCTTTTTACCAAATGCTACAGCAGGAAAAGAGCATAACAAGACATAGGTAGGACGTACGCTGTTGAGCTTAATAGCCTTCAATTACCCTGAGTTCGCTTGTACCACCTAGTAAAAGGAGGATATGGTGGTAGGGTGAATAAATAGGATTATGAATTTAAGGCTCTACCTTTAACTGTAGCGACAATAGCGTGAAGGTCTTCATCGAACTCTGCCGCGATACATGGTCGTGATTGCGTTAGAAAAAAGCGCACAATCGCTTACCTTTCATCAAGCCGAACTGAAGTGCTGATCTTCCTTCTGACTGCTAGAATTCTGAAATATGCCTTACCTATATTTCAGTGGGGCTTCCACCATATCCTTGCGATGCAATACAGCTTAATCGATGTGTCTTAGTATATCAGCGACGACTTGCTATTCCATGGCCGGTGAACTTACCTGAAATCCAAGTCCGCGGACGCTGCGCTGTCCTGGCAATTTGCCGGGTGAGGCATCGTCAAAATGTCTTGGCATAAACAAAATGGTTTACGAACTATGAACATCTCTATATACTTTTGGACTAACCTGACGTCCGTCATCCAGTTCTTTCTGGTGTGCTGGCAGCTGCCTGATATCCCTGCGACCTCGATCGCCCACTCCGCGTGGTAGTTTGGCGCCAAATTACTAGTACACTTGTAATTAATTTAATAAGTTTATAAACGTAGTCTACATGTAGGACAAATGTCGTTTCAAACTTTCAATTCACTAGATAGTTTTACTATCTATGGTATCACGTATGTGTGGGGCTTGTGAAGTGCACTAATATTCACGGTAATCCACTTCTGAAGAAACGCGTAGCTGGGTTTGCTAGACTATTTTGTAGTTATGAGATTAGCATGCATCGTGCTATTTGTGTTCTGATTGGTAAGACGCTCGGTAGCCGGTTGAAGTTGTGAAGGGTATTCCAGTGTCACGTAACCACAATGAGCAGCTCCGCTTTCCCATGATGATATACGTATATAATCTATGGCACAAGGTGGGGGCGTGGCATAATAACAAATACAGCCGTCTATATAAGTTCGATCAGATGCATAGCTCCTCAAAATGCTTTCTATGCACCGTCACATGGTCTAGAGCCACAAGTGTATGTTGTATGCATCTATACTTGTACATGATCAGCCGCTAATAGGTATTAATCATGCACTGAACAAAACATTAATGTGCATGCATTGCATATTATTACTATTAATATTGTTATTTTATGTTTATGAATCTTACAACTGCGCATGCATCATGTAGGATGCAAACCTTGAGGTGTTGTTCTAACTGTGCCGGCATTAATTCATAATTCGATACATGCGAAATGAATGCACGCGCGTTCTTTATTTTTATACATGATTCAATCCGATATGTGCTATGTGAGAGAGCTGTGATAATCATGACCCAAGTAGAAAGTCATTCAGAACTGCTGCTTCTATGTTTATGCATACTTATCACATGGTATACGCATTGAAACATGCTTTGTTGGGATTTTAAACAGGCATTCAGGTGTTAATCCTGGGTACCCGATCGCGAGCCCCTTTTCCTTTTGCATGTGATGATCATGACCCATGTAGAAAGCCATTCTGAACTGTTTCCCCTATGTTTACACATACCTATTACATGGTATAGCCATTGAAACATGATTGGTTGGGATGTTAATATTTATAATTGATGTTCCATTAACTCTCATTTTGGTCTTTCTCAGAGACTGTAGGTTTATACTGAGGTGTTCACATCTTTATATTAGGCTGTTCTAAGTGTTGAAGGTCGTAACAATCTCATTGTAATGTCCATGAACCATGTGATGGTAATGACCACGATACTAAAGTTACACATGTGTTAATCAATATGTACATATATACACGCATGTGCTGATGTACAATGATGATGGTCTGGTGTCAATAGTGGTGTGATGTCAAAGCTTCCTTGCCCTTTAAAGTAGCCAGCCATGATGTCCTGAATTGAGACAGAATTTAGGGCTCAATTCCACATTTGAACAGAAACACTATGACTCACGTGGCGGTAACGCCCACTTCCGGTCACAGGCTCATCTTGGGGATGGGTCACTCTCTTCACCCTGCAATGTGGACTGTCGTGGTAAGATGCTGCTCTGAATTGTGACAGAATTTAGAGCTGAATTTCACATTTTAACAGAGACACTATGACTCACGTGGCGGTAACGCCCACTTCCGGTCACAGGCTCATCTTGGGGGTGGGTCACTCTCTGCACCCTGCAATGTGGACTGTCGTGGTGACATGCTGCTCTGAATTGTGACAGAATTTAGAGCTCAATTTCACATTTTAACAGAGACACTATGACTCACGTGGCGGTAACGCCCACTTCCGGTCACAGGCTCATCTTGGGGGTGGGTCACTCTCTGCACCCTGCAATGTGGACTGTCGTGGTGACATGCTGCTCTGAATTGTGACAGAATTTAGAGCTCAATTTCACATTTTAACAGAGACACTATGACTCACGTGGCGGTAACGCCCACTTCCGGTCACAGGCTTATCTTGGGGATGGGTCACTCTCTTCACCCTGCAATGTGGACTGTCGTGGTGACATGCTGCTCTGAATTGTGGCAGAATTTAGAGCTCAATTTCACATTTTAACAGAGACACTATGACTCACGTGGCGGTAACGCCCACTTCCGGTCACAGGCTCATCTTGGGGGTGGGTCACTCTCGTCACCCTGCAATGTGGACTGTCGTGGTAAGATGCTGCTCTGAATTGTGACAGAATTTAGAGCTCAATTTCACATTTTAACAGAGACACTATGACTCACGTGGCGGTAACGCCCACTTCCGGTCACAGGCTCACCTTGGGGGTGGGTCACTCTCTTCACCCTGCAATGTGGACTGTCGTGGTGACATGCTGCTCTGAATTGTGACAGAATTTAGAGCTCAATTTCACATTTTAACAGAGACACTATGACTCACGTGGCGGTAACGCCCACTTCCGGTCACAGGCTCATCTTGGGGGTGGGTCACTCTCTTCACCTTGCAATGTGGACTGTCGTGGTGACATGCTGCTCTGAATTGTGACAGAATTTAGAGCTCAATTTCACATTTTAACAGAGACACTATGACTCACGTGGCGGTAACGCCCACTTCCGGTCACAGGCTCATCTTGGGGGTGGGTCACTCTCTGCACCCTGCAATGTGGACTGTCGTGGTGACATGCTGCTCTGAATTGTGACAGAATTTAGAGCTCAATTTCACATTTTAACAGAGACACTATGACTCACGTGGCGGTAACGCCCACTTCCGGTCACAGGCTCATCTTGGGGGTGGGTCACTCTCGTCACCCTGCAATGTGGACTGTCGTGGTGACATGCTGCTCTGAATTGTGACAGAATTTAGAGCTCAATTTCACATTTTAACAGAGACACTATGACTCACGTGGCGGTAACGCCCACTTCCGGTCACAGGCTCATCTTGGGGGTGGGTCACTCTCGTCACCCTGCAATGTGGACTGTCGTGGTGACATGCTGCTCTGAATTGTGACAGAATTTAGAGCTCAATTTCACATTTTGAATGTGAACGTGAAGCAAACCACTCATACCCATCAGTCACTTGACCCCTACCATTGGGGTGGGAGCTTAAACAGCAAACCTTGCATCACATACACTTGAATGTGCAGACATGAAAGTTTGTCATTAGAAGCAAACCACTCACCTGAGATAGCTATACCCATCAGTGTCACCATCAGACAGTCACATCCCCATTAGAGTCACATGACCTCTACTTGACCGGGTGACAACTCTGACCAATTTATACACCAAACCATGTGTCACATATCTACACAGATAGACATGAAAGGTTGTAAATTGCATTATTAAAAGCAAACCACTCACTTTAGATAGCCACACCCATCAGAGTCACATGACTCTTAGGAGACAATTGGGGTGACAACTCGACCAATTTGAAGCATATACACCAAACCTAGCCAGGAGATGGGCGAGGGGTGGGGATGGGGGGGTTGTTGGGTCGGGTCGGTCGAACGACCCCCTCCCGACGACTACCATCCACTACAAGTTATATATAGAAATGGACGGCTCCCGGGTGTGGTACTAGGCTGCCATAACTCGGACCTGAAGCGCCCCCCCCCCTCCATTGGCCCAGTTGTGAATCCACCGCTCGCTATAAGTCGAGTCCCAAACAGAACGATGTCGACACCCCGGCCACTTTCAAGTGGCTGGCTATGTATGATCCTGCATTGTCCGAATCGAATATTACGCATGTGGTCCCACTACAGCTTATAATTCTGGCATCAAAACTATCCTATTTTAACTGATCACATACCTTGTAAATTTTTAGTTGAAGGTATAGGTATTCGAATTTAAACCATCAAAATAGTTATAGGGTTACTAAGAAATTTAATGTTTTAAATTTGATAATTCATATCTACGTGGATATCGAGCATACTGCCTACGACTCGCGCTACGAGTCTTCATACGATTCTTGATATTTGCCTCTTGATCCAAGTCTATAGAGGCGTTCCCATGCTGGCAACTACCAATTCCTTTAATACCGACTACGAATCCGATCCATAAAGTTTTTATTGACCACTACTGTATGTCCACAATGCTCTACGTTCGAAATCACATTGGAAACATACAGCCATACATTCTTGATCGAGAGGTTCAAACTTATAATCTGAAGAGTCATATCAAAGTCATTTCTATTTTTACGTAAGTTATCTAATTTGCAAATTCATTGTGGTTTGTGTATTCTTAATACTTCGAGAATACGCGCAATGAATAATTGTCACCTGTGGATTCTTAAAATATACCAGGTGGATATTCGTAATATACACTACCCTTGGTATATTGATGGTATACGCAAAATATACGCAAAAATATACGCTATCGTATACTACGTTTTTTGCACAGTGGATGTCTATTATGTTCTCTGCTGTGATGATGAATAGTGATTGGATAATGTGATTGGGCTCAGCCCAGGATCAGAGGCGGCCCCAGCATCTACCGAGGGGAGGGGCCAAGCACACGAGGGGCGCCAAAAAGGGGCGTGGCTTACGATACTTTAGATACGCGCGTAACTGTTTGACTCTGGATTGTTGCTAATAATGCATGCGAGCGAGCGCTAGAAGCTAAATCATGCTCCGCATGTTGTAGCCTCTTTGGATTGTAGTAATTGATGATAGTTTTAGGGATTGGGGGTGGGGGGAAGGGGGCGCCATAGCCTGGGGAGGGGGGGGGGGGAGCCAACGCCCTCTTGGCCCCCCCCCTCCGGCCGCCTATGAGGATGGGCTGGGGGTACAAAAAGGAGTGTAGATCAAAGAAGTGTATCCAATCACACTGTCAGGTGGCAGGCTACATTAGGAAGTGGTGCCACACCCACAAAATTTTATATTCTCTGATGTCAAGCAAGGAAAATGTGATTGGGCTCAGCCCAGGAATGGGCTGGAGGTAAAAAAAAGGAGTCTAGATCAAGGAGGTGTGTCCAATCACACTGTCAGATGGCAGGCATGGTCAGGAAGTGATGCCACACGCACCAATTATTACGTACTCTGCTGTGCAGATGAGTGGTGATTGGATAATGCCATTGGACTCAGCCCAGGAATAGGTTAGAGGTATAAGAAGAAGTCTAGAACAAGGAAGTATGTCCAATCACACTGTCTGGTGGCAGGCTAGGTTAGGAAGTGGTGCCATACCGACCAAATATAATATTCTCTGATGTCATGCACTGAAACTGCAATTGGGCTCAGCCCAGGAATGGGCTGGAGGTACAGAAAGGAGTATAAAACAAGCAAACATTTCCAATAACACTGTCTGGTGGCATGCTAGGTTAGGAAGTGGTGCCACACCCACCAAATATTGTGTTCTCTGCTGTGCAGATGAATAGTGATTGGATGATGCAATTAGGCTCAGCCCACGAATGGGCTGGAGGTACCAACAGGAGTCTAGAACAAGGAGGTATGTCCAAGCACACTGTCTGGCAGCAGGCACGGTCAGGAAGTGGTGTCACACCCACTAAATACAATGTTTGTTCTGTTGTGCATTTGAGTATTGTATGGATATCGCCAGTCGGCTCAGCCCAGACATCGGGTGGCGGGTACACTGAGATGGTATTGTGAAACTAGGCACTTCATATTGTCTAATTGTTGGTAACTTAGGTCATAGAGCGAAATGTTGCCTACTTGTAGGGTAAAAGACACTATAATACATCGCATACAACATACATAAACGGAATGGAATGAAAAGTTTTAAATGAAATAATTAAGATGGAAGTTTTTAATCAATGGTTGATTGCTGTGTTGGGAGCCATATATCCCAATTCCGCCCCTCCAATTGGGTGAGAATCACGCAGCCAAAAATTTGTGGCTCTATGAACGGCAAAAGAAAGCTGTGGTTTGGCTGATGCATCAATGTCAACAACACGTACTTAATTGACCTTTGTCGATAACCCAAATGTCAGAACTCTTCTAGTGATTGCTGTAGCAAATGGTTGTGCCTGGAATCTACGAAGAGGCGTGCGCCTCTTCGTTGCGGTGTAATATAATTAGATTGGAATATGGTGCTGAGGAATGTGGTGCTGACTTCCAAACGGTCAATCGGACGACCCGTTGACCAACCGGTCGAATGGTTGACTAATGGGCCGCTCAACATTTATATTTCAGTACCCACTGTCTGATTTGTGTGATTAATCCACGCTACATAAATATAATGCTGGCCTTTTTACTATTACATCGATATTGTACTGTTCCAATTCAAACACAGCTAGTACATTTTTTCAGAATCTCATATTGCATGATGTGGTCTATGTTTGTAATTTCGCATATCACAACAGGCAGAAAAGGCTAGCACTGGTATAGAAAAGCATTGCACATCCAAATATTATGTTTGAATTCAGGAGATTGGTGTTAAATATTGTGATAACACAATTAAAAGACTGAAGGTTTAGACATTTGTAGTTGATAACTTCTTCAATTACTTGGTTGCTAAATCCTCTCCCATTGTCACTGTGCAATATGCTAGGAAGTCCATATATTGGGAACACCCTCTTCAATGCATCGGTATAATAAATCAGTGTGCATGAAAACGGGAGTATCAAGGTGCCCGCCAGCCGCTAATAATGGTTCACTTCGTTAGTCTAAAGTGCTTTATTTGATTAGTCTAAAGGCATGTGGATTGACTGGACTACCAGACAAAGCAACCTATCAGGGCTTTATAAAGGAGGATACTTGCTAATCCAAGTTGAAATTTATAGATCCCAATTTTGGCTAAGCAAGCCTAGAATGAAGTTTCTTCTTCAAGTTCTTCTTTTGCTGTTGGCCGCTGCTTTGGTTTCAGCCAATGCAAAAGAGAAATACAATATATATCTGTACAAAGGCAAGTTAATGTCCAAGCCACCCAACACGGGATACCCTGGGACCGCTACCCCAACGACGCCTCCTGCTGGCACCACTCCTCCGTATGACAACAAAAAGAAGTCGAAAGCCCCTTACTGACCGAACCGATACGTAACAATTAACACATTAAAAGTTGAACTGCTTCATACGTACATGCACGCGTGTATGTTACTGTACATGAAGTTATTGTTTATGAAAGGTTATGCAGGTCATGATACATACCAGCAAAATTAAAACAAAGGGCATACAACTGATGTACGATTGTCTTCGCATTAATCAGAATATACGAAAAAGAGGCTGACATCACTTTCTGGGGCAGCAGGGATGACGTGTAGTTTGCCCTGCGGGCAAATCGGTTTCGAGAAAACAGCAGACTTCAATGCTGTAGTAGTTGCATGTGGAAATAAGAAGAAGACTCCGAGCAAGTTTATGGAATATAAATACAACTGAATAAATAACGTACAATAAACGTAGAAGAGCTAGACTAGAATTGGAACTGCATGTAGGCAACCTGTTTCTCTAGCAGATGCATAGATTCTGGGCAAATCCTCCAATGCTGTACTTTTCCCAGCCCATTAAGCACTCATGTGATCTTATC
Organism: Ephydatia muelleri; assembly: GCA_013339895.1. Taxonomy (NCBI): domain Eukaryota; kingdom Metazoa; phylum Porifera; class Demospongiae; order Spongillida; family Spongillidae; genus Ephydatia; species Ephydatia muelleri. The sequence goes on from JABACO010000021.1 coordinate 3,354,821, forward strand.
TTAAATACACATGTATGTTTAAACGTCGAATCGTAAAAGCGCTAGAGCCTGACACGCAGACGGCCGACAGGAAATCCATAGCCAATTTGGTGGACCAAAGATGGTAATTCGCAGAATGGGGGTTAGCTTGAGCAGCTCTATGGTTGATAATTTTTACATTCATCTTCACTTTAAGACACATCATTCTTGTCTCTCTTTAAAGACATAATTTATTTTTGTGTCGAAATGCATAGGGTTCGCATCATTCAATTTTTTTTGTTCTTTTCTTTCTTTCTTTTTTTTTTTTATTACGCGGGGCCTTCACCCTTAAACTGGTCTGTAATATTACTTTCTGCAAAGCACATGAAGGTAAGCATTGCGTACAGTATTTACTTTATAACTCGATTTAAAAAGAAACGGGCCATCCTTTTTGCGTTTGTGGTACACCATAAAGGTCCTGCAGTGTACGCATGAGCAGCAGTTACAGCCACTATGCAACGAGTATAATAACCTATTATAATGCACATTATTGGTAGCTATGGATGTCGATACAACAGCAAGTAAATAATGACGCGATCTCGCCCGAATGCTGCATGGATCAGCCGCTTTGAGATAAGAAGAGAACACTGTTCAAAAAAAAGGCCCGAGGCACGGCGCGACAGTGTACCATATGCAGCCTTGTATATTGCACCCATACTAATCGATACTCGTCTGCACTCGACACGTTGGCAGTTTTTCATACGTCACGAATGCGGCGCCTGTATACGTCTCAGAACGAACACTTCGCTTATACGTATGATATCGCGGTCTGCATATGGATTCAAGATATTCGTCATCACCTGTCTGCATACTTCAGATGAACGCGTGCAGATTCTGTACACGTCATGTATTCGAATCGTTTCAAATCCATTTTCTGTTCTGCATACTTGAAGGCTAGTGCTTAAACCTGAACCACGCCAGTCAGAATTTAACGGCAAACTTTAATCAAATTACAGCTGAAATACAACTTGGTCAAAAAATAAACAGGTATAGTTCCAAGCTGGCGATCAAAGTCTCCATCACATTTTCCTGATGTAGTTAGAAGGGCACTCTCCGCCTAGCAGAGGCCTCTTGGAAGGTGAGCACGAGCCTCTACTACTCTCGCGGCACTTGTCGACGGTTTCCTTACAAGCACACGCTAAAATATTACAGAGGTTATGCACAAAGAACTCAGCATTTACTTACTCTCTGACCGCGGTGGTAGCTAGCTTATGCTTCACAATGCTATCGTCGTCATCCCCTTGGTTGGCCATGCAGCGAAACGTTTTCATTTGGCCGTAGTACACCCTGGCGTCGGCTCAAGAGCTGTGGTCAGACATAGCATGCCTACTGAGTAATCCACATGCACACATACAACGTACTATGCTCTTCGTAATGGCGTTCTATTGGTCGGCACTGTGCTTAAGAGAACAAACATGACGTAAGCACGTAAACCTTTGTGACAACTTGAAACGCCGCCTCACTGCATCTACTGAATCACACACTTGTCCTGGTTTGACATAAGCAACACCGTATAGTGTACAGTGTAAACGCGCACAACTTACAAGGCCTAGACTGCTTAAGTCCGTTTGGTATGCCTTTATAACCTCCGCCTGTCACCCGCGTTGTCCGAAACTCTTGGAAATCTTTATCTTGCACAGTTGCACCTCACTGATTCGTCAGCTATATAGTGATCAAAATCAACAATCCAATTTCTCTTACGTTGGGAACGGGCTCCATTAGTACTGTCTCCACAGATAGCCCAGTAGTCCAACTTTCCTTTTCTCCTATTTCGTTGGGTACTCAACCAAGTTGCCTATTTTTGTTTCCTTTGCTCGATCGTGCGTCGTCACTTCCATTAATGACCAACATGTGCAAAACTTAAAACCGAGCATGCGCAGATAATGATATCAAAATTAATTTCTCAAATAGGCCTACAGGCTACACCCCGCTAGAAATAGTCACAGATGTAGGTATCAGAAGTTTACAATGATTATAGGGATCCAATAACTTACCTGTGAGTTCGAAATAGTACGCGACTCGGTCGAGGTAATTATAGTAGCCACACTCATATGCGTTTTCATGGGTGTGGTTAAAACGGCCTATATTCCTATTTCTTGCGCACTATCGTAATTTACAGGCTAAAGTGCCGCTCGCGATATGGGTGCGGTACGCACCCGATACTTAGCCCCAACAATACCCATCTGCACACTGCACTGGACATTGACATATCTAGGTACGAGTATGTATATTGGTCCGCACACGTGCATGTCTGGATATGTATCTGCATACCATGGCGTGGGCAAACTCTGCATATTACTGCATACGATACTATGTCACGCAGTGAGGGGTGTTAGGTTTGAGGGGTGTTACAGCCCAGGGAGTATTATGGCAACACACAAGGGTGTTGAGCTGACATCTTGGGGTGTTGGCAGGCTGCGTTACGGTGTTAGGAGCAACCCCCAGCAAGGGTGGGGTGTTAGGTCGTTTTAAAGATGTGTTGTCATAACACTGATTTACCGCATTGCACTCCATTGCGATTGTTTAGTAATTACTTTCTGACGGATTGAGGGCGTGGTTTGTTAGATGATATGACTATGATGGCAGCTGTGACTTCGTAGTTGGAGGTGATACTGGACTTCAAGTGAAAAGTTATATCTTAATGGTATGCATGCACACAAGTGACACAACGTACCATGCAGTACAAAATGTCTACCATAGGCTGGTCATGGCCCGTGCGTTGGTGACCCCAGCAGCGCGTGCGCGCGTGGATTTCTAGTATACTAGTAGGCCTACAGCTGCTTTTTCAACATGTAATTACCATATGCATGCATGTAATCTTGATGTGCTTATGAAGGCTTGCGTGCCTATGTGCACTGCTGTGTGTATGGTACGCTAGCGTGTTGTAGAGTACCCCAGTATGCTGCTAAATTTCAAATTTGATGCAAGCTTGTTTATTATCCTGCATGCCACTTTGTGCTGAGAGTGAAGGTTACGTACAATGGCAGTGCTTGTGTGGTAACAGTGACTGTGTATTAAAATCCATCTGGATTCTATTTAGACCACACCCTAGTAAAATGGCATGAGAACATATACATTATTACTCACAAGTATATATTATGGGTATGCATTTAATATATCACAGTATTTCTAGATAGGTAGTCTTTTAAAAATATAAATATATTTAACAGACCTGTTGCAGCTTGAACATTGGGTGTATGCTAAAAGTGTTCGTGCATTCATGTGGCTACATATGTCTATATACCACATGCAGATCCTGATAGCAATCATGAAGAAATATGCTGGATGAATGAATGCTGCCCAACACTTGTAAGGGTAGGCTAAAGTACTGCAGTGTTTGAACACTTTTTGTAGGTACAGTGTTGTGGATTAAATATCATTTTTGTGAAATATATGTCTGGTTTGGTATAAATAACAATGTTCACATGCATGCATATGTTTGCATAGCAGATGCACTACAAATTTTTTACACTAGCTGCACACACATACCTGTACACATAACCACACACTTGCATGCATGTATACATGTGCATGTACACACATACATATGTACTCACACAAATACACATAACCACACACACAAGTGTACACACACACGTGCACACACATACACATTCACATGTACACATGTACACATACACAACACACACGCAAACACATGCTAACACACACGTGTACATATGAACACACACACACTGCACACACACACATGCATGCACACACACATGCTCACACATGCAGACATGCACACACAACACACGCACAACGCACACAAATGCACACACACATGCACACAATACACACATGCACACACACAATGCACACACACATGCACACACATGCATGACAGACTCATGCTAACACACACATACACATATGAACACACACACACATGTACACATAAGCACACACAATGCACACATGCACACATACACATGCACATGCATACAGGCAGGAAGTCTGGCAGGGGGGTGCGTCGATTAATAGGACTGCAGGACTGTTGGGGAAGGGGGGAGGGGGGGCCTCACATTTAGCCAAATATGAAAGCGGGGGTCCGGGGTGGGGCCCTCGCAATCAGGCATCAAACGAGGGGGATTGACCAACTCCCCTGGCTACAGGCCTGCATGCACACATGGCCACATGTACATACACGCACATGCACACACATGCAAATTCACACATACACACGCATTCACACACACAATGCACACATATTAACACACATGCACATGTGTGTATGTGTATAATTCATGTGTGTATATGTATGCATACATGTACACACACATTCACACATACACAGAAATACTGTTGGACAGCAAATACACTCTGAGAGAAGTGCACTTTTTGCTACTCAAAAGTCCTGTATAGCTTTCCTCACATTTGGACAACTCTATATCTTATAGACATCGATCCTGAATACCTACAGTGTACCCTAGCTATTTGTGTCCTTTCTTGTCATCGTGAGACATGTTGATTATCCACAATTATATCATGCTAAAAATATATTTCGTTGCGCATGCGTGACCTTTAGAAACACGTTCTGGGAACAGGTAAGTTCGGTGTTACACGACTTTTTGGTAAGCTATTTGTTTCCTTCCAGCGTTGAGCGATGCATTTGAGTAAGACGAGTTGAGCGCTTTGAAGAGAGTTCATCGAGAACAGCAGTTCGCGATCGGACCGGAATGCCTGTTTATACGCTCTAGCTAAGGAAAATTCGGCTACTACTGTGTGCTGCGCTACCCACTACATTGAGCCACTGCTTAAGGCAGGTAAGTACCTTGTCGCGTTAAATAACGCCCTACCTTACCTTACAAAGGTCATATGACACGCTGGCTCTAGCAAGCCTTCGAGGTTACTGGTAAGCTTAACAATCGGTACGATTGACGTTGTTATTGTCACCGATCTGCTTAGCGAACATGACCGTCGTCGGACTGATGGCGGCACCCAAGATTCAATTAAAAAGGTTAGACATGTCTCATATTGGAACCTGACCTTTACGCATTTGTTTTCTTCATTTGTTTAGTGTCCGAAGCATGCAGAGAAACACTCCAGGACTACTCGATCGTCGTATAGGCCCTAAAGACATGTTTATAGTTTTGTTGTATGTTTGTATTTATTGTCAACTTTTTATTAAAATCATCAACTGTTGTTGTATAGTTTATTAAGATCAATTTATGTTGTATCGTAAGATTACGGTGCATACACGAATTTCTGATACCCGTGTCAACACCCACTAGAGTGTAATGGCTACACTTCAGGGGTGTTGGCTATAACACCCCTGAGCGGTTACCAGTGCCACTACACTCCATGGGGTGTTATTCCTAAACAGGCGTACGAACACCCCTAAGTGTGTTGCGGTAACACCCTTTTTTTAACAGTGAAGGAAGAGGAGCTCAAAATTAACAAAACAATTAACTTAAGGAGCGTTGGATTTGGGGTGAAGTGTGTGATTGAATGGTTCATAACAAGTTACATCCACAGCGAAACCGCTATCCGGAGACGGGTTGCAACGGTGCCCCGTCACTTTCGATCAAGACGGACTTCCACGTAAATTTCACGGAAACGTTTAGTGACGGTATCCGTGTATTTATGAACGTGAATCGACGAACGCTACCGCACGGTACCGCGTCCTCCACTATTATTGACGCATGGTCACGTGATACAAGTAACTCCTTCCGAATTCAAAAAATGAGCGGCAAGTGACGTTACTGTCACCACTGCGGGGAATACGTGTGTAGATCTACATTTATTGAACACCAAATGCTAGTAGAGCCGTTATCCAAAGCTGATAGTTCTCTTCAAGCTAAACAACAGCTTCCTGCGGAAGGTATGAATCGTATATCATACACGTGCACCGATTATGTATGCATATGCGCAGCTGCATACTCGATTCGCGAGATATAGCTAGTGCTGAGCGGTAGCTATTAGCAGCTAATTGTATCCTTTTTTATTATACAGACGTACCGGGTACCGGTACTATGGCAGACAGGAGAGCATATAGAATACCTCTCCGGCTCTGAGTCAGATTCGTCATCAAGTAAAGAATCTTTACAGCAAGGACTCCATAACTATAAATGGCACCAGTTGCCTGTGTGTGTATGTGATGTGTGCCTCTGTGTGAGATGTGTGCCACTGTGTATGTTTGCCTGTGTGTTGATGTGTACCTGTGTCAATGTGTGCCTCTGTGTAATATGTAGCCTTAGTGATGAGTGCCTCTGTATGATATGCGCCTCTGTTTATGATACATGTGTCCCTGTGTGTAATGTGTGCCAATATGTGTAGCCAGTGTGTGATGTACACATGCCTCTGTGTGATGTGTTCCTGTGTGTGATTTGTGATGTACACGTGCCTCTGTGTGATGTGTCCCTCTGCTCTGTGCGTGATGTATGCCTCTGAGTAATGTGCACTTGCCTTTGTGTGATGTATTGCTGTGTGTGATGAGTGCCCGTGTGTGATGTTTGCCTCTCTATAATGTGTAGCCTTAGTGATGAGTGCCTGTGTGATGTGTTCCTCTGTTTATGATGTGTCTTTGTGTGTGATGTGTGCCAATGTGTAACTTGTGTGTGATGTGTGCCAATGTGTAACTTGTGTGTGATGTGTGCTTGTGTGTGATGTGTAACCATAGTGATGAGTGCCTGTGTGTGATGTGTGGCTGTGTGTGATGTGTGCCTCTGTGTGTGATGTGTGCTAGTGTGTGTGATGTGTGCCTGTGTGTGATGTGTGCCTATGTGATGTGTGCTTGTGCCTGTGTGAGATGTGTGATGTGTGCCTGTGTGATGTGTGCCTATGTGCGATGTTTGCCTGTGTGTGATGTGGCTGTGTGTGATGTATGCCTGCATGTGATGTGTGCCTGTGTGTGATATACACATGCCTCTGTGTGATGTGTGCCTCTGTGTGATGTGTGCTTATGTGTGATGTGTGCCTATGTGTGATGTGTGCCTGTGTGTAATGTGTGCCAATATGTGTAACCTGTGTGTGATGTGTGCCTGTGTGTGATATGTGCCTATGTGTCATTTGTGCCTGTAGCCTTAGGGATGTGTGCCTATATGTGATGTGTGTCTATGTGTGATGTATGGCTGTGTGCTATGTGTGTCTGTGTGCATACCTCTGTGGGATGTGTGCCTGTCTGTAATGTGTGCCAATATGTGTAACTTGTGTGTGATATGTGCCTGTGTGATGTGTGCATGTGTGTGATGTGTGCATGTGTGTGATGTGTGCATGTGTGTGATGTGTGCCTCTGTGTGATATGGATATGTAGCCTTCGCGATGAGTGTCTATGTGTCTGTGTGTGACATGAGCCTGTGTGATGTGTGCCTGTGTGATGTGTGCCTCTGTGTGTGCCTGTGTGATGTGTGATTTGTGCCTATGTGTGATGTGTGCCTGTGTGATTTGTGCCTGTGTGTCATTTGTGCCTGTGCGTGTGTATGCTTGTGTGTGATGTGTGCCTGTTTGTGTGATGTGTGCCTGTGTGTGATGTGTGTCTGTGTGATGTGTACCTGTGTGATGGTGCTTCTGTGTTATGTGTGCCTGTGTGATGTGTGCCTCTGTGTGTGATGTGTGCCTGTGTGATGTGTGATGTGTGCCTATGTGTGATGTGTGCCTCTTTATTATGTGTGCCTTTGTGATGTGTGCCTGTGTGTCATTTGTGCCTGAGTGATGTATGCCTGTGTGTGTATGTATGCCTGTTTGTGTGATGTGTGCCTGTGTGTGATGTGTGCCTGTGTGTGATGTGTGTCTGTTGATGTGTGCCTGTGTGATGTGTGCCTGTATGATGTGTGCCTTTGTAATGTGTGCCTGTTGGTGTGATGTGTGCCTGTGTGTGATGTGTGCCTGTGTGTGTTTGTAGCCTTAGTGATGAGTGCCTCTGTGATGTGTGCCTCTGTGTGATGTGTGCCTGTGTGATGTGTACCTGTGTGATGGTGCCTCTGTGTTATGTATCCTGTGTGATGTGTGCCTCTGTGTGATGTGTGCCTCTGTGTGATGTGTGCCTATGTGTGATGTGTGCCTATGTGTGATGTGTGCCTATGTGTGATGTATGCCTTGTGTGATGTGTGCCTGTGTGTGATGTGTGCCTGTTTGTGTGACGTGTGTGTGGCTGTGTGCAACATTATAGAAGTACTTCGTTCATTCTTTACATGTGTAGGGATAAAGGATTATGTCTTCCATCCTCACTCAAACTAAAACTGATTCCATGTACATGTTGTATGTTCTGCATTCTTGTATTAGACCTTAATGAATCAATTTCAAGGCTGATAAAAGATTTAAATCGCACATACATGTACTGGACTGTTACCTCATTGCCATGGCAACACATCGCATACCAATAACAAGCGGTATAAGCTCGCTAATTGCAATTGATTGACAGTTGCTGGTTAATTCAACTATAACTGTCCCTTGACCAATTCACGTGACTATTAATAATAGGTTTTTGGCGGGGAAACAGTGGTGTAGCCGATGGATGTTACCTATTTTATCGCAACCTATTTTGGCGCCAAAGTACAACGTGCATCAGCGCAGCAAAGAGCACGATATGGTAAGCGTTTCGCTATCGGCCTTTGTCCTCCTCTATAGCAACTTTCAGGTTCAAAGATTGGCGTGGAACTTATGGATCCGAATAAACTTGTTGATTCGCCACATACTGATGATAAGACATGAGTGCTGAGTAAGTGCCATTTTTGGGGTGTCGAAGATATCACAACCACTTTTCTTCCATCTACAGGAATAGGTTGTAACGCGAACACATATTAGTAGGTGTAACGTATTATTGGTACGTTATTTAATTGTATTTCCTCTACCCAGCCACCTTTACTTTTTTTGGCTTTGGAACGCAATGAGGTATGTACAAGGGTCACTTTTTTCCTCATCTGTGACTTTTTACACAAGATGAACGTTTGATGACGTGAGTGGCTCCACGTTTGTGCCAGTGTCATCGCGCGCAGATTGTCAATACCGGCGCAAATGTGTAAGCAAGTACTTCTGTGGTTCATGCATTCATGATTGATGCTACACATAATTATCTTTCAACAGAACGGAATCCGGCTTTTTGCCTAATGTGGAGACCAAGCAAAACTGACACTTGCTCTTCCTTTTTATATGCATTTGTATTTGTATATGGTTTTTTGAAGAACTAACCCTGAGAAAAGTGAATGGGATGGTGCACGTATACGATAAAGCTGCATGGATAGAAAGTAGAAGCGGTACCGCTGTAGTACCGGTAGCCAGAAATCCAACCTTACGTACCGACGGTACGATGCGGTAAAAAGCGAACCGCCTTTAACCGTGGATTTCCCGGACTGACGGATTATAACGTTTAAAGACGTGACAGAGCGACGGAGGGGAAGGACGTTGCCGTCCACTCTCCGTCCACAGACGGACCGTTGGTATTGATATCAACGGTATCCGCCTACATCTGAGTGACGGGTAAGGTCACGTGATGAGACGTTACCGTCTCAATGTAATGGTTTCGCTGTGATCCTGTAGCGGGGTTGTCATGGGATCACAATTTGAGCAGTATGACTTATGTACGCGTACATATACTAGTCGTAGATACATGTAATGTGCAGTAGAACGAAGCAAACTAAGATACTTGTTGTAATGATAAGTTGGCGAGGGGCGGTGGAGAAAGAGATTTAAGTAGGATGGAAAACAGATCACTATACTAGCAGGATTCTAAATGACTGTTGGATGCGGGTACGCTGAACTTTTGATCGCGCTTATTCCAAGACATCATGGCATGCATGCATTCACAAACGAATTAACAAAAACGCATTCTCTTCCAGATGGAGGGTTTGCGGTGTAAGAATAAGGAGGTTGGGGGACTGCCATGCAGTGCATCAGTATTTAATTTGGATGTACAGTTAGCATGGTATTTTAAAGAGCCATAGCGTCTTCGGCTCGTTATAAATCACTTACCGAGAGGCGTCAAAATACGCCTCGTGTGACTAACTCGCAAAGAAGTCGATGCTGACTGGCTATGGCTACATTATATTGGCAAAATACATATAGGTAGTATTAACGCAATTGACAGCGTGTAAGATCGACACAATATGACGCGTTCCGCCGAGTTGTGACGAAAGCAGTCGGGTGTGTGCATCTGGTTGCAATAAGCCTAACATGAGAAAAGAATTATTGTCACGAAAAATTTTGATCCCCCTTAAAGGTTAGTCCAGGGATCCGTCCGACTAAACCTATACGATTTCTGAAACGTTCCGCGGATGCGTATGTTTGCCTTACTTCTTCCCCCATGGACTCCCTGTATACGCGTCCTTGTCCTAACCCTTAACTGAACCTAAAGCTAAGTCCTTGATACGAGGATTAGTTGCCCTTGTCAGTGACCTGCAGCGCTTTCCCTAAAACGCTACATACACCGACCACCATATTTTTGCACTCGACAGAGTCAGATTTCCTAGGGCATCTGTTTTTTCCGGAGTCATATTTTGTAAATGTCAGACAGAGCATGTCCTTTTATCTGTTAAACACTACATGTATATAGAGAGCTGAATCGGGCCAAATTTTTCGTGACAGGACCATTTACTTGGTTGTAAAGGGAAGAGCCAAATTTTGCGAGGGGGGGGGGGGGGGGGGATCAAAAGTTTATTGATCCCGGGATCTGTTTCATCTAAAATAGTTGGTTGGAAGGGGGCTTTCGTTCCTGCCTCCCTGTATGCATGCACATACAGTCAGGAGAGAAGTAATGCCGTGCGAAATTTGAGCCCTAATGGAATATGACTGCATTGAGTGCATGACTCAATTGATAGATGTGTCTATTAAAGCAGTGGCCCGCCCACTCAAGAATCTATAATGTGCGGTCGATAACAACTTGTGGCGGATAATTGGTGTAGAAAATTGAAAATAACGGAGCTGGGATCAGGCAAGAGAAGAAGATTCATCTTCCAGTTCTACTTTATATTTTTTGCAGTTCTGACAGCCGGAATATAACTTGATAAGCAAAACCAAATGCGTACCCCAGGCCCCCCAACGTGGTGTTGTACCCTGCATGTGACTTACGCTTCAACGAAGGCGCCTAGCAGAACGCCAGGTCGAGCCACCGATGACCATACCTCCTCTAAGGACGACCACATCTACAAAGATAACAATGCCTTAATTTTTTACTCCTATACATGCAGTGTATATGACTACTAATTCCATAATCACAATTGATTTTTTGAATTAATCTCAAAATTTGAGTTTTGTGGTATAAATTAATTGATAACATTTAAGGATAGTACCAGCTCTCAGAACTTACAAGTAAATGAACACAACAATAAACAGAAGAATTGTATAATGGTGCCAGGATAGCAGTGCTGCGTATGTGATAAAAACAATGCTGTCCTATAATCGCCCTCGGGCTTGGCCTGTAGCTATTGTGGCTCCTTTTTTCATGCTAAGTGTTCTGCTGCTTTTTCAGATGTTGGTGCTGAAGTTTTGGCTGTTGTCAAAAAGGTTTGTCCCTTACCCAGGTTGTGAAGCTAGGTTTCGAAGTTTGCCTGCTAAATTAGAGGAAGTAGAGTAAACTCTGGACAATTTTGTATCTCGAGTTGAAGTGAAATTCAGTGAACTAAGGGGTTCTTCGCCTTCTGTTCGGAGTAATTGTTCTCCAGTAGAGGCAGTTTCGGCCATGAATAACAGAGATCACGTGATTATATGTGGGCTTGCTGAATCTGGTAGCACTAACGCTGATATTGCTACTGTCAAGGACATTGTTTCTGTCCTTGGTGAGAATGGTGTTAAGGCTGTGGCTGGCTAGGTAAACCAGAGTCAGTTAACGGATTAAAGAACTGTACAATGTTTTGAGACAGATTAAGAATGAAACTGGACACGAGTTCTTTATTGACAGGCATGGTCATGTGAGTAGCTGGACTGTGAAAGAACTTTCTACTGGTGGTACTGCTGCATCTGGGAAAGGCTCTACTGAGTCTACTCAGGTTTCTAAAGTTTATTAGGGACGTGAGGCAAGTTCTGGCTTTCTTCGTTGTAAGTTGTTCAATGCACGTTCTTTATGTAATAAGTTAGCTGTTCTTCATATGCTACTAAACTCTTCTGAATATAATATTATCTTTGTAACTGAATTTTGGCTTCGTTCCGATTTTTCTGATTCTCTCTTGGTGCCCAATTCTATATATGCAATTTTCAGAAACGATAAAGGATATGGATATGGTGGTGTTGCAGTATTTGTAAAAACCTCATTAAGGGGTGTTCATGTATGTTGACCTTGATCCTGTATTTTTATCCTTAGAATGCATTGTTCTTAATCTATTGGCCAGAGATTACTTATGTATGCGCTTCGTATCGGAAGTTTCGCTAGAAACTTCCATATATAGGATTTGACCCCGACTATGAATCTAATTAAATATACACGACCTGAGAGGATACACGTCTCTAACAAGACTCCCGACGATCGGATCGTTAAGCTTGTTATAGCAATCGAACTAGAAGTCAAAAAAGAGCAGTTTCGCCTTTGTTTTATGTCACAGAACCGCATAGGCGTAGAGTACGGGGGGGGGCTCAGGGGCCCGGGCCCCCCCCCCCCCCCCGGCAAAAAGTCGGGGGGGCTCAGCCCCCCCCCCACCCCGGGAAAACTGTACCATTAATTTATTCACGCGCTCTTATAATTGTACCGATCGTTTGCGCATGCGATATTCCACACGGTATACAGTAGGCCTAATTATCAATTTGTCAAATGAAGCGAATCGACCACTTCTTTAAGATTTGCGAGCTGCCGAAAGGTTCGCAGAGTTCAGCAGATGCAGCAGAGCATAGGCGTAGAGTACAGGGGGCTCAGGGGCCCGGGCCCCCCCCCCCCCCCCCCCCCCTCGGCAAAAATTTACAAGCCCCCCCCCCCCCCCGGGATAAATGAAACTCTACGCCTATGCAGAACCGCGTGGTTGTAGAGAACAAAAGGGTACTGTCCGTCCTCGTACCCAGTCCCGGAACAATGGGCGGGTCTCCTCCTTCTTCTTCTTGGCAACACATAACTCGGGATAGGAACACTTTTAAACAACGAAAATTTCAGCAATAGCTTCAGAATAGGCTGGAAGAGCCGCTTTCATATGAAATAGCCGATGTTATATATTGGTACGACTATACGGTCTATGTAAGACGCATAATTAGATAACTTGTAAGACGTAAGTTTAGATATCTATAAATGTTTGTATAAATAGCGTAAACGCTTTGGTGCTTCAATTGTCGTTTGGTGTAATCTCTTTTGTTAGTGAAGTTGTTTTTCTCAAAATGCCTTCACGTTAGGAAAAGAAACGAGCGAAACGACATGCGAAATACCATGAAGTTCGAGACGATGTGTTAGAATCGGCACGGGCATCCTACAAAGCAGAGCCAGAAAAGAAACGTACCGCTGAACGCGAGCGGTATCAAGCTGAGCCAGAAAAGAAACGGACCGCTGAACGCGAGCGGTATCAAGCAGAGCCAGAAAAGAAACGGACCGCTGAACGCGAGCGGTATCAAACAGAGCCAGAAAAGAAACGGACCGCTGAACGCGAGCGGTATCAAGCAGAGCCAGAAAAGAAACAAACTGCTGAACGCGCGAGCGGTATCAAGAAGACCCAGAAAAGAAACGGTCCGCTAAAAGGCAACGTTATTGGGAGAGTCCTGAATCTGCTTGCTTGGCGAAGAGAGTGCGGTACGGGAAGGCCAAGCGCACCCTGCAAAACCAACGAGGCCATCGAAAGAGGACTACCGATAAAGTTATTCAAAGGTATGTAAATGTAGCTACCTACTCTTATTAAGCTTGGTTTACAATAGGACATTAGCTAAACGTTGCATCAGTGTTGCCTTTTGTCCGTGGCCGTTACGTGATGTTGGAATAGACTTTAGTTTCATTCCAGTGTCAGCTGCTGATCAGATGCATGCAGTTATTGTTTGAACTCTCTAGTTTACGCAAGTCTGACGCAAGGTTTAGCAAATGTCATATGCATTGTGTCTGTTATTTATGTAACTAGCAATCATAGGGAAATGCTGTGCTTGCACGTTGTGCCATGTGGCTGCTGATATCATCAGTGCGCATTGATATGGCTTCAGTTATACCTGAGGTGATTGCATGGCATGAAACTAATTCTCCATTTTAGTGGGCAACTGTGTTGGAGGTTAAATGAGTATAACTTACAAGCCTAGGGGTATGGTTTTACACATATCGGAAGTTTCGTTAGAAACTTCCATATAGGATTTGACCCCGGCTATGAATATAATTAAAAATACGCGACCCGTCTATAACAAGACTCCCGATGATCGGATCGTTTAGCTTGTTTTAGCAATCGATCTATAAGTAAAAAAACGAGCAGTTTCGTTTTTGTTTCATGTCGTAGAACCGCGTGGTTGTAGAGAACAAAAGGGTACTGTCCGTCCTCGTACCCAGTCCCGGAACAATGGGCGGGTCTCCTCCTTCTTCTTCTTCTTCTTCTTCTTCTTGGCAATGCACAACTCGGGATAGGAACACTTTTAAAAGATGTAATTTTCACCAATAGCTTCAGAATTGGCTGGAAGAGGTCCTTTATGGATCAAATATATATTGGTAAACAATCGACTATACGACTATACGGCTTATGTAAGACGTATATCTAATTATACGTCTAATGTAAGACGTATAATTAGATATCTAAAAAATAAATGCACGGTACAGTGTATGTATAAAGCGAACAACGAAAAACTCTTCGGTGATTCAATCGTCGTTTTGGCGTGAAACCTGTGAAGTTGTTTTCCTCAAATGCCTTCACGTCAGAAAAAGAAACGAGCGAAAGGACGTGCGAAATACCTTGAAGTTCGAGACGATGTTTTAGAATCGGCACGGGCATCCTACAAAGCAGACCAAGAAAAGAAACAGACCGCTGAACGCGAGCGGTATCAAGCAGACCCAGAAAAGAAACAGACCGCTTAACGCGAACGTTATAAAGCAGACCCAGAAAAGAAACGGTCCGCTAAAGGAAACGTTATTTGGAGCCTGAATGTGCTCGCTTGGCGAAGAGAGTGCGGTACGGGAAGGCTAAGCGTAGTACCCGTGCAAAACCAACGAGGCCATCGAAAAAGTACTACTGACAAAGTTATTCAAAGTTATGTAAATGTAATAACCTTAGATATTTAGCTTAGTTTGCATATGACATTAGCTGAAACGTTGCGTCAGCGTTGCCTTTTGTCAGTGTCGTTATGTAATGTTGGAAGAGACTTTAGTTCCATTCCAGACCTATGAGATGCATGCAGTTATTGTTTGAACTTTCTAGTGCATGCAATGTGACACAGTGTAGCGGTTGCTGATATCATCTGTGCATTGAATCAGAATGGCTTCAGTTTACATAGGATTTCATGGCATGAAACTATTTTAGTGTTGCATGTAAGAGTATAACTTTCAAGCCTTGGTGTATATAGTTTAGCACATACATAATGTTGCATGTACGCACTTCCTTTTTCACTGTAGCTACTCTCTGTACGAACCAAAGGATATCGTACTAAGCGAGTATAAGCGTGGCCTCGAAAAGGCTATTAGCACTTTACTAGTTCAGTTAAATGATGCCTTTTGCCAGACGCACCCATGGTTAGCACAAACGGTGTGTACCAGTTCTGCACATGCTCACATCGCAGCATATGGAGCACGTCATCACGAGAGACGAAGTAATGGAAATAGAGCGGATTTTAGAAGGCAGTGGTGATGGGGAGATGGCGAAGATGATGGCAGTGCTGGACCCCGTCCAGCACCACCTTCCCCACGTCCAGCACCACCTTCCCCACGTCCAGCACCACCTTCCCCACGTCCAACACCACCTTCGCCACATCCAGCACCACCTTCGCCACGTCCAGCACCACCTTCGCCACGTCCAGCACCAACTTCGCCACATCCAACACCACCTTCGCCACATCCAGCACCACATCCAACACCACCTTCGCCACGTCCAGCACCACCTTCGCCACGTCCAGTACCACCTTCGCCACATCCAGCACCACCTTCGCCACATCCAGCACCACCTTCGCCACATCCAACACCACCTTCGCCATGTCCAGCACCACCTTCGCCACATACAACACCACCTTCCCCACGTCCAGCACCACCTTCGCCACATCCAACACCCCTTCGCCATGTCCAGCACCACTTTCGCCACGTCCAGCACCACCTTTGCCACATCCAGCACCACCTTCGCCACATCCAACACCACCTTTGCCACATCCAACACCACCTTCCCCACATCCAGCACCACCTTCGCCACATCCAATACCACCTTCCCCACGTCCAGCACCACATTCGCCACATCCAACACCACCTTCACCACATCCAGGACGAGGCCGAGATGGCAGACGACGAGGATGAGGAGATAGAGGACGATAAGGGAGAGATAGAGGACGAGGATATGTAAGAGAAGGAAGAGGGCGACGTGGAAGAGGCGGTGAAGGACGAGACCGTAATGTGAACCATTATTCGGACAATTTATGTATAACTACTAATGTTAATGTTATTAAATAATTATGCCAAATGCGCTAATGATAATGGTCGGTCTAAGTACAGCAAGGAAAGATTTCACGAATGATTCAAACACGCATCCCGCCTTTAACTAAAACTTTAGTTCTGATATCGGATCGCTTAGCTTCGTTCATAGTTCTACATGTCTTAGCAAATGGCACACACATGACGTCACACAACCCGTTGTACATAGAAAAAAATCAATGAAACAAGTAAATAAAAACATTCTCTAGGAGAAAGTTGGTGGGATATAGGATTTGATGGCAATTGGTGGTGTAAAAAGCAAGGAAACAAGGTCTTATCAGAAGGGAAAATGTAATAGTCCTATATTTAGCACAGAAACAACACATGCCCTAGAAATGTGCTTAATATAGAACTATTACATTTTCCCTTCTGATAAGACCTTGTTTCCTTGCTTTTTACACCACCAATTGCCATCAAATCCTATATCCCACCAACTTTCTCCTAGAGAATGTTTTTATTTACTTGTGTCTTTACAATCACCTTTATTGGCAAATGACTTTGACCACACTGCTTCTATTTGCTGACTTTTGGACACATATACTAACACAAAAGGGGGTGTTTTTTATGTTAGTGACTTCAATTATCCACGCATTAATTGGAGGGTTCCTATAAGCTATGTTTTGTTAGCATACAACAACTTTTTGCCCAGTACTATGCAAAATGGTCTTATGCAAGTTGTTGATTGTCCCACTCATGATCCAAATTGTATTGACATTGTTCTTGCTTCTAACCGATGTCTAATCTGTGACTTAGCGGTTGTTGAACCTTTTTCCAGCACTTGTGTTCATAGTTCTGTAGACTTCTCAATTCTTTCTCTTGGTGTTTCTAAGCCCAATTCTAGTTTTTGTTTTTGGGACTTGAGCCATGCAGACAACCGTATTTCATATCTATTGGATGTCGATTGATTGCTGCTATATAATACCATTCTAAATGTGAAGAAATTCTGGATAAAAATTTCACAGGTTTTGTAGGATTCTATCTCTCAATTTGTATCTATTTGTCATATTCGCGCTACAAAGTACTCAGTACCCAAACATATTCCTTCACTTGTAAAATAATAACTGCTACCCCAAGGATAAACTGATGTATAAAAAGTATGCTTGGCAATATGACAACGCAGTCAAATATATGTATTCTTCCAGGGAGTTAGATATTGCTAAGAGTAAGAACTTATTAGGTACGCGAGCTCCAAACTGAATAGTTTAGTGGGAAATACCTCCAATTTTGAATGGTGATGGCACAATGACCATTTGTGATAGTGATAAATGTGAGCTTCTCAATGAATACTTTGCCTCTGTTATTACTAAAGACAATGGCAAGTATCCCTGTTTTCCTCATATACAAGGCAAAACTTCCCAGAATAGCATCTGCTTTACTTATGACAAAGTGTTGAGGACTCTTAAAAACCTGCCAAACAAATGCTCTACAACTCATGATGGTTTTCCAGCAATATATTTGAATTCAATTGCTCCTGGAATTACATTACCCCCTAAGTTGTCTGTTTAATATGTCTATGAAAAGTGGAATATTACCATCTGTTTGGAAAGTTGGTTATGTGTGCCCAATATTTAAAAAGGGTTCTTGACAGCTTCCCTGTGACTATCGTCCTGTTTCTATGACCAGTATGTGTTGCAAAGTGATGGAATCTATTGTTTCAGAGTCTGTGGCACAATTCCTCAGAGTTAATGGTCTAATATCTAAAGATCAGTATGGTTTTTTAGCCAAAATACCTACTTATACCCACCTTTTGGTTACACTAAATGAAATATCATTGCTAGCAGATGCTAAGATGCAGGTTGATGCAGCTTATACATTGTTTGGTGTTAGTGACCTCTCATCTTTCCCTCTGTCTATACAGACATCAAACCAACCTAACATAGAAATCCTGGGAGCACCTATTGGTGATGCTGAATTGTGGAATAAAACATCTTCTCTAGTAAACATCAGGCAGCCCTAACTCTATTGTCAACCATTAATGATCTTGGTAGTGTATGTAGTATATTGATACCGTGTGTTATTCGTGTGTTATTATGTAAGTATGTAGTGACTAAGTATAGATTGCGCATGCGTGTTGGAGGTGTGTTCTTTTTGGAATGAGTTATCGTTGAGTACATTTCAGTGGCGACGAGGGTGGGATGGAGTCCTCAATTTCGCGAGGAATGGAGCAGTTCGACCCAGCCGTAGAACGACTTGACGATTACAAAGAAAGGTTTGACTTTTACTGTGTTGCGAATGGAATTGGGAACGACCGCAAGAAGGCGTTATTTCTGACGAAGATTGGACAGAGGATGTTCGCTAATTTGAAGGTTTGGGTGAGTCCCACGTCACTGAGTGACCTTAGTTTCGATGATATAATTACAAGATTGAGAGCGCGAACTGTACCACAGACGGTAGAGATTGCTGAACGATATAGGTTTTTCAAGTGTGCGCAAAAGGGAGAAGAGAGTGTCATTGACTTTATGTCACAGTTAAGAGCATTGGCCAAAACTTGTAATTTCGGGAATTATTTAGAAATAGCATTGAGGGATCAATTTGTGTGCGGATTGCAAGATTCGCGTATACAACGGGAGTTATTGTGCGTGAGAGACCTCACCCTAGAGCAAGCGCTGGATAAGGCCCGTTCAATAGAGATTGTGTTAAAAGAGACAGCAAGTCTTCAGCAGCGAAGTACGAATGTAGAGGGTGGTAAGGGTGAAGAAGTTGCAGATGTGCTCAAAGTAACCACCAAACAAGGTCCTAGGAAGGGATGTTTTAGATGTGGAGGGAATAATCATGTAGCAGACCATTGTTTTCATAAGAGAAAGAATGTAATGTTTGTGGGAAGGTGGGGCATCTAGCGAGAGTATGCCGGATGAAGAAAAGCAAGAAGGGCATGATGACACACATGGTGGGAGCAATGGAAGAACAGGATAGGAAGAGTGAAGACAGTGAAACTGATGATGAGATGTATGTACATAAGATTGGTAGTAATGTTAGGCACAAAAAGTTGGTGACTAAATTACGCGTGAATAATGCTGAAATCAAGTTTGAAGTAGACACGGGAGCGGAGTTGTCTCTTATTCCCTTCAAGACATACAAGGAAAAATTGGCAATGATCACATTGCACCCATCGTCTGTAGTCTTGAGATTGTATGATGGGAGTGTATTGCCTACCAAGGGAGAAGTTTTGGTGGAAGTAAAGCAGGGTTCCCAGCAAGCTACAGGCCGGTTTGTAGTGGTTGAAAATGCTGATTTTCAGTTACCCTTATTGGGGCGTGACTGGTTAG